>JAYWLE010000053.1:0-273530 GCA_037074485.1 Delonix regia | reverse complement strand
TATAAAACTGATCTCATCAGTCTGGTATGTCAGTTTGATAACAACGACCAAGTAATAGATTGAAACATTTAATTAAGCATTGAAAAAACCCCAATCTCACTTTTCTGTTCTAATATGTCCCTATTTTAGTTTGACTCTTTTTTCTTATCGGAATAGTTTGATGATGATGATAATAATAATAATAATATTGTTTACTTACTAAAAATCAAATATGATAAACTATATTTTATTTCTTTAAAGTAAAGTCTAATTACAAAACTAATACAAATACAACACCATTTTTTCTTCAAGTTTTGGATTAAAATAAAATCATTAAATCTCAATTAATTTTTGAAACTAGTAAAAATTAAATTTTTTTAACAAGTCTAACCTCAAGTCAAACATTGACAGCATATTATGTGGCCTTGTATGGTTAATTTTAATTAAAAAAAAGCTTACGGTCCTAGGAAGTGTTCTATTATATTTTAAAATTCATATTACAATTTGTCAATTAGCTTTAGGCTACATTTTAGAATTTAGGAGATAATTGAATGAAATAATTAATAATAAAAGAGAGTGGAATGATAAAGTACAATACCACCCTTCAATTTGAAAGTTTGAAAAAATATGAGTTAATGAAATATAATGACTCACATGTTATTTATAGAATATTATTATTTTTTAAATAGAATGTTATTATAACAAGTTTTTAGTCGAAAAAGACATTATAATAATTATACTATTACATTTTTCCCTTCGATCATTAACTTTTTAGGAAGAACAAAAAATAAAGTTCTAGATGATTGAATGACAAAGAATAATTTTGAAATCTCTTTTTTTATTATTTCATTCTATTCAAAAATAAATTTTTAAATATATATTTATCCTAATTTATCCATTATACTTTATGTCACTCCCTCCAAAACTATCAATCCAATACATACCTATAGGCCAGGGCAGGAATTATTTTTCAAAAAAAGAAGAAGAAATTCACACTTTTTATTGGTATTTACAAAAAATATTAAGTACACAATTTCAAATGTTTGTCATTACTCTACATGTTATGATATATACTGAATAAAACTTGTTTAAACATAACTCTGCATGTTATATCTATATTAAAATATTTAATAAAAAATAATTAATAATTTTTATATAACTCTTATTAAAAACCTATTTATATGAGTAGATATGATATTATTTATAGTAGAATTTCTTCACTACTATAAATTTCTCCCCATTCCCTTGACTTCTGACCAAAGTCCATTTCACGGAAATGGGCCGAGAAACGGATGCATGGAAAGTTCGAGAACCCGAAACGAAAACGGGGAATCTGAGTTTTTGGTTAAAAAAACAAATTCAAACTAGTACAAAACCTTGAAAACTTAAACCCTCTCTAAAGCCCTATCGGTATATTTGCAATTAGCCAGAAGCAATCACTTCTGCTCATTTGCTTCATTTCTCTCATATTTCGATCTGGCAATGTATCGAATAGCTTCCAAAGTAGCTTCGTCCATCAGTTCCAGCTCATCGAGAAAGCTAGTAAGAATTTCCCCTCCTCCTCTCACTTTTTGCAACTTCTAGTCATTCTCACTTCCAAAACTACAAATGGACTTTTTTTTACTTTTTGTTCATATTAATTAAGTTTCTACCAAAATGGGCAATCTTATTTGTATGTGGGTGATTAGGGAATATATTACTATAATGTGGTTTACTACTTTCTGCAATAGTTTTGTGCTCTTGTATAGCTGTACTGGTTTTCTTAATGGTGTATGTGTTAACCTGGATTTCTTTTCTTGGGTTCTTTTTTTTTTCTTTTCTCTTTTTGATTTTAATGGGACAGGTATGTAGTCGGATTATATCAAACAGAAATTATGCGGCGAAAGATATCAACTTTGGAATTCGGGCTCGCGCTGCTATGCTGCAGGGGGTTTCTGAGGTTGCAGCGGCTGTAAAAGTAACTATGGGACCCAAGGTAATGGTTGCGTATAACTGGTTCTTCTCTTGTGTATGCTAGTTGTTGTAGTGGCTGTTATAGTAAATTCTGTTGGTCATTATATATCTATTATGAATTCTCTTGTTGCTGATAAGGTCAAACCTTTTTGGTATCAGTCCCCTCCTTTTCTTTTGTAGATAAGAAATGCAATTGGCGTGGCCTTATCATCTGTCTCTTTAAATGTAGATTTTTTCGCTTTTTGTTGCAAGTTAGAGGCTAAAAGCTATTTATAGACATCGGTACTTGCCTTAGATGATAACATTTTAAAAAAAGAATTCAAAGTGATAATGAATAACTTTCTTTTATTTTCATTTCAAATGATTGATTAAGGGTCGCAATGTTATCATTGAGAAGAGTCATGGAAACCCCAAAATTACAAAGGATGGAGTGACGGTTGCCAAAAGTATCAAATTTAAGGACAAAGCCAAAAATGTTGGTGCTGATCTTGTGAAGCAGGTGGCTAAGGCTACCAATACTGCTGCTGGGGATGGTGATTACTTTACTTTGAAACTTTGTTCCTCAAAATTATGCTATGATGTTAAATGAGAGCTTACTTTTATTCACTATTATCATTTATTTTATTTACCTATAGGAATTGATTAGTTTCTTTACAGTCCCTTGGTGCTTTAAAGTTTAAGTGAAGTTATATCAGTATGAATCCCGCCAGCAACTCTTTGATAGCCAAAAGTAGAAATTATTACATTTCCATGAGAATTTATAAAAACTTGTTCATAAAATAGTTATAGTGCATCAAAAATACCTTTGGTATTACTTGCTTAAGTGATCTATAACTACTGATCAAATGGGAGAAAGAAGTTTCAATTGATGATTATGTGCAATGGTGATAAGCAACAAGTTGACTAAAAGGTTGGCTTGGGCCAAGAAGTTTCATGTAGGCCAGTTACCCGTTCTATAGTCAAGAAGATTCAGGCTATAATTGTCCAACAACTCAAAGTAGAATCAAACCATTTAAGGTATAAGCCCAACTTCTATATGGAGCTCAAATTCAAGTGGGGCAATTTGATCATGTGCTATAATGGATGCATTGTGGAAAGTCAACCATGTATGTGTTAAAAGTTGAAATATGTATCATGATTATTGGTTAAACTCTAAATTATGTGAGTTATATTTCCTTAAAAGTCTAAGTTAGATAAGTTAGGTAAGTTACATTAGATTGATGGTCTATGTTAGATGTAATTCTATGCATGTTTTTTCAAATTAGGTGAGAATTAGGTGAATCTTGGACTTATGCCATGAGGGTTGTTCTTCACTATAAAGATTAAACTTATCAATGAGAAATACAACCTTGAATGCACTGAAATTTGGGTTAGTCTCTTATATGTGAATCTCTTATCTAAGTTTCCTAAATTTAATGGCAAAATTATCTATGATTTTTATCACTCTCCTTCTTCTATTCTAAGGTATTGCGAATCAAACTTAATATTTTTGAGTGTGGCGTGCAAACTTATTATTTGAGATTGCTAGTTATTCTGTCTTTATTTTTTTCCATTTTTTTTGTGATTGTTCATTTTGAACTTCTTTGAAGCACATCAAATGGCTGTTGTCACCTTTTGATGTAAATTTTTTACTATGTATTAATTTTGGAAACAAGTCTCTTCAACATTTTTAATCCCATAGCTCACTTCACTTCACTCTTGGAGAGAAACATGGAGACGGTCTCTGGTCATCTGTGCAGTTACCTTTCCCTTTGCTGGCAACATGTTGTTAACTTTTGATGCCTTCTGGTCTAACAAAGTCAATGTTCTCTAATTCTAGGTACAACCTGTGCAACTGTCCTGACTCAGGCAATACTCACGGAAGGTTGCAAATCAATTGCTGCTGGTGTAAATGTCATGGATTTGCGGAATGGTATAAATAAGGCAGTTGATGCTGTAATTACTGATTTGAAAAGCAGAGCATTAATGATTAGCACACAAGAAGAAATAACCCAGGTGCAAGGGATTCTCAAAACTTTCCTCCTGCTGGATTAATTTTGGTTAAGAAGATTGATATACAGTCTATGCTTATGTACTTTTGTTGCTATTATCAAATTAGATTGATACATTTAATGGAAGCTTCTTTTCATGTCTTTAGCTTCTTCAGCTGCATGTTCTTGTTTTATGGCTCTACATCCCAAGCCCAAAAATAGAAGCTATGTTGTTGATGTGTCAATTTTGTATACAAGTTGTCATTCCCTATTGTTTGACCAAATTTCTGGACAATCATATGAAGTTTTGTTTATTCTTGTCACCTACTTTGTGCTTAATTTATAGCCATTAATTTCTTTATTCTGAACAAGTGTGAGGACATTAAATCTGAAAACTGTTTGATATTTATCAGTAGTATGTATTGCTGCTTATCTTTTCCATTCTTTTAAGATAGGATGAATTTTCTCTGCACTTTACCTATGATGACAGCTAGTAAACTTAGCAGCTATTCCCTAGACTAGTTTGATTAGTAATTTGTTGTTCATCCACTTCTATTATATGAAAAGTTCTTTTATATGAAAAGTAGGTTGGGACGATATCCGCAAATGGAGAGCGTGATATTGGAGAACTTATTGCAAGAGCAATGGAGAAAGTTGGAAAGGAAGGGGTCATTACTGTTGCTGTAAGCAATTTTATACTTCTTTTCTTGTGCACTTAAACTTGATGAAATTTGGGGCCTGAATATTAAAGATATTAAACTTTGCAGGATGGGAATACCTTGGATAATGAGTTGGAAGTGGTAGAAGGAATGAAGCTAACAAGAGGCTACATATCTCCTTATTTTATTAATGATCATAAGACCCAGAAATGTGTAAGTTCAGATTCAATGAGTAGTCGCTAACATCTATGTCAGACATTATTAACAAATTGAATGAGTATGTTGTTTCCATTTTACACTGAAGCTTATTTACTCCAAAGCTTAATTTACAGATATTGATAGAGATCTTCCTTCTTTTTGTTTGTTATGAGTACTTGGTTTATTAAGTGCACATGATGCACATTGTGTGAATAAATAGCTTCTTTCAACTTGATTTAGTTTATTTGGCTTGAGTTTCATCAATAATTTAATAATAGTAATTTTCATTTTGTTAGGAATTGGAGAACCCCCTTATCCTCATCCATGAGAAGAAAATATCGGACATGAACTCACTTGTGAAGATATTGGAGCTGGCAGTGAAGGTGGCCGAACTAATTTTCATTGAATGTGTTGATTTTCAATTGCAATTTTGGGTAAAATGTCATTTAAGAATCTTCTCATTCTCTAATTTGCTATTTGAATTTTAAACAGAAAAATAGACCCCTTCTTCTTGTTGCGGAGGATGTTGAGAGTGATGCTCTGGCTATGCTCATACTCAACAAGCATCATGCTGGGCTTAAGGTGATTATGCATCTTCATTTTCAGAGTACTTAAAACTTTTTATGGTATATACTAGCTTTCCAGATTCACTACCTGAAATTTCTCATACGTTAGGTTTGTGCTATAAAAGCTCCTGGTTTTGGCGAAAACAGAAAAGCAAGTTTGGATGATCTTGCCATTCTTACTGGAGGAGAGGTGAATAACTACCCTCACATTTATTTTTCAGATTTTATGTACAGAGGATCCATATTCTGGTCTCCCTCTCCCCCCCCCCAAAAAAAAAAAAAAAAAAAACCCTTAAGTATTTAATAAGGATTAGGGATTCACCTTGCCTAGTGTAGCAAGTTGGACTATAGCTTGTTATAATTTATGCAAATGTTTATAATGTGTACAAAATCAGGTTATCACAGAAGATCGAGGTTTGACCCTTGACAAAGTCCAACTAGAAATGCTTGGTTCTGCAAAAAAGGTTTGTGGCTAGAAGCAATGTAAGTTATCTTAGGTACCTTGGATGCAATTACCTGACTAATTAAGGTCCGTCAGGTTACCGTCTCTCTTGATGACACTATCATTCTACATGGTGGAGGGGATAAGAAGCTCATTGAAGAAAGATGTGAGCAGGTATGTGATGAGATATTTACTTGTACTCGCTACTTAATGATCTTCTATATATCTGTTACTTGCCATGCTAATTAATTGAAGTGACAGAGCTTACGTATAACTACCACAAACACAAGTGACACTAGGTGACCGTGGTAATGTATCACACATAGCTGGTTCTTAGTGTGGGGTTGTACAGATTCAACTGAAGAAATGTTTTGAATGCTTAACTTATGTGATCCCAAGTAGATTGGTGCTTGAACAAGGCTTATTTTCCTCTGCTTTCCCTCATCCTCTCCTTCTTTTGTTCCCTTACTGTTTGGATATACTTTCTTTCCTGTTCATACAATTGTAGGATGGCTACTACTTTTTTCGGCAGTTTATGATGTTTAAAATGTGAATGTCATTTTATAGCTCAGGGCAGCAATTGAAAAGAGTACTGCCATGTTTGATAAAGAGAAAGCACAGGAGCGACTATCAAAGCTATCTGGTGGTGTAGCTGTTTTCAAGGTTGGTCACTTGCCCTTATAAATTCTCTGTTGTAGTAAATTTACTTACATTTTTCACATGGAAATTGGAACCAAACGTTTCAGGTTGGAGGGGCTAGTGAGGCAGAAGTTGGGGAAAGGAAAGATAGGGTGACAGATGCTTTAAATGCTACAAGAGCAGCTGTGGAGGAGGGAATTGTGCCAGGTGACAAATCTTGTGCCTTTTGCTGTTGGGTTGAAAAGTAGGCAGATGGAGCCAAGCAGCATATGCTATTAATTCTTGTTCACATTCTTTGATTATGTTTCCATTTATACTAGTCAAAATGTAACTATTTTAATCAGGTGGTGGAGTTTCTCTCTTGTATGCTAGCAAAATATTGGAGAACCTTCAAACCCAAAACGAGGATGAGAAAAGAGGTGTACAGATAATTCAGAGTGCACTTAAGGTTGTTTCTTTGGCTAAACGCTCCTCTCTTTCTGTCATATTAATTACCACCTTTTGTAACTTAAATCGGTTCTGATGATTCATATTTGTCACCTTAGGCGCCTACATTCACAATAGCTGCTAATGCTGGTTTTGATGGCGCTTTGGTTCTGGGGAAATTGTTGGAACAAGATGATTATAATTTTGGTTTTGATGCTGCTAAAGGTTTGTACTCTCAGTTGTTTCAAATTTGAAATCCCGAGGACTCTAATATGATTATAACTTTCCTCCTGTACCTTCTCTGCTGTAACCCTTTTCAGAACTTACATGTCCTTGTAGAATTGTCTGTTTTCAATGTGCAATTAGCTCTGTTTGTTTAGATGCTTGTTTTGCTTCATTGTCATAATCCAGAAGTGATTATGATGGTGATGCGGTATCATTTGCTGTCTTGAATTATACATAGTATGGAACGTGAAATTTTCTGAGCGGTTCTAATCTTATGCTTTGGTTTTTATCATGTCATTACATTTTGCTTTTGGTAATTAAAGCTGATGGTGCTAAAGCAGGTGTCTATGTTGACATGGTGAAGTCTGGAATTATAGATCCTCTTAAAGTTGTTAGAACAGCTTTGGTTGATGCTGCCAGGTGAATTTTATCATTGCATATCCATTTTTCTGAGTGCTAACTTACACACTAGCTATGTGGAAGGCAGACAGTGTTCTTTTGACTAAAAAGCCAACACTCTTCTACACAATGGACAAAATAAATAAAAAGGACTATTTAGGTTATTTTCTCTCGGAAATATAAGTATTATTTCACACAAAAATATGCGCAAGGCTATGAGAAAATGACCTAAATATCATATTAATTATTTTGTTTAAATAAAACGAGAATTTAGTCAAACATCTTATGGAAGAGATTGCTATGTGTGGAAGTTAGCACTCTCTCTCTCTCTATATATATAATGTATGCAATAATGTCAGAAATTAAACTATGTTGTTCTAAAACGCAGTGTGTCATTGCTACTGACAACAACTGAAGCAGCTGTGGTGGATGATCCGAATGACCCAGATAAACCTCCCAGCCGGGTGGCAGATATGGATAATTTGGGCTACTAACTCGATGAAACTCATTTTTTGTGTATCAGAATTCAATATTTGAGTCATCCTGCCATTCCTTTTGGGGAAGAGTTACTGAATATAAACTCGGAGATAAAAAACTTTATATTTTACATAGCGATGGGAGAGGTGAAATTATTGATTTTTTTTTCCTACGTATTCCTTTACACTCTACTTTGTATCAATTTTTTGAACTTAATCCCGGGAAAAGGAAACTCTGTATACACCTGTCACAATTACATTTTCTTCCTCTATGAATGCTCCAATTATATGGGTCTTCTATTTGAAAAAAAAAAAATTATTTCTCTTTTAAAACAATGTATTTTATAATTAAAGAATAGCCAGAAGTATATTTGTTTTGATTAAATATTGTATATTCATTATGTTATTACATTTATATAATATGTAATTGACTAATACAAAATATTTATTTTAAACTTTAAAATAATTCACACTTTTTATACAAAATAAATAATATTGAAATTAAAGTTTAAGAAATGTAATTTTTGGTAAGTTATATTTTTTAAGGAAAAATTAATATTAATTTTCAAAGTCAAAAAAATCTGTGTATATATATATGATAAATTTTTTTTGTAAATTTGATGTCTCTGAAAAAAAATAAATTATCGAAGGTACTTTGAAGTAATACATTATAAAATTGAGTAAAATGTTTTTTTATTTGTTAAAAATTGTTTATTTTAGTTATTTACTTATTAAATTGTTAAAAATATTTTTTATTTATAAAAAAATGTCACATTTAATTATTTAAATTTAAGATCATTTAAAATATTAAAAATTAAAAATAAAGGATTAAAAAGATATATTTTTTTAAAAATTAATCATTTGACCCTTATAATTTGCATTCATTTTCAATTTAGTTTTTATATTTTAAAAAATTTTCAAAACACTTCTTACATTTTGTACATGTTCGTAAATCAGTTTCTACCATCATCTGCCGTTATAACTCCATTCAAAATTGCTGAGTAAGATATCAGTGCTGATGTGGTTATTTGAAGTGGATAATGAGGTGGCTAATGGGCTTATGTGGAAGCCTGGCTGGAAAAGAAAGGAAAAAAACAAAAAAAGCACTCCGGAAAAACATATAGAAAACCGACGACATTGTGCAGCCCCCTGTTATTCTGTGGTATTGCACGCAGCTGAAGATAACAGAAGACGACCAAAAAAGCAGTTGGAGATTAGGCGAGTGGAGGCCGAGATTCGAAGCTGCTTCTCCCCGTAGAGGTTGAGAATGGCGACGGTGGTCCAAATGGAAGACGTAAAAGGGTACTCTGCAATTGTGGTGAGCGATTGGTGACCTTCACTTCATCGACGAAACAAAATCCTGGTCGGAGATTCCTTCGATGCCCAAATTACAAGGTAAAATAACTGATTTGGTGCTTTTGTTGTAGGAAATTTGAATTAGCTTTTGGTTTGAAACAAGGTGGATGTTGGTTGGGTTCAAATGTTTGATTTGTCACTTGCTTCTGCTTCCTCTTCATTCATTAGGTTCTTGTTTTGTCTCTGTTTTGTTTCAGGCAGATTTTTTTGAAATTATGGTCGGTGGGCTCTTATGGATTTGAAACAATTCAGTTCAGTGAACCCATATTTTGTTGGTTTGGATGATGGGAGGAAACGTACTCACTTTAGTATATATTACAGATAGTTAAACTGATGAGGTTGTACTGAGTTTAGCATTTTTTCTCTTAAAATTTAGTGCTTATAACTTTTATTTAGTTTTCCTTGTTATGTAATTGCTGAAGCACACAAATGGGCAATTTTTGGGGTCCTGATTTGATTAGTGATCTTCCTCAGACCATTATAGAAAGTATTCTGATACAATTGCCAATAAGAGGTGCTGTAAGAACAAGCATTTTGTCAGCTAAAGTTGTAATTGATGAAAAATGTGTTCTTTTGTGTAATGGTCGAACTATGGCTGTGAAAAGCCTTATAAAGTTCATCAATCAGCTGCTATTTCTTCATAAGGGACCAATTCACAAGTTCCAAATTACAAATTCATACTTGTAGAGTTGCCCAGAAATAGATTAGTGGATCCTTTTCCTTTCAAGGAATGATATAAAACAATTGGTTCTTGAATGTGGTGAAGGTGAATGTGTCTTGTCATCTGTGCCAGTCAGTTGTTTGGTTGTGGTTGTTGGTGATACTACTTGCTAGTTAGTTGAGTCTTGACATGTTGGGCTAGTGAATTGCTCACAATTGGTGATATTGTGTATTACTGTATAAGTGTCATGTGAATGTTTTGCTATTCCCCTGGTTGGTAATAGTGGGTTTTCTATTTATGACATGCTAGGAATCTTGGAGCTGCAATTATTTTGATTGGCTAGATTACACAATCCCCAGGCATAACGAAGACTTGATAAAAGGCCAGAAGAGAGATATTGCACGTTGCAAGCGGAAGAACAAGACACTAAAGATAGTAATTGTAATATCGTGGCTTTGGAAAGGAATTCTGCTATGGTTTTGATGGAGCACTTAGGGTGCCATAGGCTAGATGTTCTTGTATCTTCTTGTACTTGTACTCTTGGTTTATGCAATAAGAGTGTAAACTTAAAAGTACTTTTCAAATGAATGGATGATGTAGTTTTAACGTGAAATTGTAGTTCACTTATCACCATAGTTACTTCATACAAATTCTAAAATGTTAATTTCACGGAATGAATTAAGACTGATTATTTATATAGAGCACCTAATCCAAGACAAGCTCTTGGTCAGATTTTTAGCTTTGATAATTCTTCCTAATACCATCAAATAATCTGCAGTAACAATGATATATCAGCAACAATTATATCGGCAACAATAATCTGCACAATTATATCCCCAACAATTTTGTAAAAAGACTGAATCTATTTTGGATCTAAATTTTTTCAAATGTATATCAGAAACTTTCCTTATTGACTAAAAAATTATATAAACAGATTGAATCTATAAAGACAGAATCTATCATAATAAATTCCTAACTGAAGCACAACATCCTCAGAGTCTGCGCAATCAATGTGAACTCCATGCCAAGTTTAAATTGGAATTCCTTACTCATCTCAGCAGGACTATACTGGGCATAATCGCTACCAACATTACACTCATCAAATTCTAAGCTGTTATCAGAATTCAATTCATCTGTGTCATAGTCAGATGGAATTGCTTCCACATCAACTTCAAGCATTGCAGATGAAAGTACCATGTCAGAAGATGTATGTTGGAAGGGATGACGTTGTCATTTACACTAGTATCTTTGCCAACTTCTTCAATTACATCACTATCAACATATTGGTTGAAATAGTTATCTATCGTTAAATCAAATCCCCCTAATGCTATCATTTGTATTGGTGTCACTTTGATCTGACATCTCTTCATTACTTGCTTGCACACCATGACAAGCTGCATATAAACATGTGAAAACCATTAAATGAAACTATGTAATTATTCTTCCAGATTCATAAATAGCAAATAATGCTATATTCTTACAACTTGGGAGATTATTGTCCATTGTTGGGTGGAACTTGTTTCTTAACTTGACCTTTATTGTCTCTTTTTGGAATATAGTAAATACATGTCACTAAAAAGTCATGCATTGTATGAGAGGAATAAAACAATTAAATAAAAATGGTATAGTAAATTATAATGTTTATGAATCCATATAATATAGTACTTAATGACACCAAATCCCAAAATTTAAGAGTGCAAACATCCATAAAAAAGGTTAAGTAATTAAGTGGTGAACTACACGTGTTTTGGAGAACTAAAATCAGAATCACATATAAGAAAATTCTAAACTAATAAAGCAATCTCAAATAATTATTGAATTTTTTGTGTTAGTGTTGAGAAAATAGATACCGGATAGAAGCAAAATTATAGTAAATAATTTGAGATAATACAAAAAATTTTTACGTAGAAAGATCCTAATAGGGTAAAAAATCATGGATAAGGAAGAAAAGACTCACTATGAGAAAATAAAAGTTACATTTTCTCTCTATACAGTAAAGATAATATAATATTTTTATATCTCTTTCTAATAGAAGAATACTAATCTTACAACTCTCTATATATCTAACAACTCTCTCTTTATCTAGGATTGCGTCTTTCTTGGTCATGAGAAATAAGGTTTTGAATCTATCCATTTATAGGAAAGGATGAATGGCTTCGATGTAATTTTCAAAGGATTAAATTGCAATTGCAAAAAATATTCTCCTTTTTTTTCTTTTATTGTTTACCAACTAAGATAATTGTTCCCCTTTTTTCTTTAGTTGTTCATTAACTAAGATAATTAGTTCCCCCTTTTTCTTTAGTTGTTCACTAACTAAGATAATTAGTTCTTTGGAGGCATCAAACTTTAGCAATCTCCCACTTAAAGATTTGATTGAGAATCAACCAATCTTCACACTATTCTTCCTTCCTTGCCATCTCTCATTGCTCACGTCTTTGCTAGGTCAATGGAAGATCTATACTAGATGAACTTATTAGTGTTCACGGGCTTTGTCAATGTATCTGCTAGGTTATCCTTAGTATGGATTTTCTGCATATACACACTTCCTTCTTCCACATTTTTTTGGACAAAGTGATATTGAACTCATATGTTTTTAGTCATATAATAGAATGCTGGATTCTTTGCCAAGTGGATAGCACTTTGATAATCACAAGATAGTGTAATTTTTCTAGAATTGTACCCGAGCTTTTCCAACATTATCAAAAACTAAATTGCTTCTTTGTTAGCTTGTATAGTTGTAATAATTTCTACCTCTGTCATTGAAGTGGCCATAATAGGTTGTAGTTTTGAAACCCAACTTATAGTTTTGTCTACAAGAGTAAATATATAACCACTGGTGGATTTGCTATTGTTAAGATCACCTGCAAAATCTGAATCTGTATAGCCTTTGATGGTGAAATTTGATCCTTTATAATGCAATACAACATCCTTGGTCCCTTTAATGTATCTTAGGACCCTTTTTACAGTATTCCAATGCTCTTGGTTAGGATTTGCCATATATCAACTAACTATTCCTATTGCTTATGCAATGTTTGGTCTTGTGCAAATCGTAGTGAACATTAGGCTACCAATTGCTGATGCATACAGGACTCGAAACATTTCCTTCCTCTTTTCTTTACTGCTAGGACTCATACTTGAGAATAACTTAAAATTAACTGAAAGTGGGGTAGAGATTAGCTTACAATTATACATATTAAAGCGTCGCAAGATCTTTAAATAATTCTTTTGAGAAAGCCAAACTTTCCTGTTATTTTTGTCTTAGTAAATTTGCATCCCTAAAATCTTGTTTGCCGGTCCTAAGTCCTTTATATCAAATTCCTTAGCCAATTGTGCCTTTAATTCATTGATACGATCATTGTTGCCTGCTACAAGCATTCGTCTACATACAACAACAAAATAATGAAATCATTTCTACGCCTATTTAAGATCATATAGAGATTTGTTTAACCTGCAAACCAAGTTCTCTTTTCCTTTTTTCTTCAAACTCTTATGGTTAGAGCATATAAATTTCTTTTTCAAGATCTCCAAGAAGAAATGGAGTTTTTACATCAAACTACTTTAGATGTAAGTCAAGTGTAGCACACATTGCTAAGACCACTCGAACCGTTGAGAGTCGGACAACCAAATAAAATATCTCATTGTAATCAATGCCTTTATTTTGAGTAAATCCTTTTACCACCAGTCTAGTATGACATTGTTCAACTTGATCATCACTAGTTCTTTTGATCTTGTACACCCATTTGTTCCCGATGACCTTTTGTCCTTTTGGTAGTAGAATAAGATCCCATGTCTTTTTCTTATAGAGGGATTCAATTTCTTCTTGCGTTACTGCTAACCAAAAAGAAACTTTTAAGCTTTCTATAGCGTCTGAAAAAATAGAGGATTTTTCATCTTCTGTGAGTATATAATATGCAACATTCCTTTCCATAGTATAATTTGAGTGCCAAACCAGTTCTTTCCTCTCTTGAGTTGACCATCGAACTTGTGGAGTTACAAGATCAGATTGTTCTTGTTCATCATACTCTAGTGCTGCTTCAAAAGAATCTAGGACTTTTATTTTATTTTTTCCTCATTTAATCTGCACTGTAGTGATATTAACTATTTCTTTTGAAGTGCTATCACCTTTATGTATATGTTTTTTTCTTTAAGAAAGATGACATCTTTGTTGACTATAACCTTGTGGTTAATGGGATCCCATAGGTGACACCTTTTTACTCTGTCAACATATCCCAATAATAGACATCTTTTAGATTTTGGATTTAATTTTGTAATTTATTGGGCATTATACATCACATATACTGGACTTCTAAACAAATGGAAGTTTGTATAATTAGCTAGTTTCACAGTCTATATCTCTATTGGGGTTTTCAGATCAATTGCGATTGATGGTGATCGATTGATTACTTAGCAAGTTGTCTTGACTGTTTCTGCCCAAAATGAATTGGCTAATCTAGTAGTTCTTACATTGCCCTTATCTTTTCCAATAAAGTCTTGTTCATCCACTTTGCCACTCCATTTTGTTGTGGAGTATACACCACTGTGAAATACCTTTTGATACTTTCTTATTGACAGAAAGTATTAAATTCATCATTGGTGTATTCTCCTCCATTGTTTGATCTCAAGCATTTAATCTTTTTCTTGGATTCATGTTCCATATGACTTTGAAGGTTTTAACAACTTTAAACACATTTCTCTTTCTCTTAATTGGATACACCCAACATCTCTTGGAGTAGTCATCAATGAATGACACAAAATACTTTGCTCCTCCCAAGGATAAGATCGGTGTTTGCCAAACATCAGAGTGCACTAGGTTTAAGATAGCTTTACTTTTATTTTTTGAGTTGTTGAACTTCAACCTATGTTGCTTACTTATAATTTAATGTTCACAAAAAGGTAGAGAAACCTTTTTAAGTCTGGGAAGAAGATTCCATTCTACAAGAACCTTTAATCCATGTTCTAACATGTGGCCAAGTTTACGGTACCACAATATCATTGATTACTCTACTAGATCAGTTGATGCAACTAAGACTTCTGCTTGTTATTGTGTTTCTCCTTTAAACATATATAAGTTGGTAGCTATCTTTTCTACTTTCATCACTACAAGCCCGCCTTTAATGACTTTCAGAATGTCATCTTGTATCTAGGTTTTATAACCATTACAATCAAATTGTCCTAAAGACAATAGATTTTTCTTGAGACATTTCACATGTCAGACTTCCTAGATGGTGCGAGTTGTACCATCATACATCTTTAGTTTGATGGTTCCTATTCCATCAATTTCTAAGAAAAAATCATCTCCTATAAACACATATCCTTTAGAGACAGGTTTATATTGGTGGAACCACTCTCTTTGTAAGGTCATGTGCCATGTTGCTGCTGAGTCTACATGCCAAATATCACTTAACCTTTTTCTGTCATCGGTAACTATTGCTGCCTCGCTGCATAAGACTTCTCCATCATCTGAGGTACTTGCAATGCATCCCTGAACATTTGATGACTTAGTCTCTTTGCCTTTGGCCTCTGCATTCTTCTTCAAATTCCAACACTCATTTTTCTAGTGTTCCGTTTTGTTACACTTGAAACATTTGATATTCTTTTTATTCTTTGATTTTGATCTACCTTGATTTTGGCTCCTACTTAAGCCACATTCTGTTGATCTTCCCCTCATCACTGGCAATGCTTTCGCTTGTTCTAAACAAATTGACCGATCTTTCTTATTTTTGCACCGATTTTCTTCTTCTAGAATAACCGGTGCAATGTCATTGAAAGCTAGGTAGTCCACAAGAACATTATTGGTCAAGTTTATGACTAGTTGGTTATAAGAATCGGGTAGGCTTTGAAGTAGAATTTTAGCACATTCATTTACCTCTATTTTGTGACCTAACGATGTGAGTTGAGAAAATAGAGTATTCAGCGTATTAATGTGCTCCGTTATTGAAGTAGTTTTAGACATCCACAGAGTATATAATTTCCTTTTAAGAAAAATTTTGTTGTGTAGTGACTTGGCCTCATACAATTTGGTCAAATGATTCCAAATTTATTTCGCTATCTTCTTTTCCTTTATGCTGGATAATATTTCATTTGCAAGTGTTGGATGAAAATTTGCAACTGCATTCCCATCTATCTTGTTCCATTTATTTTAATCTGTGAATTCTATCGGTCTTTCACTAATAGGCGCAAGACAATTGTTCTTTCTTAAGATGACCTTTATCTCAAGTTTCCATAATGAGAAATTACTGCTGTTGAACTTTTTAATATCAAATTTCACCATCATTGCTTCAATTACAGTTTATTTGTGAGCAAAAATAGCTCTCACCATTTTTTGTGAATAGTAACCATACGTATAAATAGTTCACCATATACATAAATAGTACACAATACCTTATAATGGGTGAAAATAATCTTACTTATTTTTTGTTGTGGAAGATTCACTATATTAGTGACAGCCAATGAGCATACAATAAATAGCTAATAACACACCCAAATAGGCTCTGATACCAATTGTAGAGAAAATAGACACCAGATATAAGCAAAATTGTAGTAAATAATTAGAGATAACACACATAATTTTTACATGGAAAAATCCCAATAGGGTAAAAAATCATGAACAAAGAAGAAATGACTTCATTATGAGAAAATAAGAGTTACATCTTCTCTCTATATAGCAAAGATAATACAATATTTTCATATATCTTGCTAATAGGAGAATATTAATCTTACAATTTTATATATTTCACAATTCTCTTTATATAGGATTGCTTTTTTCTTGGTTGTAAAAAATGAGGTTTTGAAGCTATCTATTTATAGGAAAGGACAATGGGCTTCGATGCAATTTTCAAAGGACTAAATTGCAATTGCAAAAAATATTTTCCTTATTTTTTTTAGTTGTTCACCAACCAAAATGATTAGTACCCCATTTTTCTTTAGTTGTTCACCAACTAAGACAATTAATTCCCTCTTTTTCATTAGTTGTTTACCAAGTAAGATAATTAGTTCTTTGGAGGTACCAAACTTTGACAGTTAGAACAATGTATATAAGGCATAAATAAGATAAATAGAATGCTTAAACATTTGGGAAAAAGATGACTTGGGACTCATAATACTAATATAGATTAATTACTAACTTAACATCATAAATTAAAGCTCTTATGCATCTCAACACATGAAAATTATTTTGAAATACTAAATTACTTGTTTATCATATTTTTATTCAACATTTGAAACTTCAAAACTTTACATATATTTTTTTCAGTTTATATAATAGTTATGGGGCACTTAACAACTATCCACAGAACTAAAATGTGCAGTCCACACACTTGCAAAAAAAAAATTAAGTAGTTCTATAAATTTAGACACCAATTATCCTATCGTATAGAATAAAAAAATATGAGGATGAATATCACATTTGATCTAAAAATCTACCAGAGATGTTTTGTTTTCAACCTTTGCTTTTTCGTATGTTCACTTTATGAGTAGAGCTACATGTATTATGCTTTTTCATTACAACTCCACTACTGTTCTTTTGCCTCCTCCGATGCACATATCAAACCACTTGCATCAGAAGTAATGAACAACAACATGTGCTTCTCCACTATACATAAAAGGTTTTATCTATCCCTATGTGCATATTACCTATATTGCAACAATATTAGTGGTTCCCAACTGTATAAATTTTGCATCCTCACCCCATCTATCACTTTTTTCACTATTTAACAAAGCATAATTTTTTATTTCTGACACCGAACATACAGGTGAAAGTATCACTATAATCCTATTCTCTGAGATTCTAACCAAGCCACACTTGCTGACTCCATAGATTCATCTCTCACACTACTTTTTCACTCAGCAAAAAATCTTACTCTAACTATAGCTACAGCAACAGAGGAAAGCATGCCAGAAAATCCAGCCTTCTACGTTATTTACCTCCTTTGTCGTTTAGCTATGTTTTTGGTCGTCTTCTGTTGTCTTCAGCTGTGTGCAATACGACAGAATAACAGGGGGCTACACAATGTCGTCTTCTGTCGTGAACCCTAGCAAGCTTGGTTTTCTTTCTTTTTCAGCCAGGCTTCCACATAAGCCCATCAACCACCTCATTGTCCACTTCAAATAGCCACGTCGGCACTATTATACTACTCAGCAATTTTTGGACGAAGTTATAATGGCAGATGATGGTAGGAATTGATTTACAAACCTTTAAAAGTGCAAGGAATGTTTAAAAAATTTTTAAAGTATGAGGACCAAATTAAAAATAAGGGATCAGATAATTAATTTTCCCTTTTTTTCTTTTACATAACTTTTGACTTTAGATGTCTATTTGTTTCTGATCAAATCTTCCACTCTCATGTACACAAAAAATTCTTAGATTTCTTGGATATGCGTAACATGCTGGAGCGTTCTTAGCTCAAATGATATAATCTTGAATTCAGGGTGTTTTAATATTTAATTTTTACCTTTTTTTTTTCGCATAATTTACTTAATTCAAGACTCTGCGTATTAGTACATTCTTTCTAGGTAATTATCATTAATAAAGTAAAAACCAAACTAACGACAATAATTACTTATCAAGCGTAGCTAGGAATTTGTTTTGCAAGCAAATATAGTAATTTCTATCAATATTATAATATATTAAACAAATATATTATCTCTTTGAATAAATATATTTGAACAATAATTTGATTTGAATTTGGATAGGGATGAATATGTGTCAACCGTATCAAAAAGCAATTAAAATGAAAAAAATATATTTTTAATCTCTCATATATTATAAAATTACTAATTTAGTCTTTCATTAATTAAAAATACTGAAAATAATTATTTACTTATTAAAAAATATTACACTTAATCTTTATATTTTAAAAAGTTATAAATTTATTTTTTTTATTAAATCTTAAATCTTACATTTATAATTGACTTTTTTTTTTTTGAAAAATAGAGAACCAAATATAATCTTTTTAATTGAATGAAAGATAATTTTAAGTACTTTAACAAGTAAAAGATTAAAATAATAATTTTATAATGAGTAAGGGATAAAAAAATATTTTACTCCAATTAAAATAACAAAAATAATATATTAAAAAATATATGAAACTTTTGGCAGAAATAAAAATTTAAAATATTTATAATAAAATCTTTTAGATTTTAAAATTATTTTAAAAATTTTAGAGACTAAAAGCAACTAGACCCCATGCCCTAAAATCATCTTTTAAAAAAATTTATTAGATTTTGAAATTAAAATATTTGATTTGAAATTATTATAACAACATCAAGAGTATCAGAAAAGAATATCGTATATCCACTGAAGGGAAACCCTAAGCCCATCTCTCATATTGAATAACTCCCCCGCCTTCCCGCGCCTATATCTCTTTAATTCTCACTGTGAACATCAAGCGGACGGCCACGGATTCACCGCACCGCGCCGGCCAGCCTCCACTTTGCGTTCGTGAACGGAACAGCAAGCAGCAGCAGTGGCGGCGTCAACTCTTCGCGGTCGGTGACGGACCTCTTCCACTAGTTACTGTGTTGTGTTATCCGAATTTGATTTTCTCTTAGTCCTGTGACTTTGACTGACTGGTTGCACATTGAATTTCCTTGAGGTAATAATAATATATGCCGATAGTGTTAGATTTTCTTCTAGTTCACACTGTCTGATGAGTATGAGGTCTAATAAATTATACTCGATGGGATAATAATATGTGGCTGCTTGTTTGCTTCTTATTTAGCGATTACCGCATCTCATCTTATTGGTATTGGTTTTCTGCTTGAATTAGTGCATGGAGTACACAGAAGCTTCTCTATATGCAGTTTTTTTTTTCTTCCCAATTCTTTTATTTGAATATAAGGTCAATAATGCCATGGCATGAGCTTAAGAGCTGGATTTGAAATATTTGATAATGTTAAGGTCTTATGCTCTAGGAGAGATTTGATTTGATATTATATTTTTTTAGGAATTGGTAATGGTTGTAGTAGTTATTTATAATAACCTTCATGTGAATGGCATTAATTCTGTATTATTCTACAGCTAAAACATTTCAATATTAGAAAAAAATAGATTTCTAATTAATAATATATTAACATTTAAAAAGTTCACTAGTGAAATTCAATTTGACCTCATACTCGGAGAAAAGTGAAATTCAATTAGAACAGTGACAGAGTATATATCACTGACCACAAGAAGCAACAAGTAATACTACAGAGTGTATTGGGACGAACTTTTGCCGGATTGTATACAATTTTCAGTTGTCAAATTGCTTATATAGAGGAATATAGGTGGGTGATTTAACTATGAATTCCCCTTGGTCCCAAAAATGACCATTAATTAGAGTGAGCTCAATGTATTGAATGCTGCGTATTTGTTTTTTAATCCATTGAATATTTTTCAAAGGAAGCCTGTTGGGTATAGCTGTTATGTAGTCAGATTTTGTCCTTAAATTGTTGTTCAAATATAAATTTATTCCTGTTTTGAATTCGCAGGTCTAAAGAACCAATGTGTGGGTGACATTTGTCATCAAATCCTTGAAGTGGAATTATTTTTATTCTTCGATAGTAGATGCAGCTTCTATCCTTAGCTCACTAACTGCCATATTATATATTTCTTCTTTGCTTATCATCTTCATTTGAAGAGGGAAAAAAAAACAAAGATTAGTTTAAACTTGTCTCCTTAGTCTGGTGGCAAAAACTAGATCCATGTTCTTACTAGAACTATGAAAATTCATGCTCAATGCTGCCTTTGACCGCCTTGTTTCTATCTCTTTACAATACCCAGTGAAGTCTTTCAGGTTGCTAACAAAGCTTAATCACCCCATCTACCTGTTTCACAACCATTTCCATAGCCGACTGCCACTATATCAGATCTGCATCACCAGCAATGAACTCCTTGATTTCTTTGATGTCATTCTTCGGCAATGCCTTACAGTTCAACAATCTCAACAAGTTCACAGCCAACTTCTTGTTACTGGTGCTCATCAGTCGGCCTTCTTGGCCGCCAAACTCATAGCTGTTTATTCATGTTTTGGGTTTGTCATGGATGCTCGGAAAGTGTTTGATACAATCAAAGTTGAGGATCTTGAAAATCTGCTTTTGTGGAATTCAATTCTCAGAGCCAATGTCTCTCATGGGTACTATGAAAATGCACTTGAACTTTATGCTAAAATGCGAAAGCTTGGATTTTGGCCTGACAGGTTCACTTATCCTTTGATAATAAGGGCTTGTTCAAATGTGAGCAGCCCTACTCTGTGCAAGATTGTCCATTGTCATGCTTTGCAAATGGGTTTCTGGAATCATCTTTATGTTGTGAATGAACTACTGAATATGTATGGGAAGCTTGGGCAAATGGATGATGCCTGCCAGTTATTTGATAGAATGGCTGTCAAAAGCCATGTTTCATGGAATATTATGGTTTCTGGTTATGCTTTCAACCATGATCCCCTTGGGGCTTCCAAGACTTTTAAGCAGATGGAGTTGGAAGGATTGCAGGCAAACTCTGTGACATGGACATCACTGCTGTCAAGCCATGCTAGATGTGGCCTTTATGAAGAGACCCTTGAGTTGTTTAAGACATTGAGTGTAAGGGGAATTGAAATCAGTGCTGAAGCCCTAGCTGTAGTCTTGTCTGTGTGTGCTGATATTGGTGCAATTGACAGGGGCAAAGAACTTCATAGCTATATTATCAAAGGTGGATATGAAAACTATTTGTTTGTAAAAAATGCGCTAATAGGCACTTATGGGAAGCATGAGCTTCTGGAGGATGCACATAGATTATTTTCTGAAATAAAGAGCAAGAATTTAGTAAGTTGGAATGTTTTGATTTCATCATATGCTGAATCTGGATTATGTGATGAAGCATTATCAGTATTTTCGCAGCTGGAGAAGTTAGATGGTCATACCCCATTGAGACCCAATGTGATAAGTTGGAGTGCTGTTATTGATGGTTTTGCCTCTAAAGGGCGTAGTGAAGAGTCACTTGAGCTTTTTAGGAAAATGCAGCTTGCTAAAGTAATGGCCAATTGTGTGACAATCTCCAGCATTTTATCAGTTTGCGCTGAGTTAGCAGCTCTGAACCTTGGCAGGGAAATCCATGGTTATGCAGTTAGCGCTCTAATGGATGATAATATTTTGGTGGTTAATGGCTTGATTAACATGTATATGAAGTGTGGTGCTTTCATGGAAGGGCATTTAGTATTTAATAATACTAACGGCAGAGACTTAGTCTCTTGGAATTCAATAATTGGGGGATTTGGTATGCATGGGCTTGGTGAGAATGCTTTAAGAACTTTTGATGAGATGATTAAGTCTGGAATGAAGCCAGACAACGTCACTTTTGTTGTTGTACTTTCTGCATGCAGTCATGCAGGACTTGTTGCCGAAGGTCACAAGCTTTTTGGTAGGATGGTTACAGAGTTTAAAATTCAACCACATGTGGAGCACTATGCATGCATGGTTGATCTCCTTGGCCGTGCAGGACTTTTGCAAGAGGCAAGTGACATTGTTAAAAGCATGCCAGTAGAACCTAATGAGTGTATTTGGGGAGCTCTTCTAAACTCATGCAGAGTGTACAAAGATACGGACATTGCAGAAGACACAGCATCACATATCCTAAGTCTGAAGTCAGAAGTAACTGGAAGCTACATGCTGCTCTCCAATATTTATGCTGCAAGTGGAAGATGGGAGGATTCTGCAAGGGTCAGGATGTCATTGAAGACAAAGGGTTTGAAGAAAACTCCTGGCCAGAGTTGGATTGAAGTGAAAAAAAAAATTTATACATTCTCAGCTGGGAATGTTGTCCAATCAGGACTGGAAGAAGTTTATGGGCTCCTTGAGGAATTGGCACTTCAAATGGAGGGTGAAATTGATAAATCCAATTTTAGGTTTAGTCAACAGTGCATTGATGATGACGAATCAAAGCTCTTGCATGTTGCAAACTGAGGGACTAGGTTTTATCTACTGTTTTCTCCATCAGCACAAACACTAGCCGATTTTTTCAGGAAAATACAAGCCTGGCAAATTCTTTCCTTAGAAGAAAGTGAGTAGAATAGATATATTTCATGAAAATTGAAATGTCATCCTGGAAAATAGAAAAAAAGAACTTTCGCAACAATATATGTGGGGAATTTTACAGTGGGAAACGAGATCAACACTGGGTATGTGTTGGGTATGCAGGAAAGCGGTTTATAGAAAGGGAATGGGAAAGAAGATTTCTTTGGATGAGATTTTTGATATACATAATAGAATCTCCAAACATTTCTTTTGGGAGATTAGACTCTCTCAAATATGGTAATTAATATTCCTTCATTAGACCTATGGAATAAGGGAGTTTTCTGTGGAATGAATGTTTTAAGGACAAATCTAGTATAAAATTTTTTTTCTGCTTCATTAATGATGTTATTGGGGGTATTTTAGATATTACCTTCATTTTGTTTTTCAAACTCTTTAATACCAAACATAAATTTTTTTTTTCAATTTCCATTCAATTCCTTTGCATACCAGACATATCTTTTTTTCTTTGTCACTAATTTCTATTATTTTTCATTTCATTTCTCATTCTCTATTTTATTTCCACAAAATTCATTCATACATACCAAATATGGCCTTGTAGTTTACTGACTGCCTTACTTGCGTTAATGAATCAAGAAGGAAGGAATCCCGAATGCCAGAGGCTCATTAAGTTGTCTATGGTGTAATCCTTTAATAGTATTAGGATGTTTGAAATACGTCTCTTAAGTTTCCTCTTTAAGAATAAAGAACGGAGATGGTCTCATGTCATCCTTCATCTCTCCGTTGAAGGCTATTTATTGTTTACTTCTGATGCCTTGACATTTCTCAAAAAGTCAATGTTCCTTCTCGATTTCAGGTCCTTTTGCAATTGTTCTGGGTTCTGACTAGAGCATAAACACAGAAGGTTGCAGATATCTTGCTGCTGGTGTGAATGCCATGGATTTGCTGACACAATGGTATAAACAATTTAAGTAGTGGAGCATTGATTATAAGGTTATTATATATAAGATGTAAAACATATATTGGTAGGTAATTATACACCAATATGACAGATCGTGACAGATCAGGTGGTGTGTTAGTTCAATTAAATTATTATAGAGAATAATGTTAGCCTAATAAAATTAAGAGTTTTTTTTTTCCATTATGATTTGATTAGATTAACATACTATTTTATCTGTCACATAAATTTGTTATTAGTGGTCAATATTTTCTTCTTGTGCGAACAAAGTTGGTCTAAGACTTTTAAGTTTATTCGGGCTCTTTCCTAACTATAAAAAATTTTAGATTTCTATAGTTGTTTTTATTAATCTTTTAACACATCTATCTGCACTTTGGTTACTATCGAACTAGGCACTTTTATGTTACACAGTAGTTTATTGAAAATCATTATTCTAATTCTTGAAAGAAACATTTGCCAACTCTAGGCTGTTTAATTCAATTTTTTCCCAAAAAAAAGAAAGAAAATTGATTAAGTATCTTTTAGCTCGTCGATATAAATACTTTAAAGCTGAGTTGTTTGATGATCTTAACGAGTGGAATCTGGATATTCTCCAAGGTCTAACATGGTTGCAATACCATATCAGAAATTCATGTTCAAGAGAAGCACATATTGAGTGGATTCACCCATATAGCAAAAATAAATCAAACTAATCATCTAAACAGAATTGTAAATGTTAAATACAAGTGTTATTGACCTGTTTACGTTCTAATTAGATTTACTTAACAAATTTCTCAATAACTTTTTAAGAATCAGAAATGCAGGAGGGTATACTGCTATTTATTCTATAAAAAGTAAGAAAGATTAAAGAGTTTCTCTACAGGAATTGGTGCTATAGCCGCTTGTAAGCATTGTTGCTTTCTATCTCATGATAAACATAAAAAAGCATCGGTGCAAAATTGAAGGTTGACATGAATTTGCCTGAAGGAGAGTCTATTAGAGCCTGTGCTTTGTAACTTCTCAGCTGGTACAATTTGTGAGAGTAAACAAAGTTGCTGCACCTTTTAGATCATGATCTTGAACTTGCTGAATGCAATCATCCTCTGCTTTTACTACAGCATTGTCTATCTTAAATAAAGCCGTTTCATCACTGCATATCTCAGTTAAAAACCATAATAATGTTAAAATATAAATTATATTTTGTATAATATTACAGAACAAGTAAAGAGGCAAATTAGTTCTTGAATTGTTAGACTATTTAATTTCAGTTCTTGAAAATTAATGTATAGATTAATTTGTAAAAATATTAAATTTATTGCAGGTAAGTTCTTTGAATATCTTTGAATCACTTGACAAATGATACACTAATATATATACACACTAATATGTGAACTAGTACAAGATACATAATTTTTTTTTTTTCAGAATACAAAAAGTACAAGAACTGCAATATATACATAATCCAAGTAAAATTACATCTCATAATAAATTGATTATTTATAAAAATATATAAATAAATAATAAATCTGCTTTCATAATTGATAATAATAATTCAAGTCTCCCATATGATCACTAAATACGTATAACTTTATAAAAAGTAAATTATAGTAGTATATGAAAGTGAAGTTAAACTTGCAACTTCAGTCTTTTTTTTTTTTTCTTACTAAATATTTTGATAGGTGAAGAGACTCCAATTAGGACCCTATTCAAGCAAGGGTAGGGTGTAATAAACCTGTATGCCACTACCCCGCTCCTATGATCCTCTTGAAAGAGATGATATTTGAGTAGGGATGACAGTTTTCATAAAAATTCGTATATTTATGTGGTTGGGATACACACATACAAAGAGAGAGATATATATATATATAGGTTTATTTTCATTAAGAATGGAGATGGTGGACATTTGCCTCCGGCAACAGGTAACGGGAAGTGTCAGATGGAAAAGGTTTACTCGCCACTGTCTGATTCGGATCACTTGTTTTACGGCTGGTATAGACACAAATTGTTTTTTTCAATTTTTGGTTGTTAATTTTTTTTTCTCTGACTCACTGTTGTACAACAGGTCTACTATACAGTGGTGGATCTGCTTTCCATCACTGCCTACTTATCATCTGCATAATTAAAGTAAGTTCTTGAATATTTTATATTCTTTTATTACTGCAAAGTCAATGAGATTTAATTTTAGATATTTTAAGAAACATAATTACAAGTTTATAGGCATACTTACGACTGACTTAATATGTATCCATACTAATCTACTATTTTTTTAAGTAATTATACTATGCTTATTTTGAAATATCTAACTAAGGTGAACATTTAACCCGATTCAACCCAATTATATCAATCGGGTTGGATTTACACAAGACTTGGCCCGGATATTAGTTTACTTTTTTAAAACTTTTTATTTCTTTTATAATAACTTTTATTTAAAATAAATGTTTAGAATATTAATTCTTTTTAAATTTTAATCACTTTTAATTCTAAATATTAATTTTATTTTTATTGATTTTAAATTTTAAATTCTTCTATTCTTAATTAAGTTTTTATATTAATAATTTTTTTTTAAAAATAAAAATATATTGAATTGAAACAACCCAAATCAGTTCTTGGTTTGGTCAATTATTAGGCTGAGTTTATATCCTTGAAAAGAAAAGGCTCAGTCTAAAACATGATTAAGTTTTAAGTCATTCAAAACCCAATCCTACCTGATTTGTATGCACTAGAGGTGAACATTGGCCAAGTCAACTTAGCTCGGCCTAGTTATATCGGGCTCGGTTATAACTAGGCCAAATAAATAATTTACAATTTTCACTGGGTTGGGCCAGGTTTTAGGGCTAACATAAGATTAAGCCAGACGATATTTATTTTTAAATTTTTAAATTTTTAATATATTTTTAATTTGATGTAAAATAAATTTTATTTATAACTTAATTTTAAAATATAAATTCTTTTAAAATTTTTATTGTTTTTCATTCCAAATCTTAATTTTTTTTAATTCCATTTTATTTCCTTTCAAATCTTTTTTTTTTTTTTCATTTTTTGTTTTAAAAAAATAATTTTCACAAAAATATTGATATTTTATTATTATTTCTTAAAAAGATTTGACATGGACCCAGTTTAATTCGACCTGGCTCAGTCAATAATCAAGTCTAACCAGACTGAACCTGCCTGAGTTTAGAGTCTAAAAAATGAACCCGATCATTAAATCAGGCCGAATCTTGGGTCAGCAAAAATCTAACTTGGTCCAACTCGTGCTCAACCCTAGTATTCACCCCTATATCTCATGGACATATCTAAAAATTAACATCGGGTATAATTATGACTTGAATATCCTAGTACAACTACCTGACTAACAAATTTTCGAAAATAAAAACTGTATTTAAGATACCAATTTATGGGATAAACTGTTTTTAAGGTTTATAACATGCGATAACTTCTATATCCTAAATCATATTTGAGATGAAACTGCCTAGTATATTCTCCATGTTCTTAGTATCCAAGATGCTTTTTCAAAACTTTAAACTCGAAAAAAAAGATTCAAGTCAAGACTTGGTTTGTCTAATAGATAAATTGCACTCATTTCTACATTAACAATGATAAACACACACCTGCGCTCCACTAATTCTTCAGGCGAAAACCCGATCTCATTCCTCTCATCGCAAGGAATATCAAGCATAGACGACGATGACTTGTGATCATTATACAATTCATCACCGACATAGCCACTATCTTCACCATTCTTGTTCTGCAACGACAAGGATGACAAAGACATGGAATCCTGCACAGCCCAAGAATTAACATCATCCTGCAAAGGAAGACTATTACTGTGATTTTCCTGAACTATCATATACGGCTCTTGTTGCGGCAACTGTTGAAGGTATTGATAATGAGGTGGTGCAATAGGCTGGCTGTACAAATTCATATGATCTGTATTCATAACTTCGTGAGGATGATGATGGTGGTGAACCTGTGCTCGAAAAACAGCGAGCTGTTGAAGGACAAGTTCGAGTTCAGCCCGGTGATATTCAATCTGGGCTTGAAGCTCTTGTATATACCTATAACAACCTCCAACGGGATCATTGGCTCGCATATCAGATTGATAAATAATAGTTCTCATGGCTTGGTCTTTATCATGAGGGTCGAGGTGTTCGATTATCTTAGTAATATTTCGAACCCCAAATAGCTTATGAGCGTTGAGGAATTGGCGTTGGCGATCGTGAGGAAAATAAGGCGCGAGAATGCAGTCAGGAGCACACTTCTTGCGTTGGTATTTACAGGCAGCGCAAGCTTGATTGTTGTTAGTGTTGGTGGTGGTGGTGGTAGGGTTGGTGTTGTTGTGGGTGGTTCGAGAGAGGTTCATGGTAATGGGGAAGGAAGGTAAGAAAGAAGGAGAGAGGGAGAGAGATGAGGTGCGTCTCCGGCGGGAAAGGCAGGGGAGGAGGAAGAGGCTTAATTTTTTCTGGAGGGTTTGTGTTGTGTGAAATCTCCTTAATTTTCTGGACTCTGTTGAAGAAAACAAGGGAAATGGAAATGGGAGATGGAGAGAAATGAGAGGATCAGGAGAGACACATAGCTGTTTATCAAGAGAGAGATCTTAACTGATTCACTTGCGTGGATTATATTTAGCATTTTCTTTTTTTTGACATTCAATAAATCTTTACGCTAAATTTAGGTATAAGTTTTTTCAGAGAAAATATACTTTGACCCTTTATTTATTACAAATTTTCCATTTTAATCTCTCACTTCCTAAAATATATTTTATTTATTGAAAGGTATCATATTTGGTACCTATTTTTTTTTTTAAATTACCAAATTTATAGTTCTTTTTAATGTGTTTAGTTTAACATTTGATAAGAGTTTATAAGTCTGTTTGCATACCAGATGGAATTTCTCTTACAAATATTTTCGTTTGGTTTGACATTTAATTTATTTTAAAATCAATTTTTTTTATTCAAATCCTCATTTATACATAAGTTAAAAAAACTATTTTTGTGTTGAATGAATTGTATAAACAACAAAAATTAATTTTCAAATAAAAATTTCTAAACATAATTATATTTGACCCAAATCAATTCGAAAAATCAAGTTTATTCAAAATTATGTTAGTCTAGCACCAATTTAAACATACACCTAATCAAATTTTAAATCTTAAATTTAAGGTACTAAATTTGGTACATTTTTTAAAAGGCGAGGATCAAATGTGACATTTATCAATAAATAAATAACCGCTTTAGATATTTGAATAAATGAGAGACTAAAATGATAATTTTTTTTATAAATAAAGAATTAAAAATATATTTGACTCATTTTTTAAGTATTCACAGTTTGGTTTTTAATAAAAACTTTTTTTACCATGAGAGTCGGTTATGTTATGGGGAGCTGTAAAAAGAAAAATATTAATAGCAAATATAGAAAAATGTCTCGAAGCTTCGTCCGTTATATGTGTCTTCATTTTGCAATGCAAAATTGAGCTTATTATAGAATATTAATCTGGCATATGTTTTTTTTAAATAATTTAAATTTTTGAAAAAGATAGATGTACGGAAAAAAGGAAATGAAGGTCAAGAAAGGGAATTTTGGAAGGCAGTCCTAGAACATTTTTCAGGGATATGAACTAATCAAGTTTCCGGCCACTTTACTTTTTATAATCTTATTTCTCATTTCAAATATATATTTTCTAAAATATTAAATTTCATTTGTATTTAAATTTACAATAGAACAATCTAGATCATAATCATTTGCTTTACAATCATAATTTGAATCAGCAAGTGCACGATTGCATGCCGTATTCCACGTACAGTGTAGTAAATCAAATTAGTTAAAGGTACAATGTTAGTTACTAAAGTGTGTGTATATATATATATAGAGAGAGAGAGAGAGAGAGAGTTTTTTGAATAAGTTATTTCATAGCTTCAAATTCGCACTACTTTTAAATTTTTTTTCTAACGTATAATATTTATTATAAAAGGATTCAAATAAATTAATGATAAAACAATACGCAGAAACTAAGAGAGATCTTTATAAATAAATTGATCAATTATGTGTGTGTGTCGGATATAGGATCCATTGATTTTCTTGGAATAGATTGCAGTTCTCATAATATTTTTCATAAAAAATTATGTGAAAAAGTCACGTAAAACTGATTTATGATATTTTTAATTTGAAAATTGATAGGATGTATTTAAATTTCTTGGGATAATTAATTACAATTCACTTAATAATATTTTTTGTAAACAATTATGTGAAAATCACATAAAACTGGTTTTGATACGGTGATTTGGAAATTATATTTCAAATCCTCTCGTTATTTAATGTCATTCTGTATCACAAATATTAGTTTTTATTTTTTAATATTTACAAGTATATATTGGATTTCAAAAACAATTGAATAATTAGAGAATTTGTTTGCGAGTTAAGGGAAGATGAAAGGGAGGTCAGTGATAAAATGGAATGGAATGAATGGATTCCTTTAACTATTATTTGAAAACTATTATAATATAATATAATGAAATGATTCATAATTTTTTTTTAATATTACCTTTATAAAACAAATGTATTACTAAAAACATTTCCATTGTTGAATTTGTGATAATGTTATTTTAGTGAAGTCATAAAATTTTTTTATAAAATAGTGTTAGATTGAATTTTTTAATATTTTTGTTTTAAATTTTTCAGTAAAAATATGACATATTTAAAATTTTAAAATATTTAATTGTGTAATGTAAAAAAATAATATTATTAATTTATTATAGTTTTATTAAGTATAAGTGTCAACAGGAGAAAGAAAGTGAGAGGGAGGGTTCAAATGTAATTTAGATTGTTTAGTCATTTTATTTATCTTTGATCATTCAATTTAGAGGAACAATAAAAATAAAATTTTCAATTAAAAAAAGGAATCTTAGAGTCTCTCTGTAGCCATTACATTTTATCTCAAAATAATATCCAAACATGCATTAATCACACTTTAACCCATTTCATTCCTTGTCATTTTCTTTGTTGCCATTCATCCAAATATAATCTTAAGATTGTGCGCATAGTAATTACTAACAAAAATCATTTAAGTTGAATATTATATAACACTAAAATTTTGCGTGACTATTTATACATAAATACATATATACATATGTACAAGTTCTAAGTTATGTTTTAAGCATTAGTTAATATTTTCTTACATATACGCTTTACTATACATTGTTTTTTAATTTATTTAATAACTTTAGGGGAGCAAATAACAAATTTTAAGCCATAGAAAGGTTGAACGGAAAGTGCTAAACCATATAGGGATTTGAATGACAAGTATAAAATTAGAGAAGGGTTTGAAGGTTTGAATTATTATAAAGCTATTAGAAATGTAAGAAGAATAGAAGAGCAATAGGAAATTTGAAAGAAAAATATGTAGTAACTTTCATTCATTTAAGGCTATGTTTGAGAGTTTAATTGAAGATAAAATGGAATGATCATAAATGAAATGACATAGAATGGAATAGAGTTGAATGGAAGCATTGGGGTTGGGGTTGGTGTATTGTTTGAGAGTTTTAATTAGAGAAATGAGGAGTTTCTTTAACATTTGTTTGGAAGTTACAATAAAATTAATAAAATGAAATGACTCATAAGCTATTTTTTCCAATATTATTCTTATAAAATAAAAACATGATTAATAATATTTTTATTGTTGAATTTATGATATATGATTATGATTGTGAAAGGGTGAGAGATTTTTTTTATGGCGATGAGTTCATGAAATTTTTTTTAAATGACGATAATTTCATGAAATTTTTTCAAAAATGGAATTTGAAAGAATTTTAGAGAATTTTATTATTAAATTTGTCACTAAAAATGATATATTTATTATATTTTTAGCCAACTTGACCATTGCAATATAAGTCAATAAAAAGATAGTAAGAACAATGATTTCGATCTTAAAAATTATGCAAATAATAATAATAATAATAATAGTAATAATAATAATAAAAAAATATTCATAATATATATAGTAAAAGCTATGAAACTTACTAAGAATGACTTCTATCACCTCTCAATGGTGAAAACAACTTTATGATATATGCAGTGATTCATAATACATGCATTATGAGAGATGATTTGTGATCCTCGACTTTGACACTGTTCTCTCTTCGGTTGTAGAGGAAGCATCATGATGATGAAGGCAAAAGGTCTCACTTAGATATAATAATAATTATAATCAACAAGATAAGAACATATTAATAATTTAATTTCTTAACTACTCCATTATATCCTTATCCCTTTAATTTGGAGGGATAACAAAATTGGAATTTTGGATGGTAATGAGGGGTTTTGGTGTCCTTCTTTTGTCATTCTATTTCACCTAAAACAAAAAAAACTTCCAAACATAAATTTAAACCATTTTGGCCATTCCACACCTTGCTACTCCCTCCCCATCCATCTGAATATACTCTAAGTCCTTCATCTTTGGTACATGGTCATATTTATATGTTTTTCGTCACAAAAGAAAATTTAATGTACATAAATGAAAATTAATTTACATGGTGGTGGAATACAAATTGATTAGATGTTATACAAGAAAAGGATCATGAAGAGTCGCCTATAATCATTAGAAAGAGTCTTAAAAAGTTATCTCACAAAGGATCTTTTGAAGTCCTTATATAGGGGTATAGAAATCCATAGTACAAGCATTTACAACACTCTCCCTTGGATGTCCATTTACAAATAATGTGTTTGATTAAAACCTTACGAGGAAAAATTAGTTAGGATAAAAACCTAGTGAAGGAAAAAAAGTACACAATATCATTGTAAGCTGCCTAATTAAAAAATCTTACTAGGAAATCCTAGTGAGATAAACCATGGTTATGGAAAAAGGAGTACAACATATCTTTACTCTCTTTATTGACAATATCACTTAATATCTTTGAGTCGATGCATCCTAATACCATTGACCAACTTTTCAAATGTGGCTATTGGTAATGTCTTGGTGAACAAATATGTTAGATTAGAACATGAATGAATTTGTTGCACATCTATATCACCAGTTTTTTGAAGATCATGGCTGAAAAGAATTTCAGAGAGATATGTTTTGTTCTATCACCTTTAAAGTACCCTTTTTTTAATTGAGTTATGTATGATGCATTATCTTCATATAATATTGTTGGAATTTTCTTCTCTAAAGGAAAATCATACATCTTTTGGATATATTGGGTTAATGATCAATGCTAGACACACACACGACTTACCTTGTGCGCAATTATTTTTGCATGATTTGAAAAAGTAGCATCTAAAGTTTGTTTAGTAGAATGCCATGATATAGTTGGGCTCCTATATATAAATAAATAACCTATTTGAGATTGAGTTTTATGTCGGTCAGACAAGTATCTTGCATGTGCATAACTAATTAACTACGATATAGATTTTAATGAATAAAATAAATCTATATTTATGGTCTCACATAGATATTGCAACAATTGATTAATTCTATTTTAATGTCATCTTGTTAGAGAAGAACAAAATCTTACTAACAAAATTACAACAATAGAAATATCAAGTCGTGTACTATTAACAAGATACATTAAGGCTCCTATGGCACTAAGGTATGGTACTTCTGGACTAAGAAGTTTTTCATCATGCTAATTAGCACGAAAATGGTCTTTATTCATATTTATTGTTCTCACAATCATCAAATGCTTAGTGGATATGCTTTTTCTATATAGAATCACTTTAAGATCTTTTCAATATAAGCATATTGGTGAAGGAAAATTCCATTCTTTAAGTGCTTGATTTGCAAACCAAGACAGAGCTTTGTTTTTCCAATATCTTTCATCTCAAATTTCTTTTTTAAGCAATGAATTGCTTTTTGAAGCTATTTAGGAGTTCTAATAATATTTAAATCATTAGCATATACTACAATTATTACAAAGTCTGAGACAGATCATTTTATAAAAACACATGGGCAAATTGGTCATTTTTATAACCTTCTTTAAACAAATATTCACTAAAATGATATAATTGTCATCCACAACCAGACAATGTCTTTTCATAATCAATTCCAACACGCTGAGAAAACTCTTGTGCTACAAGTTGTTTTCATTTGTATCTAATTGGCTTTACATCTGCTGGTGTTTGAACTATGAGCCCAAAAACTTCACATTTTGAAAGTGAATTTAATTCAACTTGAATTGCATCGTTTTGTTTTGGCTAATCATCTCTATGTCTACATTCTTCAATAGATTTAGGTTCGATTCCCTCATTTTGTTTCATGATTTCAACAGCAACTTTGTATGTAAAAAAATTTGTCAACAAATATATCTTTTTGGTTCCATCTTTTACCTATAGTGACATAAATTGTAGAGATCTTTCCATTCTTTCCAGGTACTCAAACCTCTTATGGCGTTTTATAGTTAGTTATGTCATCAATTTCTTTAGGAGTTCAAGTGTCTCTTCATGGGTATTCACCTATTCTATTTGACTATCTTGGTTATTTTCTCCTTTGGTTTATTATGGATTTTTATCTTCGAAACTGATTGGTTTTCCATGCTTTAGGCGTGACTTACTTTTGTTTGCACTAAAAGATTCTCTGATTGGGATATCAATTTGAATAGGAGCATTTTCAACTAGTATATGAGATTCAATAATTCTCTTTAAGTCCGTGAATGTATTTGGCAATTGATTTGCAACATTTTGCAAGTGAATTATTTTCTAAACTTCTTGTTTACATTGCTTTGTACATGGATTTAAATGGGATAACGATAATGTATTCCAAGTAATTTCATTCTCTAGCTGCTTATTATCTCCCCGTAATGTTGGCAAAGTTGTTTCACCAAAATGACTATTAGCAAATTGTGCTGTAAATAAATCCCCAGTTAATGGTTTGAGATTTTTAATTATTGAAGGGGATTCATAACCAACATATACTCCCAACCTCCTATGAGAAACCATTTTTATGTGATGTGATGGAGCAATTGGTACATATACTGTACATCTAAAAATTTTAAGATAGGAAATATTTGGTTGATGACTAAAAGCTTATTGTAATATAGAGTATTTATGGTAGCTTGTTGACTTGATGTGTATAAGTGCTATTACATGCAAAATTGCATATCCCTAAGCCAAAATGGGGAGTTTCATTCTCATAAGCATTGGTGTAGCTATTGATTTGAGGCATTTAATGAATGTTTCTACCAGACCATTTTGTGTGTGAACACGAGCAACATGATTTTCGATTGTTATTCCAATAGACATACAATAATCAATAAAAGCATGAGACTTAAACTCACTAGCATTATTAAGACGAATTGTCTTAATTGCATAATTTGGAAATTGAGTTCTTAATTTAAATATTTAAGCAAGTAATCCTACAAATGCTAGTTTGCGAGTTGACAGCAAATACACATGTGACCATCTTGTGGATACGTATATCAGAACCATATAATATCTGAATGGTCTACATGGTGGGTGAATGGGGCTATATATATAAGCTTGGATGCATTCTATAAATGCTTGGAATTCATTCCATCTTTAGCTAATGACAGTATAATAATTAGCTTTCCTTAGGAACAAGTAGAATATTAAACTGAAGAATCTTCTGGTTCTTCAATGGATGACCATGAGAATTTTTAATAATTTTTTGCATCATTATTGATCTAGGATGACTTGATTGATCATTGCAAAATAATAAACATATTTGGGTTAGTAAACTTTTGGTTCATTGTAGCATTTGTTTTAATTGTACCAATAAATGTATAGTACAAACCTAAAGACAATGCACATAATTTCTCTCGAACACTTTTTGTTCTTGATACAATGGTTGTGATATAACAACATTCAATGTTTTTCTCACATATAGTCTCACTATAATACCTATTGCATCATATATTTTTAAAGCTCAATAAATTTCTTTAAGACTTTGTGGAAAATAATGTATTGTCAACAATAAACTTAGTTGAGAAAAATACTCTTTTGGTCCCTCACTTATTATAAAAATGCTTTTGGTCCCTTACTCATTGGAAAATGTCACACTTGGTCCCCATTTTTAAGAATATTTTTTACCTTTAAGTATAGTATGTGTTATAGCACTATCTACAAGACATATGTCTTCATTATATATCTTATGTCTAACCAAAGAATGAGAAATATCTATATTATAAAGTTGGAAATTTTTAAACTTGGATTAAAATCATGTTGATAACTTGTTCTAAAACTACTAGAAATGTAAGAAGGATAAGAAGAGCAATAGGAAACTTGAGAGAAAATATAGGGTAATTCTTATTCACTTGAGTCCTTCATCTTTGGTACATGGCCCTATTTATAGGCCTTTCATCATAAATGAAAACTTAATGTACATGAATGATAATTAATTTACATAGTGGTGGAATACAAATCATTAGATGTTATACAAGAAAAGGATCCTAAAGAGTCACCTATAATCATGAGGTTTTAGAAAGTCACCTCACGACGAATCCTTTGAAGTCCTTATATGGGATTTATGAGCATCCACATACAAACATTTACTACATGGTAGTACTATTGTATAGCTTCAACATGACTAATTACTCTAACTTTTGGATAAAAAGTATCATAGAATAATTAAGTCGTAATTAAATGAATAGATCATAAGGGAAGTGACACACTAAATAACTCTCTAACTCACAAAGCAACAAACTAATTAATTTTGAACTAAGGAGCAAGGGATGAACTATAATGTACCTAATTCTTTTTCTCTTTTTTACTATGAAACTAGTTTATTTGCCTACGTATTGCACATCCTTAGAGAAAATTAGTTTGTTTTTCTATATGCCAATACATTTTAATTCAATAGTGTTTATAGGTATTAGTAAAATATTTAAATTTAATAATGTATTTGTGATATAAAAATGCATAATAAATTGGAGAAAGCGGATAAAATTGGTTATATGAGATTGGTGAGAGAAAAGTGATGACAATGGGCTCATTGGTAGGGTATCACCATAAGGTATATTCTTTATCATAAAAATCAGCTTCCATTGTTGCTCTTAAGAAGAACTCTGGAATCTCAAAAATTAACTCTTCCTCTAACTTTGAGTGATGTTTGATGTTGGACAATTACAAAGAATACTTGATTTAAGGGGCAATTAATTTCATTATTTTAACTCCAAAGAATTTACGCATTTCAAAGAATTCTTAATGCATGTATGAGAAAGGTGAATAGTCATCATATAAAGAGCTTAGAGTTTGATCAAAGGAGTCTTTTCATCGATCAAACAAAGCTCTTACATTAAAAGAAACATTCTTTACATGTATAGATTCTCTTTTGTAATATTTGTCAAAATTTCATTGAATACTCCATTATTGTATCACAAAAATTCTTTCTTGATTTTTATGCTATTAGTTTTGAAAAATTCTTAAGTTTAGTGTACATATGTATCAAATAGTTAGGATTAAGTTGTACATAAGTACAAATTCAATATAAATCCTTAATTGTACAAATATTGTAATGTACTTACAAATTACTCATTAATTAGTTGTATTCAAAAATTCGTGATTAACCCATATGCTAATTTATTTAAATATTAAAATTGCTTAAGAATACTATATTTATGATGATTGTGAAAAAGATAGTCTTGTATAAGCTTAGCCGAGTTAGATCCCCTATAGATTTTGTAGTACTGTTGTAGTTCATTGGATCTTATTTTAATAGTCTACATTTTTTTAGTATAAATTAAATTAAATAAATATAACAAATGTGAACCATTAGATTAAGATGTACAACAATACTACAAGGAATTCTAGTTGGCATATATGCACAGGCTTACTTGGTTAAGTTTTGCTACATAAAAGTGGAGGTATTATTGTGTAATTTCAACCATTCAGAGGCCGAGGGAGAGGGGCAATGTATGCTATGGCCCCATAAATTTTCTCTCTTGTATATTATATATATATATATATATATATGTGTGTGTGTGTGTGTGAGTGTAAATTAATTTTAGCCCCCTTTTGAAGAATAAATTTTAATTTAGTCTCTTTTACTTTTCAAACAAAACAAACAAAGTCAAATTTCCATATTTATCGTACCTTTTTCTTCTCCTCTTCCCAGTGTTAGCCATACCCTTTTGAAACCATGAGAGTAGAAAGCTAAAAATCTAAATTTGATGAAATTAGCCACTGTATTGCACTACTTAATGTCACACCTCCATTAATACTGTTATGAAGAAGAAGAGACATATAACTTGGCTTCCATTGCACTGCTAACTCAACACCTTTCTTCTGAGACTAGTACTCTGCCAGATGAAGAAGATATGTTCACCAGTGAAGTATCTAAGTCACTGAAAAGCTATGCCACTGGGTTTGCACAACCACTCTGCCTTTTACTTCTCACCATGACGTTTATTATCGGTTATAACAACTAGCGAAACAAAAATAGAATTTGGCAGTGAAGGGAATTAATGAACACAAATATAAATTCAAAGTAGGAGACTTACATTGATCTCTTAATTGCGGAAGCTTTATTGATCTCTGGTTGGGATTATTGATTGAATGAGATACCTATAGTGTATTGGGTGTATCTGAGGTTTTCACAGCCTAAATCCCCTCTTGAATGTGACTGCAGAATACTCGCATGTATTCTACTCAGAGTTTCTTAAGTCTCATTCTCTAATGAGTTATCTTAATCGTACAGTAGTCTAGCCCTATTTATAGAAGGCTAGCTAAGGTTAGGGTTTAGTAGTAATTCTTATAATTACTATTTTACCCTTATTTAATGAGCACCCCTTATGGGTGCACACAGTATAATATCTTAATAGACTTACACCTTAGATATTATACGATATTCTAACATCTCCCACTTATACATAATAGGAGTGCATATACGCTCTAAACCCAAGAAACATATTCTCAGTAAATCAAGAGAACACTTTCTCTTTATAATCCACAGTCGTTCATACAGGGAAAGTAGGCCGTGCGACTAGCATACTATGAGAGCATCAATACTATACATCAGTTACGAATATATAGCCTCTCGTAAAAAATGCACTTGCATGTAGATCATAAAGTATGCATGCACCCCAGATCATAAGAATCACATTCATATATCTTTCAATGATCTCATATATAACAATATCTTGTATTCACAATCATGACACACAAGTTATAACTGGTATACTGGTGAATACAATATAATAAAATTCTCTTTATGATATTCCTCTTCTCACGATCCTATTAACACAAACTTAGTTCACTTTCTAGACATATCCTGCCAAACTGAATCATTACTCATAGTCCTTAGGCAACACGTTAAGATAGAAAACACCAAGCTGTATATCAAGTACCTGATCAGAGTCCAAAGATACAAATATAGAGCCAACGTAAAGGCTCAAGGGTCTTATGCAATTATGAGTTGAGATAACACTCATGTTAACACATATGGTCGGCATTTGTACATATGGTATGAAACATGTGCTACAACATTCATTCTTTTCCAGTGGAGTGTATGTCTATTTCTCAAATAAAGCTGTATAGATGATATCTTAGACACCACAAGTCTAAAATTTAGTTCCTAGATTTACACAATGTCTTGAACTCACATTTGGCAACTAAGGTAGACTAGAAATGATGAACTTATTTCATCAAATCAATTTTAATGACCCTCTGTCATCAATCAAGTGACTTATATGATTTTAAGTACAGTTGCTCTCAAACTATCCTTATGATAATTTCTCTTAAAATTTTGTCTCATCTCCAATGTCACAAAGACATTGAGGCAGTTACTTATGTGAGAAGGCTAACCCTTTTGTCTACCAGACATACTCAATAATAAATAAAAATGTATACAACATTCAAATAATGATATATAAGCATGCAAATCAAACTTTATTGATTATTAAAGAACATCAAAATAACTCTAGGCTACTGAAGATAGGGCCATGAACCCTGCCTCCATCATGGATAAGGATACATAGGATTGTTTCTTACTACTCCATGATATGGCGCCATTACTGAGTAAGAAAATATATACTGAGGTAGACTTTCGTTCATATAAGTCCCCTCTATGATCAGCATTAGTGTATCCTTCCAATTGTAGATCTCTGCTGCCTTGATAGTAGAGTGCATAATCAGCAGTCCCTTTTAGATATCTTAAGATCCTTTTTATAGCTTCCCAATGTTTAGGACCTGGGTCAATTTGATATCTACTCACCAAGCCAACTGCTTGACAGATATTAGGTCTAGTACACATAATAGCATACATTAGACAACTGATCGCATTCCTATATGGAGTTCAGCTCATACGCTCTCTTTCCATGGCAATCTTAGGATACATTTTGGCACTCAAGGTTCAACTTGTGCTGATAGGAGTGTCAACAGTGTTACAATTTTCCATACTAAAATGTTCCAACACCTTTTTGATGTAATTCTCTTGCAAGAGATACAAGTGTTTCTTAGAACGATTTCTTGAAATCTTAACTTTAAGAATGTATGTAACTTCAACCATAGCTTTCATCTTAAAGCGAAATGACAACCAAGTCTTTATCTCATTGATAAACTCCATATTATTTCCAGCTATGAGTATGTCATCAACATATAATGTCATAATCACATACTCGTCCTTAGATCTTTTGGTATATACACAGTTGTCTTCACTTATCATAGTAAAACCACTAGAGATGATTGCATAGTGAAAACAAATATACCACTGTCTTGAAGATTGTTTAAGTCCATAGATAGATTTCAAAAGTTTACAGACTTTTCCTTCTTGGCCCTCTTTAATGAAACCCTTAGGTTGTTCCATATAAATTTCTTCATTTAATTCTCCATTGAAAAAGGCAGTCTTTACATCCATCTGATGTAATTTAAGATCTAGACAAGCCATTATAGCTAGAAGTAAGCGAATAGAGATAAATTGTACAACAGGAGAAAAAGTTTTTTTATAGTCAATTCCTTCTTGCTATATATACCCCTTTGCTACTAGTTGAGCCTTAAAATTTTCAATCGCATTATTAGCTCTTTTCTTAATTTTGAGAACCCACTTGTTCCCAATAGCCTTGTGTCCCCTTGGAAGATCAACAAGTTCCTAAACATTGTTGACTTTCATAGACTCCATTTCCTCTTCCATAACTTTAGTCCATTTATCCTTAGAAGTGGATAAGAGAGCCTCTTTCAAATTTCTCGGCTTATCTTCATTGAATCTTGTTTTTTTGTTCCCATTTGGATCAATATTGCTCCCACTCTGATTAAGAATGATGGTCTCACTGCCACTTGGAATGAGATCCATTTGGTCACTCCTACTTAGAGTAACTAGTTCAGGAACACTTTCATTCACATCAAATGATGAAGAAGGTTGTCGACGAGAAACTAATTCATCATCTGCTATAATCCTCCCACTCAAATGAAGTGGTCCTAGTGTGTTCAGATCCTCTATCTCAAATAAGGATAGGTCTTAAGCTACCTCTCTCTTCTTAGGATATTTATTCTCTAAGAATGTGACATATCTAGATTCGAATTCAGTCACACTTCCACTATCTTGCTGTCCTATAAACACATAACCTTTTAAGGTTTCTGAGTATCTAATAAAGATACTTTTCTTTCCTCTTGGGCCTAATTTCCCATACTTATGAGAGGAATCATGTGTATAGGCAGCACATCCCCAAGGTTTCATAACACTTAGTTTAGGCTTTCGCCCAATCCATAACTCATATGGAATGGTTACAACTGATTTCGTTAGCACATGATTAAGTACGTAGGCTAAAAACATCAATGCATCACCCTAATAGATGATTGGCAAATTAGCCTGTGCCATCATGGACCTAACCATCTCAAGGAGCATTCTATTCTTTCTTTTCGCAACACCATTTTGTTGTGGACTACTTGGAATAGTCAACTGATGGACTATTCCTTTCTCATCACATACTTCATTGAATTGAACTGATAAATATTCTCGGCCTCGATCAGTTCGAAGAGCCTTAATCTTCTTGTCTAATTGATTCTCAACTAAGTTCATATAGTTTTTGAAGCAGCACAATGCTTCTGACTTATGAGAAATCAAATAGACATAACCAAAATGAGTATAATCATCAATGAATGTGATGAAATAATTCGCTCTGTGCCGGGCCCTGACATTCATAAGCTCACAGATGTCAGAATGAACTAATTGCAGTGGAAAAACAGCTCTGGTTGCTTTACCAAAGGGTTTTCTTGCAGATTTTCTAGCTAGACATGATTCATAAGTAGACAAATCTACTCGTTCAGTGTCGGGAAGCAAACCTTCTTTTGCTAACCATTGCATTCTTTGTTGGCCAATATGACCAAGTCTAGCATGACATATATTTACATCATGATCATAATCATGTGTAAAGGCAAACATGTAAAAACTAACATTATTATTAATGTAAGATTCATCATCCAAATCGATAGATATAAAACCTCCCGTTACATAACCAAAACCATAAAAAACTGAGTCATTTCTCAATTTAACACAATTGTCATGGAAATACAACTCATAGCCTAGCCTAAGTAAAACCAAAATTGAAATAACATTCTGATGAATTTGAGGCGCATAAAGGACATCATGTAAGATCAAGTCTTGGCCACCACATAGGACTAACTTGCATGTTCCGATCCCTTTGACAACAACCTTAGTGTTGTTGCCCACATATATCCAAAATGCTCCATAAGGAACTCGTCGGAAGTCAACAAAGGCATCACGGTCATGCGCTATGTGGTTTGTGGCTCTTGAGTCTACAATCCACACAGGACAAGATTCAGTAAGCATAATTGAGCTAGAAACACAAAGTTCACTAGCATAAGCAGTGTAGGTTACCTTTTTGAAAGGTTCAGGGTAATCACTCGCATAGTGTCCCTTCTTTTGGCAATTGAAACACTTAACTTTTGCTGCTTCTTTTTGCCTTGGTGATTAGTTTTTGGCTTTTTCTTAGGTTGAGCTGGTTCTTTGTTCTCTCCCTAGCTCTTTCTCTTTGAATCACGTCTTTCACCTGAAGTTGCCATGTGCAACTCAGGTATTGGCTTGGCTAATTCAACCTTTTCTTCCTTGAGTTTGAGGTGTCTCTGGACATCTTCCAGAGTCGTAATTATGTCATTGTGAGTGAGATCCATTTTCATATGTTCCCATGAACTAGGCAAAGAGTGAATGATAGCTTAGATCTATTGCTCATATGTTAAGACATTTCTAGCATCTTTTAGCTCAATGATTATATTTGACATCAGCCTCAGATGTTTCCTCGTTGAATGTTCTAGGCATTTCTTATATGAGTCAAGTTTGATCGTTAGAGAATGCAATATGGAAATGGACATAGCTTTGAACCTCATTCTTAGAACATTCCAAAGCCTTATAGTGCTTTTGTGGTCCTTGAACTCCCTTAAAATGTCATCATCCATAGTGCTCAGCAACGTAATGCGAGCAGTGAAGTTCTTTTTCTTCCAAGTGTCATAAGCTTCATGGTCCTGCCTATGTTGGGCCGTGTTTTCAGCTTCTGGCTCTTCCATAACATTATTAAGAGTCTTAAAAGCCTCTTGCTCTTCCAAGAGATATTGGACTTTCGTACTCCAAATCTCATAATTGTCGCCATTTAGCTTCAACCCTTTGTTGAGCTCAGCGACAATACTTTTGGAAACCGTAGTCATTCTTTACATAAAAAAAAAAATAGACTTAAATAAGAATTAGATATGCAGGATTTAATGTTCACCATGTTTAAAAATTATGACACTAAGTATCGTATGATTAAGTTAATTAACCCATGCATAACTCGGAGTCAAAAGAGCACGAAGTGCCAATCATCATCCTAAGACCGTATACAAGGTGTAAATTAATGAAATCAAAACACAACTAAGTGTCCTAATCATGCTATAAACAAATTGTAAATCATGATTATTCAAATGCTAAACAAATTAACATTTGTTAACAATCGTGTTAAACTAATCAACACATTAATCAATCAATTATATAATGTTAAACTAATCAACATTAATTAATTACATAATGTTAAACTAATCAACATTATTAAATGCATAATGTTAACTAATTAACATTATATGTCTAAATTTTCTATTGGAAGAAAACTGACCAAAAAAATGTTAAACTAATTAACATATTGACAAGTAATCACTTATTACTTGACTGAAATTTATTAAGAAATAAAAAATTAATTTTTCACCAAAAATTAATTGGATTTATATGGGGCTAAAATATAAATACATAATTCATATTTTTGAATATATCTAGATGTTCATTAATTAGAGATTTAACAATTAGACTTCTAATTATTATTTTAGAATGGGCCATATGCCCAACTAAAAAGAATAAGGGCCAACTAAAAAAAAACTCTCTGAAAGGCTTAAATTTTCTTTAAAATTTTTAAAGGCCGAAAACAAAAAAAATTTTAACAATGAACCCAGATCAAACCCTATAAGTACATGACAAGAATTAGGGTTTCTAATAAAAAAATTTAGGGTTTCCAAGCATTTGTTGATTTTAAAATATATATATTTTAAATTTTAAGAATTTTCGAATAAAACATCAACTACAAAAAAAAAAAAAGGTTCTTCTTCCTCTTCCTGCTTCCATCTTCGTCGCTGTGGCTTATCGGTTGCCTACTTATGGGTGTTGGCGATGCGACACTTGCTAGCGAGGTGGCTGTCAGGGAGTGCTGGCGATCACTGTTGTTGGTGGTCAGTGCAGTTGTAACCACTCTTTCCGGCGGTCCATGACGTGGTGGGAACAACAAAGATCAAGATGCAAAACTTCTGTGTTTTCTAGTTATTGCTGCCAGCGGCCATGTCACTGGTGGCTTCCTATTTTTGAGACGTTGCCGGCAACCACTGTCGTTGGCGGTAGGATGACAGGAAAGGTGTCGGCGAAGCCAAAAAGAGTGACCGACGACCACGTCATTCTGGTTTTTTTTTTTTGAATGTATAGCAGTAGAGGACGATGGTTAACTCGGATGCCAGCGACAAAAGGTATTATAGGGGGTGAGGAATTTCCGGTGGCATGAAGAAAAATGGAAAGCTACCTTTCGGTTATGGCTGCCAAGTGGGAGATGTTATTCGAGGAAGAAGATGGAGCTCGAGAAAAATTCATTCAAACAATTTTTTCTAAAATTAAAATAACCCTAAATAAAATCTTTGATCCCAATAAAATATATTATTGATTAGAAAACCAGCTCGTTAGCTCTAATACCAATGAAGGGAATTAATGAACACAAATATAAATTCAGAGTAGGAGACTTAGATTGATCTCCTAATTGCAGAAGCTTTATCGATCTCTGGCTGGGATCACTGATCAAATGAGATACCCATAGTGCATTGGGTGTATCTGAGGTTTTCACAGCCTAAATCCCCTCTTGAATGTGACTGCAGAATACTCGCATGTATTCTACTCAGAGCTTCTTAAGTCTCATTCTCTAATGAGTTATCTTAATTGTACAGTAGTCTAGCCCTATTTATAGAAGACTAGCTAGGGTTAGGGTTTAGTAGTAATTCTTATAATTACTATTTTACCCTTATTTAATGAGCACCCCATATGGGTGCACACAATATAATATCTTAATAGACTTACACCTTAGATATTATATGATATTTTAACAGGCAGAAAGAAGAGAGAAGATTCATATTTAGGTGTGTGATAGAATTGAAGAATTGAACTAAGGAACAAAAGAGAAGAAAGAGGATTTTAGGAGAAAAATAGGGGGAGTAGGAGAAAAATAATCAAAGAAATGGATAAAAATAATTGAATAAAGTAGAAGACACAACAACTGAGCCTCATATGACTACCACAGGTGAGTGTTTATTTCAATGGAGTAAATAAGAACTTTGATACTTCTACCTTTCGTGATGTTATCAAATTTTTATTGACTTTAACAATATTTTGGAATCTATTATGCAATAATGATTGTTTGCTTGGTTCTATACGCGCAAGTGCACATGATCGCAATAAGTAATATAAAATGAGTAGGGTATTATTCCCACAAAGACTTAGCTTTAATTCTGGATTGATAATATTATTAAGCTTTTTAATTCAAGAAAATGGATTGGATTATTAAGTGAACAATTAGAAAATAAATGCTAGTAGCATAAACTATCAAATGAATAAACCTAGGACTTTGACTTCACCATAATGTGCAATTTTTTTGTATTGACAGTTAGTTCTTTATTTAGTTATAAACTAGTTTACTAACCTAGGGATTCATTTGCATAAGTAATTATCTTGAATCTACGTAAACCTAATTGCTTTCCTTCATTTCCTTATATTTATATGGAAATCGGTTGAGAAGACAATTGATATTACAGAGCAACTTTAATCTTGGTTATCCAAGATAGTCAAGTACTATCGTCTTGACTACGAATTGCTATGCTTAATACTCTGTAAGCACGCAAACAAATATTATCTTCATTCAATTCTTATTTTAGGGTTTCTCTTTGGAGTTACTCTAAATCTTAGTTCTATTCCAAGTTGATTAAGCATAGAAAGCATTAAGCATAGAATGAACATAAGTAAATTGAATTCAATACATTAATAAGAAGATACCATCATACAAAAATAACCCCACAAATGGTTTAGTCCTAGATTAAACCTATTAACTAAGCATTGGCATATGTTCAAAACATAAAATCAAGAGGAAATCAGAAAGAAGAAAAGAGAAAGTTTAGAGAAAAGGCCACTTTTAATGTGAGCTCCCTAGAGGTTTTATTTATTAGCTTTAGGAACCCTAAGTATTAAAGTTTAAGATTGTCACACCCCAACTCCCGGAGTGTGACCGGCACAGAAAACAAGACTAACCCGCCTCTGTAAGCCTAACAAGTTAGTTCTTAACTAAATTAAAATCATACATAACAAACATTTATAACTAAGCAGATTCACATTCAAATCAAATTTGTAGAAATTTCGGCAGAGTCTCCTCTATAACTGAGACCTCCCGAGGTTTCTACAAACATCTACCCAAAACAATATTATACATAAAGAGAGCTCAGCTCTCAATTCAGTTCAGAGACAACTACAACACAGGGGAATGGGGAATCTACTTGTGGTCATACATAACATTTACATCTATTTACATATATCAATTACAACAAAATCTCAACAAAATGGAGAAACAAAATGCCAACAGGGCTCCTCTAGCCCTCTTGATCAGCAAACTGCTCAGGATGGCTGCCTGAAATTCATTAAAACATAAATGGGTAGCATTTCCAGTAATAAATCAATTTATGATTTAAGCCTTTATACTTTAAACCATAACAAGCAATAATATGCACTTACACTTAATGAATAGTTTAAATGATTTTTACAGTCAAGGATCCACAACCTTTGGAGAATCCTTTCCATCAATTAACATTAAACTATCAAGGGAACTCAGGCTTTGAATACTTGTTAAAGTTAGGTAAAAACCTTCCTTTTTGCTTAAAATACTGTTGGTTTAGGACCTAGATTCTAGGGAGGACTATCAGACATAAAGTATCGGTCATGAACTCGTGGCCCATGCAGTTTAATCATCTGTCGAGAGCACACAGCATCTCGGGGTAAATCACTCATACGGTCGAGGGTATGTATCCCTCGGATTATGCATATCGATCGAGAGCACACAGCATCTTGGGGTAAATCACCAACACGGTCGTGAGTCGCAAGCTCATGCTAAAGTCATCCGTCTTATCTTGTCCTCCTTAAATCTAAGGACTTGCCATTTATAAATTTTCCCTTTTTCAATATCAATTCTTTAGTAACACATTCCTTCTTTTATTCAAACCTCTCTTTTACACATTTTACATGAAAATCACATATCAATCATAATTCATAGGTCATATGCAAGGCTAACAAGTCTAACAAGTTGCTACCATAATTACAATGGTAATTATAAAGTGGGGAAAGCTACTGTTTACCTGGTGGCTGACGGGTGCTATAATCACCTTATCTCGGTCTCTCTTAATTATAAATTCGATTTCACCCACAATCCCAAAATCAAGAAAATGTTGCTGCATAACGATGCCACAAAATCCACTGGAAAAAGTGGTTGTTGCCGGCCAACGGCAAGCGGTGGCCGCCTAGAAACCTTTGCTAGTGATGGAGGGAGGTGGCCGGAGGTTGAACGTGGCGGTGGGCGAAGCAAAAAGTGGAAATCCAAATGGAGGAAGGAGCTGCATTTTTCTGCAGAATTTTGGAGGAGAAGCATGTAGAAGGAGGCTATAGTGAAGGGTAGAATGGTAATTTCGCTGGGGGAGGTGACACGTGTCAGCACCATAAAAATGCTGAGGGATGAGGGAGCTACATCTCGAACCCACGCCCCTTTGGTTCCGGATAACTTGCCTTACCACTGAGCCAAGGCTCACATATAATAAATATTACACATTACAAATACTTATTCCTCATTCTTGCTAATTTAAAAATTTTGCATGAACTTAGTAAACTTAGCAAGTGTTAAACCATTAGTCATGTGGGTTAAGCTTTTCGATGATTTTAATGATTTTTTTGACACCGAATAATTTATGGGCATTGAGGAATTGTTGTGGGTGATCGTGAGGAGGCGAGAATGCAGTCAGCATCGCACTTCTTGTGTCGAAACTTACAAGCAGCACAAGCCTGACTGTTATTTTTGTTGGTGTTAGTGGTTTTGGTGTTTTGTGAGATGTTCATTGGAAAAGAGAGAGAGAGATTTATGGTGCATCTCCGGATGATAAGGCAAAGCAGAAGATAGAGGGAGATGAAAGGAAATGCATATCGTATATTATTAGGTGACCCAGGGCTAATTTTCTAATAGTTCAGTTGTGTGAATTTTCTTTTTTACTGAGAAGATTTTACTCTTTCAATCACTTCCCATATTTTGACCTTATTTTAATTTGATCTTCCATATTTGACCAGTGCAAAAATTGTCATTTGCATTTGTCTACATTATAACAAAATTGGTCTATTTGTAAATTTATCAATGATTCATTTAGAGAGTTATTTGTTGAAGAAGAACTAATTTATTTATTTTTATCGTTCCAAAATGTAGAAGATCAAATTGATATACAGTTAAAATGTGAGGGATGATAATAGTATTTTTCTTATGTGATGACTATATATATATATATATATATAAAACTAGTGATACAATAAATGAAAAAGTAAAATTTTATTTTAGTTTTTCATAAGATAACTCTTAAAATATTTGTATATATTCACCCAAAAGAAAATTGTGCAAGCAAAGATGAGTTAAAAAAGTAAAAGTTTGTTTTGGTCAAAGCATTTTATACGGAGATGGTTATAATCTTCATCCATTCATGAACTTTAACATGATCTCTATACGTAGTCATTTAAATAATGCCAATTAAGGTTATTATGGGTGTGTGTGTGTGTATATATATATATATATATATATATATATATATATATATTAATTTGGCATATATGCCTTTGCTCAAAATGCTGAATCAGATAGACATGTGTTGTCTGGAAACTAGAGGAAAAGAGGCAAATTAAAGCATAAGAAGAAGAAAAATGATATCTTAAGTTGATATTATCTTCTTTTCTGTTTCGGCTTTTTTTTTTTTTTTTTCTGGAAACGACGAAGCAAGAATTGAATTTACGATCTCCCATTAACAACCTAAATTCCTTATTACTAAACCCCACGTGCGGCGTAGTGAATTTTTTTTTTTCTTTTAAAATAAAAGATTTGTTTCGATGAAAAGGGAAATAAATGCCATGATCATATGAAACTTTAGAATGCCTGCAGTCTTAATATACTTGATATTTCCCCCCAAAAAAAAATTTAGTTTTGAAAGTCAAGTTAATAACATAATCAATGTATGAATATTTAAGTCCTTTCTCATTGCACCTTTCACAAGGAAATAACTGGAACGTCCTTGCACTATTATTTTAGTATAAAAGTATTATGTCTAATTTATATGGAACATATAAAGTGAAAGGGGCAATATTATAATGTGGGAAGTGAGAGAAATAACTATCCACTTCTGTATCATATTTTAATGGTCAAAATTTAAGCAAAAATCATCATAAATGCTTAATAAAACATATATTTTTTTATTTTTAATTAATGATTTTGTATAAATTTTGACTATTAATTTAAGTGTTTGAATGACTCAATCATATGATACTTTTAGATTTGATTATAATTTAAAAAGTTCACTGATTCAATAAGTTTAATTCAAATAAAACTCCAACAAAAAAATTTAATTTGTAAAATGGGTCAAATTTAAACATTTTTCAAAGCCTAGTTCGAACCCGAAAAATTTAAATGAATTTTTTTTAATAAGAAAAACTTATTATTTAAAGAAAAAATAAATATAACATGACATTTTAATAAATAAATAGAAATTAGTACTTTTTATTTAAAAGATTTATGATAATATAATAACTCATTTGTATTTACAACTTTTCTATATATATAATTTAACAAGTAATAATAATAATTAATTATATTTTTTATCTCACGTTTTAAGTAACAAATTGACTGTTTATAATTTAAAAAAACTTGATTGCCCCTCAAAGCCTGACTTGAAAAATATGAAAAATCTGATTAAAATATGAATTTAGGCTTTTCTTTAAGTTTAAATTCAAACTTGACTTTTAAAAGTCTGATGGAATAATTAGATCAAGGTGCTAACTGTAATAGAATATCCAATCACACCTGTAGATTTTATATGTAAATTGGACAGCTAATACGAGTAACAAAAATCTACTAGACTTTTAGATTTTAGATTGGGCACAAAATAACAGTTATGACAATATATTAAAAGGTCTAATCGATTTTCTTTTGACATTAAAACTCATCTCTTATTATTAAAATCAATTCAAAGTGGGGACAGAGTCCCAGACATGGCTGCTAGCATATGAAATTGAAACTCTGACACGCTTGTGAGCTGGCTTACGTCCTTAAAATAAGAGATATATCTCCTTATCCTTAAGATGTCTTTATAGTCTTGCATGACAATTCCAAATTCTGATTGATCAGTAACTTCGGCCAGCTAGAATGGCCTTGTGGACTTGTTGAGCGTCAGTGAAGATCACACCATTTGAGTTGAGATGTATTGCAGCCTACTGAAGTGTTGTGTGAATAGCTACTGCTTCTATGGTACTGGGCGTAAAATGCCCACTAGATAGCTAGACAGGGGGCACATGAACTCCCCACCACTGGTCCAAAAAACTGATGTATAGCCAGATTTTCCTTCATTGTTAAAGATAGCTCCATCTGTATGGCAGAACCAATCGTGTTCCCTTGGTTCTCAGTATTCGTAATTGCGGAGAGATGTCGAAGTTTCTGTCATAACAGGGGGCATTATCTATTTATTTTTTTAAATCTAACAGAACTAGATTTTATTGAATAAGAGTTTGAATTACAAGAGGATCATCCCACAGTCTGAATGCGATCTACGAAATGAGAACTCTGGCCAACTCAAGAGCTTCTTTATTCCCTGCCTATTAATACAAACAAAAGAAATGTCTTTCCTAGAATCTAGGATCTTCTTACAGTCCTAGAGAACAATTCCCCAGTCAGAATCATTAGTATCCATTGAGTAGATAGACCTCTAAACCTCTTGAGCTGTGCGAAGATAGTGCCCCCTGTGTGAAGATTCAAGGAAGCCCATTGTAGAGACATCTTTATTGCTTTATTTCTCATATGATTTGGAACTGATGAATACCCTGGTTGTATCTCAAAATGGCTCTAATTAATTAGCCCTCATTCGTTCTGAAGATAATCCCGTACCTCGAGAGCCTTTCCCGTCAGAAACTAGTTGCATTAGTGTTGCATAGCCAACCCCCTTCCTCCAATTGAGTAGATTCCTATATTAAATCATCAGCCTCACTCCCCCTTCTTTTGATTGCGGTGATTGTAAGAGTTGTTGTTCTTTAAATTAGCTTGTTTCCATGTAGCTAGGAAATCTAGTGTCATTCTAATGGTAGCCTTAGGCGAATGAACTTAATTCCTCAAATTACTAGTATTCCAAATACTCCAAGCTATGACACAGAATTCCTCTTGAGCTCTGTTTAGAAGAATTTGCATCAGAGAGGCTAGCCAATGTGTGAAACTACTATCATTAGTGGGCATACTGTGTTTCCATGAACTCTAGCAATCTTTTGCTTCCTTATAGTGCATAAAAGCATGATCAACATACTCCTCCTCATTATCGAACACGCACAACGGCCTAATATTAATACCAGAAGTTAAGTTTAGCCGAGTTGGAAGGACTTCCCTGCAAAGCATGCCAAACAAAATTCTTTACCTAGGAGATTATCTTTAAGTGCCACAATTTGCACCAACGATGAGATATACTATGAGCCATGCGATATCCTGATGTTATTGTGTAGCTCCCTTTCCTATCATAATGCCAAATCAATTTATCTTGCCTTTGTCGAGTACTTAGAGGAATTCCCAATATAAAGTCTTTATCCTGCTCAGTAAAATGTTCCCCCTATTATCTCATGATCCCAACTCCTACCATTGGCCTCAATCAGGTCCCTAACCAATAAAATTTCATTTACAATCCCTCTTGTGTCCACTAAGTACCCTAAATGAATCACTTTTGAAACCAAGGGTCCATCCAAATCTTGATCTTCTCACCATTCCCTACCTTTCATCTCATCCTTGTTCTAGTAGCTCGTGTGAAGCATATATACTCCTCCATGTGAAGTTAGAATTGGACCCCAATTCTGCTAACAAGAAATCCTTGTTGGGAAATTGATAGTTTAAGTCACGTTGAAGAATGCTGTCATTAGAAATTTTTTGTGAACATACAAATTTCCTCGAGGATTAAACAAACCATTTTGAGATACAACTTAAGAGTAGAAGTTAGCAAGAAGAGAGGAGAGGAGAAGTAGTGATTGTTGTATCTTGTAGTCCAAAGATATGCTTGGTATTTATAGGAGAGAAAAACTAGTAGTTAGCTAGGCGTTAGAAACTAATTGTTAACTAGTTGTTGGAAACTAGCTGTTATAAATTAGCCGTTAAAAAAATAATGTTATATAAGATCTCACTCTCCCAAATAATATGAGACTTCTTTTGAAATACCCATACTCATATATATATTTTTTAAACAATCCCCCATATATTTCAAAAGAATCATTTAAGGAAAAAACTTTAGTTTGTAAAGAAATATTTGGGTTAAATACATGAGTGTAATAGTTTCGAATCTGGTGTCTTTTGGACTATGAACTAAACCTAGGTTGATAAGATGTAACTCACAAAGTTATGGTGAAGTTTAAAACTTTTGTGAACTATAAACTCTTGTTTACAAGTTAGAGATCTTATTAGCCATATTACACACCCCTTACAATTCTTCCTGTTATAGCGGTTTTGCACTTTAATCGGCTATGTGCGGGCTTGGTAGTTCATGACTGCTCTAGAGATTTTGCCAAGATCTCATAGGAGTGGCCCCATTCTATACTCATATAGGTGATTTCATCAAGTGTATCAGCAATGAATACACCATCCATAAGGGATATGAAAATCATTAAGAGCTTTGTGCTAATCCTCCCAATCAATGTATTCAAGCACTTTTTCACATCATAGGAAGGGACAATAATTAATAGTGCTAGTAGAATTAATAGTTAACTTGTTATTACCCATATGAACTTTTTTCATGAGATCTCCAATCACAAAGGTTGGGTTACCATCACTGTTAATTTCAAATTGGCTTAAGTCTCATTCCCCTCGATGTTTCAAGGATTAATTTCCTTGCCAAAGGTTTTGTCAGAGGATCTACTAGATTCATCTCTGATATCACTTAATTGATTGATATTACATTGTCTTCCAGCAATTGCGTAACCACATTATGTCTTAAATAGATATGTCTACTTTTACCATTGAAAGTTTTATTCTTAGCAATGGCTATTGTCGCTTGGCAATCACAATGCATTGACATAGAAGGAGTTAATTTTACTCCTAATGGTATGTTAGCTAAGAAATTTCTTAGCCACTCTACCTCATTACCAGCCAATTTCAGAGCAATAAACTCTGACTCCATAATGGATCTCGCTATAATAGTTTGTTTGACTGATCTCCAGGTTACTGCACCACCACCAAGGGTGAATACATAACCACTAGTGGATTTTGTCTCATCTGAATCTGAGATCCAGTTAGCATCACTGTATCCTTCTAATATAGTGGGAAATCTACTATATATGATATCATAGTTCATGGTACCTCTTAAATATCTCATTAATTTAACCAACGTAGCCTAATGATCACGATTTAGGTTATGTGTGTATCTACTTAATCTACACATTGCATAAGCTATATCAGGTCAAGTGAAGTCCATTGAATGCAACAGACTCCTAATAATCTATGTATACTCAGATTGAGCAATGGGTTCTCCTTTATTTTTCTTTAGTTGAATGTTAAGATCATATGAAGTGTACGTCGATTTGTCATTATAATGACTAAACTTTCTCAATAATTTTTCAAGATAATATTCTTGTGTCAACAATATACCATCATCATTCCTAATGATCTTAATACCTAGAATCACTTTAGCTTCACTCATGTCTTTCATATCAAACTTAGATGTTATAAACAATTTTTTTTTGTTCACAATATTCATGTTAATACCGAAGATCAATGTATCATCTACATATAAACTGATAATAACACAATCACCATTCATAAGTTTTTTATACACACATCTATGTCTAAGTAAGTACACCTTAGTGTATCTTGAAAAATCATCTATAAATGTTATATAATAATTTTTCCCACCTTTAGTCATTGTTTGTTTTAGGTCTCCTAAGTCTTTATTAATTAAATTAAGTAATTCATTTTCTCTTCATACATTAGGGAATGCCTTTTTAGTTTGTTTAAACTCAGCACAAGTCTCACATTTGTTTAAAATTGTATGATTAATTCTAGAAACTAGACTAAGATTTTGTATTTTCTTAATGTTAGAGATACTAACATGTCCTAATCTAGTATGCCATAAATCTACAAAGTCAATTAAATAAGCAGAAGAAGATGCATTCTTATTCATAATTTCGAAAATATTGAGTATAAAAAGTCTCTGATTACAGTAATTTTTGCCAACAAAAATATTGTTTTTTGTCATTATAATCTTGTCAAATTCAAATGACACTTTAACCCTAGCCTTTCGCAGCAGAGCCACAGAGATCAAATTTACTCTGATGTTAGGTACATGTAGCACGTCATTGAGGGCCAAGGTCTTACCAGATGTGAGCTTGAGAAGAACCTTACCTTTTCCAAGAACATTTGTAGTTCTTAAATCACTAAGGTTTACATGTTCTTCTCTGTCTCCCACTACTGTGTAGAAGGCAAAGACATCTTTGTTTGCACAAATATACCTAGTAGCACCAGAGTCTACTATCCATTCTTTCACATTGGCGACCATGAGAGCTTTAGAAATGACTGCAGTAATTATGTCATCTCCTTGAATCAAATTTGCATTTGGCTTTAGAGGCTTGTGATTTCTTACTCTCCTCCTACATTGAGCAGAACGGTGACTTGGCTTCCTATAGACAAAACAATCTCCTTTCTTTTTAAAGGTGGGATTATATTGCTTAGGCTTATAACTAGTTTCCTTTTTATCATACCTTTGTTTGTGCAACTTTTCTTGCACCAAGTTTGCCTTTGTGGTTATTTCCTTTGCTTTTGCAGCTTTGAGTTCTTTTCTATTTTTGTCTTCTATTATGATGTGAGTGATTAAATTTATGAGCGACAGTTGCCTTTGCTTGTGCTTAAGTTGTTGTTTGTAGTCAATCCATGAATTTGGTAACTTCTCAATCAGTATACCAGCAGCATACTCATTAGGAAGGTTGATTTTCTCAGCTCAAAGTTCCTCCAATAGTTTGTGATATTCATTGATTTGCATTTTAATGTCTTTTTCGTCAAGCATCTCCTATTTGTAGTGATTGCTTATAACAAAATTTTAATTTCTAGCATCCTCGCCAATATATTTGAGAATCACTGATTCCCAAATTTTGTTGGCTTTCTTGTATGTGCAATACACATCGAACAAATTATTAGACAAACTGCTAATTATTGTATGTCTACATACCTTGTTTGCATATGTCCAAAGCTCCAATGTTTTTGCATTAGATGTTGACAATGGCATTGGGTTAGTAAGGGCTGAAGCAACTCTATGCATATCCAAAGTAGGGAAAATCCATTCTTGCCATCTTCGAAAGTTTTATTTGTCACACATTTAGATTTTGGATTTATCAAGAAATGGCTTGGTATATGGAATAGATGACGTAACTGGAACAGTCATAGCTCCCTGAATGGAGGTTGCAGCAGTAGGTGATAGTACAAAATCATAAGAGGTATTGGTAGTAGCATCGGTGTTGTCCATATTCCTAAGGGAAATTGGTAGTCTGAGTCACATTGAACAACACTAACCTTAGGAATATTTCATGAACACATAAATTTACCCTAAGATTAAACATACCCTTTTGTGATATAACTTAAGAGTAAAAGTTAGCAAGAAGAGAAGAGAGGAGAAGTAGTGATTGTTGTGTCTTGTAATCCAAAGATATGCTTGGTATTTATAGGAGAGAAAAACTAGTCAATAACTAGCCATTGGAAATTAGCCATTAGAAACTAGCTGTTAACTAGCCGTTATAAACTAGCTATTAGAAAATAATGTTATATAAGATCTCACTCTCCTAAATAATATGAGACTTCTTTTGAAATACCTATACCCATACATATATTTTTAATAATCCTCTATTGGAAAATATTTGGCCTTGAGAATTCTATAAGAAAGGGTATTTATGTTCATCGCTAAATGCTAGTCCTGCTTCCTTAACATTGCTAGATTAAAACATTGAAGATGTCAGAATCCTATTTTCCCTACTTTTACAAGTGGGCGTTCTATTGCTAGTATTAATCTCCATAAAAATGAGTTCATCATCGTTTATAATTCATTACTGACTAACAAAGGGATTTGGAAAACATTCATGCAAAAAGTAGGTATAGCTTGGACCAATCTAAGAAAAGTTTCTTTACTTGCTGTACAGAGGAATTTTTTTTTTTTTTCTAGTTTTATAGCTTACACCAAACTTTGTCCCTTAGGAATATGAAAATGCTCTTCTTACTTCTACCAAGGAGCAAGGGGAGTCCTAAGTATCACCTATGATTTATAGGCATGTGGATTCCAATGATGTTACTAATAGCCTCTCTAGCTTCATCAGTTGAGTTAGTGCTAATGAATATACCATACTTTTAATAGTTTACTGACTGCCTTGATGCCTCTTTATACACATCTAGTATATGCTTCAAATTTTACATTCCCTTTCATTAGCTTTATAGAAGAGTAGTGAATTGTTTGTGAACAAAAGGTAAGAAACATTATATCCCCACATACTAACCTTACAACCTTGGACAAGCCTTATACTTTCTGAATTTCTCATCAAAGTAGATAGACCCTCTACTTATAAGTTGAAAATGGTATGGTGAGAGAGGATTTCCTAGTTTAAGACCCCTTTAAATATTGGACCTATCTCATCACCATGTAACAAGATCGAGTAAGTTACACTTGTTATGCACATCATAATTCATTTAACCTATTTATCATCAAAACTTATAGCCTTCATGATCGATTCTTAAAGAAAACTCCAATCCATTCTATCATAAGCTTTACTAATATCAAATTTATTGCCATAACACCCTTTTCCCCTTTCTTTTCCTTTTCATGGTATGAATAAGCTTAAAAGCAATAAGAATATTATTAGTAACCAATCTACTTGGGACAAAGGTGGACTAATTTTCTAAGATAATGGAAGAAAACATCTTTTTCAACCTATTAACTAACACATTAGAGAGAATTTTATACAGAACATTGCACATGGAAATGAGGCAAAGGTCTTTCAAAGAAATTGACTTAATTGTTATGAGGATCAGAGCAACTAGTGTGTGGGCCAAGTTATTTGGAAGAGGCCCCTCTTAAAGCTATGAAATATAGATAAATGTAATATCTAGACTTATCAAGTGCCATAACTTTTAGTAATATGCATGATTAAAACATCCGATCCTGGAGATTTATCCAAATGCATTTGGAAAATGGCTTGCCTAAATTCATTGTGCTTAAAAGGACAAGTCAAGTCATTATTTTGATATAGTGAGATGGTTCTAGGCACATATCTAATCATAGGGTCATCCATGCTACTAGTTCTTGCAAAAATCTATGAAAAATAATTTGAAATAAGTACCTTCAACTCCTCCTTGTTAATTAACCATATGCTATGATCATTCTTTAGTGCCTCAATCTTATTAGTTTTCCTTTTCATTGTGGCATTTAAGTGAAAGAATTAGGTGTTATAGTCCCCATTCTTTAACCATAGCTACTTCGAGTGTTGTTTCCATCTCAATTATTGTTGTAGTTTATACTTCTCATAGTTATAAGTATCTCCTTAATCTCTTACAATCTATTTAAGTCCTCACTCTATTTAATCCTCCTTAGTTCTCAAGTAAGCTACCACACCTTTAGAGCTTGGCTTGAGTGTTCACGCTTGGACGTTAAACCACCCTCCTTAAATAATCTCCAAAATCTCAGGTTCCTTTAACCATTCGTTCTCAAAACAAAACCTTTGTTTCCTTATAGTTAGTTGCCCCTTATCAATCTCAATTAGTAATGGAGAATGATTAAAGTAGGAGGTCATGAAGATAGTTGTGAGATGATTAGGAAACATATTGAACCATGAAGAGTTTGCCATAGCTCGATCCAACTGCTCATTTACCACATTGTCATTCCCTATCATTTTTCCAGGTAAAGAGAAATTCCTCACAGTTTGTATCAAGTAATCTAGCCTCCTCCATTGTCTCTGAAAAGCCTCTAAGAAGATAATTTGGATGTTCATGGCCTCCCTCCTTTTGATGGGCTACCATGAGGTCATTGAAATCCCTTGTGCATAACTAAGGACCAACATGTGTCCTAGAAACATTTTTTGGAGTTCCAAGATTCACTTCTCATTAATTGTGGGTAGCCATAGAAACTAGTCCACTTCTATTCCTACTCAAACCTAGTTCTTCGTTATAAAATTTATAAGGTTTTAGGAGTACCCATCAACAAAAGCTCCTTCCATGTTCTATAATACTGTAAGGCCTCCACTCCTCCTTATTCTACTATTGTACAGTAACAACTAAATTTTAACAATACATGAATGTCCTCAGTTCATGAAACTTGCACTAAGGTTTCCATTAGGAAAAGAACATTATGCCTATAGCGTCTAGTAAGCTTAATGAAAGCTTGAATTACCCAAGGGATGCCTAAGCCTTAATAGATCCAGCTGATAATTGCTATGATTGTTGATAGGCTTGTATAACAGGTCCCATCAATGAATAATTCCTAGACTCTAAGTTATCCCTAGCTTCCTTGTTCTCTCTCCCTTCCTTAGTACATTGACCCAACAAGGGCCCATTGTTGCTTATATCCTAAAGTGCGAATCTCCCATAACAATTTACTAATGGGAATATCCCTTGATTGACTCTATCTTCACTGATATTTTTCAATTTTGAATAGGATCCCACATTTTGCACATTTTCCAATAAATTAGCAATGTGATTAGTGAGTTTCCCACTACCATCATCTCTCAACCAACAACTCACCGCCAGCAGTGCTTTTTGTCCACTTGCTTTCAATGGGATATCCCAAATTCATTAGGAGATCTCTGCCATCATCTGGTCTAGCTCTTAATTTGTAGAACCTTTTTGAATGACTCAAACATCCATAGAGAAAACAAAACATAGTTAGGCATTCATATTTCAAAATTCCATGAACATTCCTTCAATTTGCTAAACACATATTCTTTATTCTTTTTAGTGGGGTATGAATGTCCAACATAACTCTAATTCTTAAAGGTAAGTTCCTCTCATTCATTATTTATTTGGCATCATACTAGACAAAGCCACCCATAAAACTTCCAAATTTCACTGCCATTCATTCCAACATTAACCCTATCGGAAGATCATAAACTTGGTCCCATATATCTATGAGATAAAGGTCAACCGTTAATAAGTTTTCCCTAGCCTTCATGTGATGAGTGATGAGTAATAAGTAAGGGGTTATTGAAGGCATAGTTGTCAAGTTCATGAATTATTCGAACACAAGATTTTATGATTGCAAAATGAGTAAACTTGGGGTATACCTGAACTTAATAAAAAATGGGTAAACTTATGATTTGACTTATCGAGTCTATTGAGTTTACAATTTTAATGTGTCAACTAACTTATATATTTAATAATATAGGGAATCAAAATCAAAACTAAATGGAATATAGCCAGCTTCTTTTCCATGAAACCATTATAATATACTTTATTACAAGTTTAAATATACATAACAATAATAAAATTACATTAAATATGTACTTGTTAGAATTAAATTAAATTAAAATTTATTTATTTTGTTAAATTGAATGATTATTTATGTATGACTATATAAAAATGTTCATAATGAGTATTACATATTATGAAATATGAATAATTTTGTTTTGATTTAGTATAATTTGAATTGCATTTGAATAATATTTATTGTATATAGTAGTTTGACTATAAAATTATATATTTAAATAACTGTTTATCAACCAATGTAAACTCTTATAAATTTACGTTATAAGTTTACAGCTTCCACACAAATTTGTCTAAATTCATGTGTTTAACAATCTTAATTGAAAGTTTAATAGCCTTTTCAACCACTTTATTCAAATCCACTTTGTAGAAGAATTGATATGTATCGTTAAAATTGATATGTTTCATTAAAATTCTATCTTATCATTAACTTTGAGTAAGGTTTTCATTAATGCGGTAGGTTAAATAGGATAAGAACATCACAATATATCATTATCTAGTGGTGCTTATATGAGAATGATAATAAAATATGAAATATTTAACTAAAAATTTATTGAAATTATAAACACTAAATTAAAATGAGATGACTGCTCAAGGACCAAATAAAAATTATACAAGATTGTGTTAATTTTCACTTGTGATACATAAACAATTTCTTATCAACTCAATAAAGTCTGATGAGCTACGACAAGGATTAACTTCCAAAACTTGCTTGCAAACAAGAGAAAGATTTAATAATTCCTTTGAAAACAATTATAAAAGATAAATTAAAAACTCAGTTAAAATACAGAGACTAAATATTTAATTTAACTATTACTTTCATTATTACTCTAGTTCATTTGTAAGCCACATATAATGAAACAATTTGAGTTTATGTTAAAACTGTGGAAGAAAATATCTGGGTGAAAGGGACCTACAATCTTTATCTATACTTTTATTCATTTTTAAGTCTGGTTATATTGTGTCACTTCTATAAAAATTATTTTTTAAAGCAATTTAAGTTTGAAATTATGAAAAAGAAAACAATGTAATTTTTTAACCCAAATTAAGTTTGAAATTCTTTGCTCTTACATACCATTTATTTTCGGCATCGATGTCTCTTTACTATCCATATTTTGGGTCTTTATCTTCACTTTCGCTATAAGAAAAAAAGGATAATTAAGCCAATTTGCTAGTGTTGGACTAAGTTAGAATTTCAACACTAAAATTTATTAGTCTCACTCAGCTACACTCACCTACATTAATTGGTCTCACTCAACTACAATAATACTAATATGGCTATTTTAATTAAGGAATTTACTAGGTTTGTCCAGTTTCAAGAATCATTGAAAAGCCAAATCATTTTACTACTATTGCAGAGCCTAGTAAATCCACTACATGTCTTATTTCCTCATTTTCCAAATGGGGCATTGATTAGAGTGCCACAAATCATATGATGGATAATCATAATCTCTTATCTATCTTTCATTCACACAAAACGACCTCTCTTGTGACAATAGTAAATGGTTCCACGTGTAATGTTATTGGCTCGTTACCATTAATCACACCTTTATCATTACTCTATAATCTGTCTTATACCTTCCAAAGCTTGCCTTTAACTTGATTTATGTGAGTAAGCTAACGTGTGATCTTAACTATTGTATCTAATTTTTTCCTGAGTATTGTCATTTTTGGGATCTTATGATAAAGCAGATTCTTGGTAAAGGGCATGCATCTGATGCTCTCTATATTCTAGAGTCCTTAATCCCTGGCTTTTGCCAATATCACTTCTCTATTTGAAGCTTATTGTTAATTAGGGCAACCTTCTTTGCCTTTTTTAAAGACATTATGCCCACAATTTCATAATGTGTCATCTTTAGATTGTGAGCCATGTCATTTTGCTAAGCATCATCGTAATTTGTCCAATCCTTGAGTTAATAAATGAGTAAATTTTGCTTTTGAATGAGTACATTATGATGTTTGAGGGCCATGTCCAGTTGTATCTAAATCTTGGTTTAAGTACTTTGTTACTTTTGTGGATGATTATTCCTCAATGACCTAGATATATATTATGAAGAGCCATTTTGAGGTGTTCTCTGATTTTTATGCATCTATATTGAGATTAAAACTCAACTCCATACATATATCAAGACATTAAGAAGTGATAATAAAAAAGTTTATGTCTCAAACTCCTTCCAAACCTACATGACCCCACAAAGGATACTCCATTAAACTTTTTATATAGATACACCCTCTCAAAATGGAATGGCTAAACAAAAGAACAGACATTTACTTGAGATAACACTAGCCTCTTATTTCAAATTAAGGTTCCTAAAGAATTTTAGGCCGATGTTGTGGCCATTGTATGTTTCTTAATTAACCACATACCCTCTTTTATGCTCCATAGTGATAGCCCTCGTAGTATCCTATTTCCAAATAAAGCATTGTTTCTTATAGAACCTAAGATATTTGGGATTACTTGTTTTGTTCGAAATGTTCAACCTCACCTCACCAAATTAGATCCCAAGTCCTTAAAATGCATTTTCTTAGGATATTGTCATGTTCAAAAAGGCTATCAATCTTCTTTCATAATCTCAATTGATGCCAAGTATTTATTAATTTCACCTTTGTTAAAACCACACCAATCTTTAGCAGTTTTTTCTATTTCTACCAATCAGGGGGAGGAAGATCAATTTATAGTGTCCTAACATCAGTTGCCTATTCTATTGAGTAATTGAGTACTCCAATTTCTTTGCCACTTTCTCATGCCCTTCAATTGACAACACCTTTTATCATTCAAGTCAATTCCAAGGGAAAGGAGACTTACGATACATGTCTTGAATCACCTTTTTTGTTATCAGATCCACTTCTAAGTGACTTTGATCATCCCATTGCTTATCATAGAGGTAAACGTTATTGTACTTATCCTATTGCTAGTTTTGTTTTTTATAACCATTTATCTCCTTCATCTTATTCTTTTGTGCCCTTTCTAGACTCTATCTTCATCCCTAAAACTCTTTATAAGGCCTTAAGCCATCCTGGTTGGTGTAATGCCATGATAGAAGAGATAGACGTTATGGATTATAATGGAACTTGGAACTTAATGGCTTTACCCACTAGAAAGAAGACAATTGGATGTAAATGGGTGTTTACTATAAAAGTTAATCTTGATGGTTATATGGCTTGTCTTAAAGCATGCATTGTTACTAAAGGCTTTGCTCAGACTTATGGCGTGGATTATTTTACCACATTTTCCCCTATTGCTAAGATGACCTTAGTTTGCTTATTCACTTTTCTACGCACTACTCATGCTTGGCCCTTACATTAGTTGGACATCAAGAATGCATTCCTCCTTGGTGATCTTTAGGAGGAGGTTTACATGGAGCAACCATTTGGGTTTCTTGCTCAAGGGGAGTTTGGGGAAGTCTGTCGTTTGAAAGAGTCCTTGTATGGTTTAAAATAGAGTCCTCGTGCTTACTTTGGAAAGTTTAGTGAGGTAGTTCAACAATTCAATTTGAAGAAAAGTAGGATTGATTACTCCGTGTTCCATAGACAATTTGAAGCAAGTATTTTCCTTTTTGTGATGTATGTTGACGACATTATTATCACATGCAACAATGGTGAAAAGATATCATCCTTTAAAGATTTGGGGCAGCTAAATTATTTTCTAGGAGTAAAGGTGCCAGACTAATGCCCGCACAACTTACTCCCTTACCCATAGAGTAAAGTGCAACTGCTATGACTATATAAAAAACAAATAATAGGTCGTTCATGTCTCATGCTAAGCAACATCTTAACTAAGGTAAATTCTAATAAAAATGTCCCATAATTATTCCTTTTAATATCTTTAATTGCCATAACTAGTACCCATATTCACATATGCTTAGAAAATACTTTGAGACCTAGAAGCTCCATAACTTAAAGTTGCAATCTTGCCAATATCCAACATAGATAAATTGCAGTAACATATCCCAAATCATTTAATAATGCTCATATGACCATATAATTAAGTCCTAAAAGACTCCCCATTCAAATTTCCATCCTTTTTTCTCTATGGAAAATTTAGGAAAAATCAAGATAATTATTAAATCAACTTAAAATTTATAATGATAACTTCTAATAACTGAAATTCACTTCCTAAATGACTAAGGATATTAGAGGGGTCCAAAAACTTTGAATTTCATCAACCTATAAGTATACACATACACTTCCAATTCGAGGTTTTTAAATTCTAAAGCAAAAACTCACAATTGATTAATGATTCTAGGGGAGAGAGCTATGAAAATTGCCTAGGATATGAATCTCCAACCAATGTCATGAGATTGCACCAGACTAAGCTCAAACTCGTCACTTTCTTATGTTAACAGTACCAGAGATTGGGGTTTTTCAATTCTAAGCTGATGGAGTGAAATTGATCAGTAAAAATAAGAGAGGAGTGGCAAAAAATCATCAAGAAACAAAAACCTTATGCTAAAACAAAGAAAAACTGTTAGGTTATAATTTTGGCATATTTTTAGTCTTACTTTGATTTTATTTTTAGTGTTTTTCTTACAAAATCAATTCATTTACAACTGTTTTGGTTAATTTTAAGTTAAGGAAGTGAAATTATTGAAATTGTTAAAATTTGGGCTAAAACAGAGTAAGGGCATGACTTATATTGTTGTTGTGTTGGATTCAAGGAGATAAGCCATGGACGTGGCTAAGAACATTAATTTTAAAACAGAAAATGGATTGCTCATCCTCTTTAATAGATTTCTCTCTCCTAGTTGTTGGAAAACATAGCAAAGAGCTTGGGAGGTTCTCGAACTAATTTTAAGGAGGCATTTCCATGTTTTTATAAGGGAAAATTAGTGGAAAATCAAGAGAGTTGAAGGATTTAAGATTTTAGATCATTTTCTTTTCTCTTTGGAGAGATATTTTTAGATCTAGATTTTTTTCTCTTCTTCTTCTTCTTCTTCCTCTCTCTCTATTCTAAACTTAGTGAGAGAAAGCTCAAATTACGGTTGTGTAAATGGAGTTTTAGCATAATTTTAGATGTTGATGATTATAGATAGCTAAACTTTATGTTTTGACTAAGGGATTTTATGTGGTTCCTTCAATGTTGTGAGACTATTTTAACTTTCTCTTCTTTTCTTCTTCTTTTAGTTGTTTATATTCCTATTTTAATTGCTTTATTAGGGGTGGATGAATCAATAAGGCCCATTGTTTATCTTGCCTATGTTTGGTTGTATGCCAATTGGTTGAGGTAAATCTATAATTGTTTACTTAAATCAATACAAGTGGAAAATTAGTGTAGGGATTGATGAGCACTTTCTTCTGCATTAATGGAATATGATTGATAATTTACTGAACATGCTTTATGCTTTAGTAGGTTAGAAATGGTGGCTTTTCATTCTTAAAGCGATTAGTCAACTAAATTCTAAGTGTGTACTTAGGGTTGTTGATTAATTAGGAATTGGTTAGAGAGCACTTTTTAACCAATTTATTTAAGAAAGCCTAGGTTAATTAAGCACTTTTTAAAACCATAGCAATTTACCAAGAAAGAAGAGAATTTTATTTGGAGTCATGCCCACACCTAGTAAAATTAAGAAAAGCCATACATTACCTCCTGATCTCTCATTTAAGTTTCCTTTATTTTAATTTACTTCAAAATAGAATTCTTTATTCTAAATTTACTGGTTCAATTTTTCTATTTTAGATGTTATTAGTGTTGATTTAATTTGATAACCCCTACTTTTTTCATTCTTTTATGCATTGTTCTTGGTTGTTTCTAATTGTTGGAATTTCCAATCTCAGTGGATTCGACATTACTCATCACTATTTGAATATAAATATTCATTTGAGAATAGGTAATTTTGTTTTTGATGGATTCGACACCCGTCAAATTTTGGCACCATATTTGATCAAAATTTCAATGAAATTGTGCCAACTATTACTCACCAGAATTCTCACATGTTCTAGCCAACTAAAGACTGGTGAAGGTCGAGTTTAGGTTGGCAAGGGTGCAACAATGTGAAAAACCACAAGTGAGCTCGAATGACAATGATCATGGTAAACTCAAGCTAAAAGAGGGGAGAGCGTGAGAGTGTCAGGGAAAGAAGAGAAAACACAAAGAAGAAGAATTCTGAGGAAATTTTAATCTTACTAAGGCCATATAGGTAATTTCTTATATGATACTTTGTAGTATCATATCAAAATTATAGGAAAACCTAATTTACACGCTTTGGGATTCAATTACAGATGTTGAAAATGCATAGAATAAGGCTTAAATACTCATGCTAACTTTTAGTTTATATATGATATTATCTACATCTATATTTAATACTCTTTAGTTTTTTCCTTTTCCCTTTTTTTCCAGTGTTCCATGCTTGTTTAAAATTTATGCTGATCACAAGTGCATTTTGCTCCTCTCTCCAACCCTTAAAATTTTATATAAAAATTTTCACTTAAAGTAACTTATTTTACATGCAAATTTTATAGGTATTATAATCATCCCCCTTTAAAAATTTTAGTCCCCAAATTGAGCGTACACACCTCAATTCTCAAATAGGTGCAAATATTTAGTTTGCATGTGATTTTCCATTTCCCATGTGGCTTCCTTTTGGGAATGATTGTGCCATGTAACCTTCACTGACGCGATCTCCTTATAATGAAGCTTCTTGACTTGCTTGTCAAGAATAGCCATAGGAATTTCTTCATAAGTTAACCTGGCCTCTAGTTGAATATTGTGGGCCTCAAGTACATGAGATGGGATAGGCAAATAATTCCTAAGCATGGACACATGAAACACAGGATGTACGCTTACTAACTTAGGAGGTAAGGCTAAGTGATATGCTACTGCACCAATCCTTTTCTAGAACTTAAATGGTCTAACATATTGGGGGTTTAGTTTTCCTTTCTTTCCAAATCTCATTACACCTTTTATTGGAGATACATAGAGAAATACTTGAACACCCACCTTGAATTCTAAGTCTCATTGTTAGTTATCCACATAGGCTTTTTGTTTACTCTTGGCAGCTAACAACCTTTCTCAAATTAACTTCACCTTATCTATTACATCATGACTAATATTCTTAATTCACCCACTTCAAACCAATTGATAGGGGATCGACATTTCCTACCATATAATGCCTCATAAGGTGTCATTTGAATACTTGCTTGATAGTTATTATTATTGGCGAACTTGGCTAAGGGTAAGTAGGTATTCTAACTTCCTCCGAAGTCTAAGATGCACGGCTTCAACATATCCTCTAGAGTTTAAATTGTACGCTTATATTAGCCATCCATTTGTGGATTAAAATTGATGCTAAGACCCAATAGGGTTCCAAGTGCAATTTGAAAGCCTTCCAAAACCTAAAGGTAGATTGAGGTCATCGATAAGATATAATTGAAATGGGTACACCATGAAGCTTCATAATTTCATTCAAATAAATCTGAGCATACTTTACTGCTTCATACATTCTCTTCATTGAAAGAAAGTGTGCAAATTTGGTTAATCTATCAATAATTACCCATATGGAAACAAAACCTTTAAGAGTCTTAAGTAAACTTGTTATAAAATCCATAGTTATTCTTTCCCATTTCCATTCTGGTATTTTAATCCTCTGAAGTAACCCAACTAGTTTCTGGTGTTCTGCTTTTGCTTGTTGTCATACTAAACAACCAGAAATAAATTCTGCTACATCTTTCTTCATTCCTTCTTATTAATACATATAGTCCTAATACATCTTTGTTGCTCCTGCGCGGATTGTATAAGTGGTTTGATGAATTTTTTCCAGGATCTCCTTTTTGAGCTCACCGTTGTTAGGTACATATAACCATTGGTCACACCGTAATACCTTTTATAAATCTAGGGTAAACTTACACTACTTTCCACTTTTAACATCGTTGATTAACTTATGAAATTATGCATATGCTCCTTAAGCTATTTTTAACCTTTCACTTAAAAAACAAAGTGACTTTGAACATTTGCTAATAACACCCCAGATTCCTTGGTTCCAAACCTAACACTATTCTCTTCTAACCAATGGAATTCTTTAACTAAAGGTCTCCTTAGGTTAGTTATGTGAGCCAAACTCCCCATTACTTGGATCCACTTGAACACTTTCCTTCAAAACCACATAGCCTGGGAAAGTCATTTTATTAAGCCATAACTAACATTTAGAGAACTATGCTTACAATTGGTTTTTCCTTAATATCTGCAGCACCTTTTTTAGATGTTGTTCATGCTTCTCATGATTCGTGGAGAAAACCAGAATGTGATCAATAAAAACTTTGACAAATCAATCAAGGAAAGGTTTAAAGACTCTATTCATGAAATCTATAAAAGTAGTAAGGGCATTAATTAGCTCGAATAACATCACTAAAAACTCATAATAACCATAATGAATTCTAAAAGTTGTCTTAAGCACATTCTTACTTCTTATCTTAAATTGGTGGTACCCTGACCGTAGATCAATAGTAGAAAAACATTGTCGACATTATAATTAATTAAAAAGATAATCAATGAGTGGTTGTGGGTACTTATTCTCGATTGTTGCCTGGTTAAAGGATATGCCAACCCAGATAAGTTAGTTTACCTCTTTTACTATAGCAACTGATTGTGCTAAGACACTTAAGATGAGGACTCAGGAAAAAAAAATACTGCATAAGGGAAAAGAAAGCATTCAGATAAAGGTAAATCTGCAGGATGTTTCTTTATAGGTGGATCATCTAGAGGACCTATGGTATTAAGTCAAACTAGAGACTCTAGGCTTACCCACAGTCTGATTCAGGGCAAAATTAATGAGTCAGAGCCCCATGCTCTTCATGTGGAAAGCCTCATCCTGGCTCGTGTTATAGAGAGTTAAGGGTATGTTTTAAATATGGTTAGGTTGGACATATGATATGCCCTTAGATTCTACATGGTTCTAGTTAGGGTTTAATGTGACCATTAGTATCTACATTTACGGCATTTAGACCCTAAGGTACAACTTCAGTTTTAGGTGGCAGAGGAAGTGTGGTAGGACATATTATCGTAAATATCATACATCTTTTGGCAGGGGTCTAGCACATGTATTTGCTCTCAATAAACAGCATGCTCTAACATCCAATATAATAGTTACACATATATATAGTATGTTCTAATGATGCTTATGTGTTGTTAAATTCTAGTGCTATCCATTCATTTACATCTCCATGCTTTGTAAAATTGATTGGCAAAAAATCTACCAATTTAGAAAGCCCTTTGTTAGTAACAACACCATTAAGAGAATCCACTGTTGAGTAAGGCTGGCACCTAAGAAGGGGGTGAATTAGGTGTTATAGAAAAATCTGTAGAAGTTAAAATCTTTTGGAAAAGGTTTTTCAAACTTAAAGTAATCAAAGTAAATATATGTAACTTGAAAATGACAAATGCCAAATATAAAGAAGATAAGGAAGAAGAATTAACACTGAGATTTATCTTGGTTTAGCTTATACCTAATCCTACATCAAGTCCTTAAGCAACCTCTTGAGATTTTTCACTATCTCAATAATCAAATATAACAATTAGGGAGAACCTCTCCCTCAAACTAAGTACTCTTTGCTTGTTTTCCCTTAAGGAACCTTCTTAAATAGTTCCCAGGGAAAACCTCTCTCTCAACTTAATTCCCAGGAAGAACCTCTTCCTAATCCAAAGCATTCTTTGCTTGATACTTTCATGGAATCTCTTTGAGTTTTTCTCTCATTGAAAAGAAAGAATTACTAAAGTATAAACTCTTTAAAACATAATATATAGAACAATTAAACACTAATTTAATAAAGAGTGGATAAAAAGATAAAACCTATGATATAATCACTCTTGAGTATTTTTCCTTATTGGTTTAGAATCCGTAGGTCGTGTTTATATAGCCAAAGATCTAATAGATCCGTTGAGAGTAAGAAGGAAGTCACGAATTTTAAAATATGTTCATTGTAAATCAATCATAACTTCTTTGCCACTGCTCTGTCGACTACCCTCTCATTGCCATTTAACTGGTCCTTTTTTCCCTTTTTTAAAATTTAAATTTAGACCCCGACAGTCGACTGCTCACCTTTGGCCAATCAGCTGGTCTCTCACAAAGAGCTCCCACTTGATTGGTCTTTAGGCTGGCAGTTGATTGGGCTTGACCTGAGTGTAGCCAGTTGTCAACTGGCTAATAGTTAGTTAACTGGGGACTTACAGAGAGCTCCCTATTGACTAAGGCTTAGGCTAATAGTAAATTGAGACCTCTTAGAGGCAGACCAATTGACTAGGACCAATTGGCCCATCTATTGGGACTTCTCTAAAACATCTCAATCGATTGGCACAAGAGCTAGTAGCTGATTGACAAGGTTCCAATTGATTGCTAGGCTACTACCAGTTGACTGGGAATATCAGAAGTTCCCCAAATTAGCCTTTTTCGACCTGTCAGACTTAGAATTAATTCTTTAATGATTTTAATTAATTTTTATCAACTCAATATTACTTACAATGGTTCTTAAGTTATAATAATACATTGAAGAATATCTAGAACCTATGTATTACATAGACAAATTTTCATATGACGTTTGTTATCATCAAAACCTTAAGTCTTCAACAAATAAGCTTAACAATCTCCTCCTTTTTTAGGATGACAAAGCCAAAATTGTTAGTTCTTAAAAATAAAGTTATTCAAATATATGTGTTTCCAAAACACTTAATTTTAGTAGTTGATATATTTACGGTATATTCATTTGTCAAAGTCCATGTTATCAACTATATTATTATATAATCCATTAGGCACATTCATTTAATGATCAATATACCCAATCTAAAAAATATAGAATATGATTTAACCAAACCAACTTAGATAAAGCTTGATAATAGTCAATAATTGTCAAAAACTTCAACAACTAATGCCTCAAATATCAACTAACAAAAAAAAATTATTGATAACTCATATATCTCTTCCCTTTTGTCACATCAAAAAGAGAGGAAAAAAATACCTAACACATATTCTAGTCATCCTAGCTTATGGTGACTGATTGTAAAAGTTCTCTATACATTAAACATGAGCATAGAGTGATAAATCATTGACATTTAGCTGAGTATTAGGGTGTTCTATGGGAACTTCGTTGATCTTATTTAGAGTCTCTAACTTATTATAAGTAGTTACTATTTTAAGGGAGTTTAGGTTGTTAACGAAATAATAACTAGTAGAAGGGGGACCTGAAGTATTTCTACAAGTGTTTCTTTCCCAAACACAATCCTAGTTCCTCTAACCTCAGTAGTAATAAGATAACTAGCAGAATTATAAGTGAGGTTAGAGTAAAATGCTCTTATGGCCTTAAAACTATATTCCAATTTAAGTGTTAACAACTTATCTAATCCAGCATTTGTAAAGACATCAAATAAATAAAAGCCTTTATCTTAGAAAAATTAAAGATTAAGACACTTACTTTGGAGAACATTCTTTTGTTGGATGTTCTCAATGAATGCAACATCTTGTGGTCTTGAAGAAAAGAGTGGAGAAGTTTTAAATGATGATCTACTGGGCACATTCTTAGTTCTTGACACTTGAATTGAGCTTTCTCTGACATTGTAGATCAATAAGCTTCCAAGAGAAGCAAGAATGGTGAGGAATGACTAGAGAGGTAGAGAGAAGAGGAGAAATTCCTTTTTAAACAAATTAAACCGTAGATTGAAGTGAATAATTGGTGATTTAGAGCAAATAGGAAATAAAATACCAAGATTTTAGTGGGAATAGGTCAAAAATTGGAGATCAAGAAAGATAGGAGAGTAGTTAGTTGGAGAAAATAGTTTTCAGAATGAAAATTAAGGCTTTGTCTGCTCTAAATAGCGATTTCAGTCATTGCCTAGTCAACTGGTCCTTGGCTCCATGTTAGCTATGGGGCCTATTTTCTCGATGGGGTGTTCTCTGGTACCTTTCAATTGACTGGGTCTTAGCCCACAGTCGACTATCGTATTACAAAGTGGTGCTAGTCAACTGCCCATTCCTGTCGACTACTCCTCTATAGAGGATTCCCAGTTAACTACACTTGGCACCTTAAGCTGCTGGCCTTTCTTAAAAGCTCATCAGTCGACCGTTATCCTTATGTTAGTTGACTAGTCTATGCTTAATATGACTAGATGATCAATTTTGGACCATTTTTTTTAGTTTCTAATAAGCTTTTCTCCTATATACTCATCTAAGCTTAGATTTTTGGTCAATCAAAAGTAATTCTTATGCTAAACTTTTTGGAAAAACAATTTGAGATCACTTCGATAGTAAAGTTATTTAACATTCTTCTAAAGTAAATGACAAAACAATTTAAATTTAAATTTTTAAAATTCATTAGAATAAACCATTCCAAGTTCACCTTTTATGAAATAAATTCTTTTAGTTGAAAAAGGTTTTATAAAGATGTCAGCAAGTTTAAATTTAGTTTGAACAAATTCAAGACTGACATCTTTCATTTGGACATAGTCTCTAATGAAATGATGTCGAATCTTAAGAAATTTATATCTTGAATGCATGATGGGACTCTTGGTAAGGTTTATTACCTTGGTATTGCTGCATTTGATTGGAATCTCTTTAAGGTATACACCAAGATCTTCTAGTTGTTGCTTCGTCAAAAGGTTTGAGCACAATAATTACTAGCTACAACATGCTCAGCTTCAGCAGTGGATAATGCTACACTATTTTGTTTCTTATTAAGCCAAGAAACAAGGAAAATTTTCCAAAGAATTGACATGTACCATTGGTGCTTTTTCTGTTTGTTTTACAACCATCAAAATCAACATTTGAATATCCAATCAAAGTATTAGTATATCCTTCAAGATACCATAAGCCTATTTGTATTGTGCTAGCAATGTATTTAAAGAATTCTCTTTACTGCTGTGTAATGAGATTCTTGAGGACAAGTTTGAAAATGAGTACACATGCATACACTTAACATGATATTTGACCCACTTGTAGTTAAATATAAAAGGGATCTAATCATACCTCTATATTTTGTGATGTCATAAAGTTATCCCATTAGAGTATCTTTTACTTTGACATTTTCAAATCCAAATTTCTTAAGCAGTTCCTTGACATATTTGGATTAACTTATGAAAGTTTCATTTAATTATTGCTTGATTTAAAGACCTAAGAAGAATGTAAGTTCCCTTATTATAGACATTTTAAATTCTCTTTTCATCATTTTAGCAAATTCTTTGCACAAAGTTTCATTAGAAGGACCAAATATAATATTATCCACATATATTTAAACAACTAAGATATTATTTTTCTTCTTTTTGATAAAGAATGTTGCATCAACCTTTCCTTAAGAGAAACCATTCTTAGTGAGAAATGCACTCAGCCTTTCATACCAAGCTCTAAGTGCTTACTTAAAACCATATAAAGCTTTTCTCAATTTCAATATATGATTTGGAGGATTTTGGCCCTCAAAGCTTAGAGGTTGTTCAGGATACACTTCTTCCATTATGTATGCATTTAGAAAGGCACTCTTAACATCCATTTGATATAACTTAAAATCATTTATACATGCAAAGGAAAGCAATATACAAATTGCTTCTAATCTAGCTATTGGTGTAAAAGTTTCATTATAATCAATTCCTTCTTCATGGTTGTAACCTTTTGCAACCAGACCAGCTTTGTTTCTTGTCATAATGCCAGACTCATCAAGCTTATTTCTAAAAACTCATTTGGTGCCAATAATTGGATAATTATTAGGTCTATGGACAAGTTTCCATATTTAACTTCTTTCAAATTGATTTAAGTCTTCTTACATAGCTAAGACTCAATACTTATTTTCATGGCTTCATCAATTTCATTTGGTTCATCCTAAGATAAAAATACTTGATGATTATAGATATTTCTAAGAGAATTTCAAGTTCTTACCCCTTTGGAGATATCACCAATTATTTGTTTAGGTGGATGAGCCTTCTTGAAGTTCTATGCCTTTAGAAGATTTTAAGTAATGTCTTCCACCTTTTCTTAGTTAGATTCTTCATGCATGGAAGGTTGTTAATCTATCTTGGTAGACTCACTTTCATGCTTGATTTCTTGAGCTCCTTTTCATCTTTTATTGTAAGATTATCAAATTTTACTACAATTTCTTCACAAGATACCTTTCTTGGCTCAAGAGGATCAAACTTATCAAAAATCACATGTATAGATTCTTCTACAGTCATAATTCTTTTATTATACACTCTAAATGCTTTGCTAGTACTAAAGTATCCTTGGAAAATTGCTTCATTAGATTTTACATCATAGTTACCCAAATTATCTTTTCCATTGTTAAGCACAAAACATTTACAACCGAACACATGTAGATGAAAAATGTTAGGCTTCCTTCCTTTGTATAATTCATAAAGGGTTTTTCTCAAGATTGGCCTTATTATAGCTCTATTCATGACATAACATGCAATGTTTACTGTATTTGCCTAAAAATACTTAGGAAGATTTCTTTCATTGAGCATTGTTCTAGCCATTTCTTCTAAAGTTATATTATTTCTTTCTACAACTCCATTTTCTTGTGGTGTTCTAGGTATAGAGAAATTATGCTTAATTCCTTTTTCATCATAAAATTTCAGAAACAAATTATTTTTAAATTCTTTACCATGATCACTTCTTATTCTCACAATGGTCATGCCTTGTTTATTTTGAATAAACTTTGACAACTTCAAAAAAGATCTAAAGGCTTGATTTTTATGGGGTTTGAAAAGTGTCCAAGTAAATCTAGAAAAATCATCTACAATTACAAGCACATAGTAATTTCTTTGAAGACTCATAGTCCTAGATGGTCCAAAAAGGTCTATATCAAGTAATTGTAGTCGTCTAGTTATGGAGACAATCCATTTGAGTTTGAAAGAACTTTTAGCTTGTTTCCTTTTCTAGCAAGAATCACAAAATTTATTTTTATCAAATTTTATTTTAGGTAGTCCCACTACAATATCTCTCTTAACAAGTTTTTCTAATAAACTCATACTAGCATGAGTAAGTCTTCTATGCCACAACTAACTTTCATCATTTACACTCATTATACATTTTGAATCAATAGTAGGGACATAATCTAAATCAATAACATAAACATTGCTAACTCTATGTCCTATTATTATGGTATTCTTTTCATCCAAATTTTCAACTAGGCAGTGTTTTGAATCAAATATGACTTTATTTTTTTGTTACGTAATTGACTAATGCTACGAAGATTATGATTCAATCCTTTAACAATAAGACCATTTTCAATGGAAGTAGAAGAGTTCTTATAACCTTTCCTATACCAATGATTTTTCCTTGTCCAGTCCCTCCAAATGCTACATTCCTTCCATTCCTTAGCTGAAGGGAAATAAACTTAGACTTATCTCTAATCATATTTTTGGAGCATCCATTGTCCAATTACCATTTGGCTTCGGTAACCTTCATACATATCTACAGAAATATTAAGTTTTGCTTTTAGATACCCAATTCTTTTTGGGTCTTTGAATGTTAGTTGTTCCCTTAGGAACCCATATTTTCTTTCCTTCCATAATTTTGTTCTTTGTATAAGAACAAGTGTAGGATTTATATCCCTTATGACTACAATAGAAGCAAGTAATAATGGAGTACTAATTATGATAGCTTGAACAGAAAGCATTTTGTAATATTTTTGTCTTTTTGTTGGGATTGTATCCAAGCCTTGTCTTATAAAAAACATATCATTTTTTTTTAAGAAAAATATTTAAATTATCTTTTACCTTTGTAAACTTTGCTAGGGTGGTTATCAAATCATTCTTTTGTTATTGCAGAAGTTCACAATCATATGTAAATTTTGCAGTTTTATTCTTAAGATAAAGTTATTCTTCCTTAAGCCTAATATAGTCATGCTCTAAAGTTCTGATTTATTTTTCTAAAAAGAGTTTTATTTGAAGTAGTGAGGCATTTTCTTCTTTCTCCTTTTTCAAATCATTTTCAAGAGATAAAACTTTCTTCTTTGAGGAATTTAAGGCTTTTTCCATCTTAAGAAATTCGTCGCGTAATTCATCAAATGCATTTTGCAATTCTTCATAAGAAAGGAGAGAATTTACGTCATTTTCTTCTTTGGCCGTTAGGTAGAGATTAGCCTCTTTATCATTTTCAACATGAATCTTCTTCGCTTTCTCCCTTTATAGCTAATGGGTTAGCCTTCTTTTTTTTCTTATCTTTTCTTTCTCTTTGTGTTATCCTACTTCTTCAAATATTGAGGACATTCCCATTTGATATGTCCAAGTTTTTTGCATTCATAGTAAAAGGGATATTCTTTATTTTATTGACTTCTCTAGTTAGTCTTCTTCCATTGGCTCTTCTATTGTTGAAAAGTCTCCCAAATTTCTTCACAAAGAGACCAAGGGTCTCTTCATTAATTTCATTCAGTGATTCATCATTGCATTCTTCCTCATTTGGATATATTGATGTTGCTTTGAGAGCAAGACCCTTCTTTTTCTTATTTGTTCCTCATAAAGTTGTTTCAACCTTGGTTTATTCTCTTGGAAATTGCTAAAGAGAGCACCAACTAATTTCACTTTTGGTCTTTTAGTTTCTTCAATAGTTGTCACTTTCGGCTATTATGCCATGAGAAGTGCCTTCATGATCTTGTAAGATTCATTTGTTTATGAGTATGTCTTCCTAAAACTATCAAATGATTAACAGTATGAGTAAAATGTATATGCATTTCTTTAATAGTTTCACCAGGATTCATTTTGAACAACTCATATTGTTGTGTGAGATTATGAATCCTATACTTTGTTATTCCAAATGTTCTTTCATGGGCTATTTCTAAAGTTTCCCACATCTTTTTGGCACTTTGATAGTTTAACACTCTGAAGTATTTTTCTTGACTAAGTGCACAAGTGATGATGAGTTTAACTTTATTATTCAATAAAACTTTTCTTCTTTCTGTATCATTGCATTCACTTTTAGGTTTGACTGAGGTCTTGTCTTCTTCTATTTTTATAGGCACATAATGACCTTTCTTAATCACATCCCAAATGTCAATGTCAACAATTGTAAAGAAAAATTTCATCCTTAGTTTCAATATGTGAAATTTTCACTATTGAAACTAGGAGGTTTTGTAATGGATAGCCGTAGGGAGCCTTTGTTCTTTTTGTAAAGAAAAAGGACAGTTCTCTTAGGTATGGAACACTAAAAGAAAAATTTTAAGAAGTACTGAATATGAAATTTGATTATATAATATCTGAGTTAGAAGTTAGTATGAGTACCTAAGTCTCATCATATGCATTCCTAGTTCCTATAATTGAATACCAAAGTGTGAAAATCAAGTGTTTTAAAAAATTTTTGTTCCGATATTGCAGAGTGGTCCTTAAAAAATTACCTAAATGCCCTTATTATTATATCTTCCTAAACACTTCTCCTTATTCTCTCACGTTTTCCTCTTCCCCGATGTGTTCACTGTGCATTTCATCCATCTAAAGTTTTGTTTGGTTTCTAACACTGTTCAAGCTCGCTAGTGAATATTTGGAGTCATTACACCTCAGCTAGGGTAGGAGCATCCTTATCCAGCTATGTCTTGGCTAAAAAATGCACAGATTAATGGTGAATGTGCATCAAGCGCAATTTTTAGCCAATTTTGATATATTTAGGTGTGTTTTTCTTTGTTCTAGCTTAAGGCTTTGAATTCATAGTGATTTTTTTGCCACTCCACTAATTAATTTCGCTTAATCATTTAAAATAAAAAAACTGCAATTTTGGTACTATCTATGCACGAAAAGTAGGAAAATTGAGCTCAATTTGATGTGATCACATCAAATTGATTTGGGGCTTCACATCCTAGGTAATTTTTGCACCTCTTTCCCCTAGAATCAGCGGTCAATTGTGAGTTTTAGCTTTAAGAAACCCTAATTTATAAGTGTATGTTCATACTGGTAGGGAGATGAAATTCAAAATTTTTGGACTTCTCTTACATCATTAAGAATCTAGGAAGAGACTTAAGGCTACTAGAATTTTTTGTTTTAAAATTTAAGTTGTTTGATATTTATCTTAATTTTTCTTAAATTTTCATAAGAAAAAAAGATGTAAATTTGAATGGGAAGCCTCTTGGGACTTGATTAAGTTGCCATGAATGTTAATACATGCTTAATAAAGGATTTAAAACTTGGTTGGTTAATCTCTAAGGCCACATTGGTGATAATGATAAATTTTTGAAATTGTGTAAATGCATATGTATAGCATATAAGATTCAAAGCCTTAAGCATTCTTAAATATCAAGAATAAATTTACACCAAGAGTTTAATATCTCAAGTTACTGAAAGGTAAGAATTCCAAGTGCGGTTAGCGATGATTATGGAAAATTCTATTTGCAACTATGAGAGTTATAAACAGATAGGCTTAGGTTATGATTCTGAAGCAAATGAATAGTTAAATTAAATAGATAAATAGAATGAGTTACACTATTCCTTAATATTAGAGGCTTAGAGCACTTTGCTTGATGTTATAGGTATTTAGGATTGATTGTCAACAAAGGGCTTGTAAATAGAGTTAGGAAGATGTTGGTATATCCCTTTTCAAGTGAGTAGATATAACCTTTTATTTCACTCAGATGAGTAGATATTACTAACTATGCTTCTTTTTTGTATTTTGAACTATTCCTTGTGAATTAGTGAATTTAGACGCTCGAATGCCTTAGGAACAGACATCTTGAAAAATATTAATTTCTCCTTAAGGATTTTACCACACATAATGGGATCCCTGGAAAATCTTGCTATAAAGGAGTTCTTATAGTTGATTTACTTCTGTATCAAAATTTAGCTACTGTATGGTTTTCTAGAAATTTTTGATTTGCTGCATGACTTTTGGAGAATTCTGATTTCCAAATATTGCATGTCTTTCTGGACAATTGGCAAATCACTTAGTGGATATTGAAATTGATTGCATGGTTATAATAGAAAATGTTTTATTGGAAATACGTCAACACAGAACCCTACAACTTACAGCAATAGGATATCTTTTTTGGTAAGTCCTACATTATTCGAAAGGGCAAGGATATTCTTTTGTTCTAACCCTTGTATATGTTGTAATCTAGTAGGTCTCTACCTTTTGATGTAAAAGTATATTTATGAAAATTTTGGAAAGTCTATATTTTGGGGGTGACTCTATAAAAATTTCTACATTTTTCAAGTTTTAAATTACATATGTATTATGTAATGATTTTATAATTTGAAATCTTAATTTGATTTCACGTTATTAAGGAGAAAATAGGAAATCTTAATTTTTCAGGTTTTCACACTCTATAAAAGTTTGTTTTTTGGTAATAGTTATATATACGAATTACACACATACACTATATATATATATATATATATATATATATAGTGTATGTGTGTAATTCGTATATATAACTATTACCAAAAAACAAACTTTATAATAATTATTGTTTTGGCTTTTCCTTTTCTTTATTTCATTTCCTTCTTTATTTTCCTATTTTCTCCTTACATTTCATCTTCTTTTCTTCCTTACTTACTCTCTTGTTCTTCCTATATTTATCTATTTCCTTTTTTTTAACCAAATTTCAAAATTATAGCTTCTTTCTTTTCCTAAATTTGTGATTGTAAGTGGACTTAAAATTGGGGTTTTTGATATGAGCTTTTCAAAGTGTTCTACTCACATATTTAATTTTCAGTTTTTATCTTCTTGAAGTAATCATTAAGTCGTTAGTTACATTGTTAATTGATTATAGTATTGATTATGCTACAATTTTATTATGCAATATAACAAGTGCATGATTAACATATAGAATGAATAATTTAATTTAAAAATTATACAGTTATCTGTAATATATCAACCATATATTGTAATATAATTAAAAAATCATATACTTGTCATATTTTTAATTGAAAAGCACTAACGAAGATACAAAGAATTACATATAAATTTTTTCCTTTCATTATCAGTCACTAATATAAATGAAAAGAAGTAAATTTGTAATCTCAAGTTATATCACTTTATTTAAACAATATATTTTAGAACTACGAATTTTATTGATAAGATATGGACAATTTTGTTATGAAAAAATTATCATAATAATTTTTATCTGGACATCATAAATCAAATCTCTAGCAACAACAAACTAAAATTAATTTAAAAAGATTTGTCATCAAATCTAAAAAGAGAATTAAAATTTTCTCTTTTTATTCTAACACAAAAATGGGAATGGACCATGTCAACCTTGCCCTCTCTAGCCGTTGGGTCTGAGCTCCGCTATTGGAAATGACATTCCCTCCAAACTAACAACAATCCCATAAATTCCCATTTTTTGCTCCTCATTCCCTCCAGCCAAATGTGATATAAGTGTTTCTCCAAAACAATTGGAACTAGCTATGGCCGTTTCTAAGCATTGTTACAAAATTGAAGCCTATATATATATATATGCTAAGTGCTTACTTCTCGGTTAGTACAATTTGTGAGAGTAAACAAAGATGCTGCACCTTTTTTATCAAGATCTTCAACTTGTTGAATGGAATCAGCCTGTGTTTTTAATACTGCAGTGTCTATCCCAAACAAAACTGCTCTGTCACTGCGTATTTCAATTAAAAAAACCTTAATTAATCATGTTGAAGACAAACATTTTTACATATTAATTCAATGAGTAAATTATCAATAATCAGTACAATATTTAAAAATCAGTGTGCATTAATAATTACTTAAAAAAGTCTATTTTGATATCTTGATAAAAGAATTAATGCTATTCGACCTAAAAACTGTTCATTGATAACATCTAGTTGCATACTTTCTATAAAAATTTTAGATTTTGATAAAACTCTTATACTATTGAACCACCATTAATTAGTCCAATAAACTTCTACCAGATTTGAAAATAAACTAAATCAACACCATGATGCACTTATATACAGAGAAATATATTTTGTAACATCGATTCTTGTATGAATGATAATAAAACCAAAATACGGTTAACAATACACACCTGCGATCGATTGATCCTTGATGCTCAATCCCAAGCTCGTTTCTATATGACAACCTAGGATGCTGATATAAAGCATCACCAACATAATCATTGCCACCACCATTGTTTTGCGTTGAATATGATGATAAAGACATAGAATCATGCATAGTCAAGGCATTATCAATATTTTCCTTGAAAGGAATATCATTATCATCGTCATTATGATTGTCTTGTGGTAATTGTTGTGGAAGTTGAAGGTAATGATAATGCGATGATGCAATTGGATTGTACTGATAATCTGTATTGGTAACGTCAGGAACAAGATGATGATGAGCTTGTGCTCTATAAATGGCGACTTGTTGAAGAACAAACTCTAGTTCTACTTGGTGGTATTCAATCTGGTACTGAAGCTGTTGAATGTACCTAAAACAACCTCCGACGGGATCTTTGGCTCGCATGTCAGATTCGTAGATGACGGTTCGCATGGCTTGGTCCCGGTCATGTGGGCTGAGGTTTTCTATGATTGTGGTGATGTTTTTTACCCCAAATAATTTATGGGCGTTGAGGAATTGTTGTGGGCGATCAGGAGGAAAATAAGGCGCGAGAATGCAGTCAGTATCGCACTTCCTGCGTCGGAACTTACAAGCAGCGCAAGCCTTGTTGTTATTGTTGTTGGTGGTTTCGGTGTTTCCTAAGATGTTCATCAGAAATAGAGAGATTTATGGTGCGTTTCCGGTGGATATGGCAAGGCAGAAGAAAAAGGGAGATGTAGAGAAATGAAAGGAGAAACAGATATATATGCATATCGTATATTGTTAGGGTGAGAGAGATCTTATTATTTTAACAGATTCAGTTGTGTAAATCTTTTTTCTTTTTGAAAAGTTTTTACCTTTTCAGTTCTTCCCCAAATTTTGACTCTATTTTAATTTGATTCTTTAAATTTAGCTTGTGCAATAATTATCTTTTATATTTATCAATTTATCAAAGATTGAGTTGGAGAGTTATTTGTTAACAAAAAGACTAATCTTTTAATAGTTAAAAAACATGGTGAACTATTTTGAGACCAAACGAATGCAAAGGGCCAAATTGAGATATGGTCAAAATGTGAGGACCAAAATAGTATTTTCTTGTATATATAAAATAGAAAAAAAGAAATTTGTACAATTAAAGATGAGTTAAAAGAGTAAAAGTTTGTTTTGGTCAAAACATTTTATACGGAGATGGTTATAAACTTCATCCATTCATGAATGTCAACATCTCTCTATATGTATTCATTAAGTAATGCTAATTAAGGTTATTATGGGTAAATACATATTAATTTGGCATATGCTTTGTTCAAATGGTGAACAGACTGACATGTGTTATTCAGAAACTAGAGGCAAAGAGGAAATTAAAAATTAAGAAAAAGAAAGAAGTATTTATTAAGTTGATATTTTCTTCTTTTCTGTTTTGGTTTCTTCTCTTTTTTTGAAACGACAAAGAGTTTGAATTTATGATCTTCCATTTACAACCTAGATTCCTTATTACTAAACCCCATGTGCGGCGCAGTGAATTTTTTTCTTTTTAATATATATGATGACATTTTCCCCAAAAATAATTAATATAGTTTTGAAAGTCAAGTTTTTTGTGGTAAGTTAATAGCCTATATATGCAGTTTTAACTTTTAACAAACTATGAAGTAAAAACCTATTGAAAGAAAGTTTCTCTACAAGATAATTCCAATAACATTTTCGTTCAGTTACGTATTAATTATATTCCTTATTTCAAATGCTTTTTTAAAATGATATGGTGTGTGTGTGGATTACCAAGTCGTTTTAGCTGCTACTCTTGAAATATGTTTTGATTATATTTGAAGATTTTTAACATTTAAAAATGTTGGTTATATGAAATTAAAAATTTGTTCATATATATTTTTTTAAATCAAATTGATATAAATGACCATATTATTTACTCGAGTTTTTGGTTTGATTAGTAAATGATGGAACTTACATGGTTATGTAGAATAACTAGTATGAGTGTTACTTTCTTCCCTTCCACAATTACAAAAATGCCACAATCATTAAGCGAAAAATATTTCATATGAGCATATAGTTTTTTTGTTTCTGTCCGAAACTATGTTGGATGTTAATATGGCTTATAACAAAATTAAGTCTTTGGGAAAAGTGGGGATTTGCTGTTATTTTGGAATGCAAATGTTTAATAACGCTCAATTCTTGATATAACACCTCACTGGATACACGTAGAAGTCCTTAATGAATAGAGTTCAAATGTTTTCTATGTTTTGGGAGAGGGGGAAAGCAAAGTATGGGCAAAAATTGATAAATGCTTGTGTAATCACTTATGATTGCTGAATTATCCAAAATCTTCCCTTACATATTACCAACTGTGGCTTTGGTACATGCGCCTTTCTTGTTTAACACACATTGACCTTCCAGATTTGAAAATTTCTGGCTTAAATTTGGAGAATGCAAAGACTAGTGGAGAAATCCTAGAATCGGTTTCATTCAGGGTCAGTGAGATTTTGTCTTCATAAGAAGCTTTCATCCACCATGGTTGGCCTTAAGAATTGGAATAAATTTAAAATTGGTAATATCTCTACTAAAATTCAGCAGCTTGAATACTTATTGCAAGAGAAATAGCAACTTTTGAATTTGATACTCGGGGAAAGCCTGGAACAAGCTATAAAATCTGTGTTAGAGTTTTTGTATGACTGTGAAAAATTCTTATGGTCACAAAAGGCGCAGCAGACTTGGCTTTAGCATGGTGATCGCAACACCAAGTATTTGCATAACTAGTCGCTTACAGAACAGCTTCTAATAATATTTTTCGTATGCAAGATAAGAATGGTTGTTAGATTGAAGACTTGTTACGTGATAGACATTCAAGAGGTTGCATGAGGTTATTTTCAAGACATTTACCCCTCACATTCTTTTGTATTGGTAGATCAAATAGGGGAAATGCTGAACTCTATTTCCATCCCAACAATCAATGATAGAAATGTTTTAATCTTGGGGGCAGATTTCAATCCTTTAGAGATTGAAATGATCGTGTTTCAATTAAAAGTTGATTGTGCCTCGGGATCAGATGGTTTTCATGCCCGCTTTTATCAAAATATTTGTGACAGTTCATTATGATGTTATCATCATGGCCCTTTCCCTTTTTTCAAAATGGTTACTTGTTAAAGAGTTTTAATAGAACTTTCATAACTTTGATTCCTAAAATGATTGTCCTAGCTTCTTTATATATTTTACACTTATTAGCCTCTCCAATGTTATATCCGAGGTCATCTCTAAAGTTATAGCCAACAGAATCATATTAGTCTTGATGATCTTATCTCACCACGTTACAAAATGTGTTCATTAAGGGTAGGTCAATTCATGATAACATTTGTCAACCACTAAAATTGTTTCCAAGATTCAAAGAAGCAGAGGTAAAAGATATTATTAGTGTGCTTTAAAGTTAGATATCACAAAGGCACTTTGATAAGCTGGAGTGGAACTTTGTGGAAGCAGTCCTTATCAAAATAAACTTTTTTAGGAGAATGATTCAACTTATAAGGCAATGTATTTAGATAGTGAGCTACGAAATTTTCATCAATGGTTTCCTACCAACCCTTCTTCCCTACTTGTGGAATTAGACTAGGTGATCCTCCTTCACGTTATATATTCATTGTTTGCATGAATATCTTCTCCTGCATGATTTTTGATGCAGAGAGCTTGTTTATGGAAAGGGATACAAATTTGTAAAAATTCTGACCCTATCTCCCATTTGATGTATGTGGATGAAACCATACTTATTTTCGAAGGTTCAGTAAACTCCTATCAAGTGGCCCTCGGTGTTCTGCAACACTGTAGTGATCTTTCAGGGCTTGTTATTGACAAGGTGAAATCGTTGATAATTTTCAGTCCTAATACCCAACACCTTTTTAAAAGATACTTTCTAGGTTTTTTGGGAGTCAAGTATGAAACTAATATGGGTAAATACCTTAGCATTTGGATTGATGTGGGCATATATATAAATATATATATATATATATATATATGAATGAGACAAGTCCAAGATTAACTATACTATCAAGCACATATGATGACTCTTATTAATTTGATGTTGAATATTGTCATTATACTACAAAAAAAAAAAAACGGAACTTAGACCGGTTTCTTAGCAAAGGTTGTCAAACCCCAGTGACTTAGGCGTGGTTTCCCGTAAACCGTCGTTACTTAGGCGCAGTTGTCATAAACCGCGACTTGCCAATTGAAGCCCTAAAAGGGTCTTCCTACTCGATATGTGCCGCTGCAGATACCCCACACCCCAAAGTAAAGGAAATTCCTGAAAAACGCAACCCCCAAATCACCCTCAGCCACCTTCCTTGGTGTCGCCGGTGAGCTAGCCATCGCTGGAGGTCTTCACTGGCACTCCCTCCTCGTCACCCGCCGGGTATGAGCATCGATTTCTGTAAGATCTTCCATTCAATCTTTTGGATATCCTCTGATCCTTAAATCCATTGTCATTGTGGTTGTTCGTACCTTGGCTTTTCATTTTCGTATGCAGAGATCAATGCTTGTTGAAGGAAGTTTCCAATTTGTGAACGCGAGTTTGAGAATCAAAGCGCTACAGAGTATGTTGGTCTTGTGATCTCTTATTTTATATGAGGATAGTGGCCATGTTGGTCTAGGATTGATTTTGCTATATGTAGATCGCAATCAATTATCAAGATCTGTCTTAATCTGAACTTTTACTTTATTCATATTTTATCCCAAGAATCTCACCCCAAATGGAATTACCCACAGCAACTATCACCGATGTCTGAATAATTAATTAATTCAGAAAAAAATTGCCCCAACCGGCCATCAAATCATTTATTACTTAGTGTACCACATAGGTCGCATTCCAAATTCATTCTGTTGTTTGATTTCATGGTGTTGGACTGGTGGTAAGATTTCAGTGGAAGATATCAAATTGGAGTGAAAGAATGGGACAGAAGAAAGAACAATGATAACAAATAAAAAGAGGAGTGTTATTGAATGAAAGAAAGAAAGTAACGAATTAATGACAAACTGCAATAAATACAAAAGTAGGAAATAGGAAAGAGGTTTCAGGTGGTAGTTGTCTTGGGGTGGCAGTGATCCTGGGCTTGAAGGAGTTCATCCAGCAAGTTGTTGTCCAAGCATTTGAACTCCAGAGTATGATGAGACTGCGGGAGTGCAGGAGAAACAGAAGAAGAGGGCGTAGGCAGAGGCAGAAGCAACGAAAAACTAGAATGATGAGACTGGTAATTGTTAGGGAAATTGAGAATGGCGTAGAAGAGCAATGGGCTCTTGTACTTGTGAACGGCAGAGATCATATCATCAGAACCAATGAAAGTGTTCTGGTGCCCAGTCAGCATGAGGTATTGAAAATATTGTATTAAATATTTATTGATTCTTATTGGTATTTGTTGTATGTGTCAACTGTGAATATTGACCAACATGCGAAGCTGATGAACTGGTGGTTACTGGTTAGAGAAGATTTAGGCACGTGTTGGACACTTTAGTGGTGCACCTGAGAAAGATATGCTTGTTTCACATGCTGTTTTACTGCTCTTTTGAACAACTGTATTGTATATGAGTGCTTATATATATATATATACAGAATCATGTGGTTGTTCCCACAGAAGCATTATTAATTATTTTCATAACTTATACACGTATTTTCATAAAGTTGTCTTCAACTATGTAGATCTTTTCAATTTATAAACTAATAGATTATTATGCTTTGATGACAAATTGTCCCCAAGCTGTAATTTGATCTTTAACAGTTGTAGAAGCAGGCATTCAGTTTCTTATATGTTTCATCATATTAAAAAAATAAGGGGCCATAGGAATGCGGCTTTAAATTCTCAAGGGTGTTTCCCAACTATCTATTTATGAATATTGATAGTTTTTTAAAATGCCTTTATTATAAATTGTAAAATAGCTATAAATTCTCAAGGGTTTTACTGGTTTCTATTTTTGCAGGGATAGAATGAAAAATGAGTGCCTTATTTTAACTTATTTTTACTCAAACTGGAAGAGAGTATTATTTAGAAAATTAGCAGGAAAAAGAATATGGTGGCAAGGTATGATCATTTCCAATTAAGATGTTTTCCAAGCATTTTTTTTTTTTTGGAAAAAGAATTTGTCATAATGTGGGGGCATTGATTTTTGTTTGTTGGGTTACCTATTATTCTCTTTTTACTTGAACTAAAAATAGTATCAGAGAAAATTAGTTCAATTTATAAAAAAATAGTGTTTTCCTTTATATGAAAATTCAATTTTAAAAGAAACATTTTAAAAGTAAAATTTTAATTGTATTAAAAGATATACTATTAAAATGCTCTGATGAATAAATTTAGTCCAAACAAAATTTAATTGTGATACTTCTAATTGTAATTTAAAAAACAAAACATATTTTGGCACTGATAGTTGATTTGGATTGCAGAGAGATTCCTTTTTCTCATATTCATGAGTTCATTTTTGGCACTGTAAGTTGATTTGGAAATGTAGTGCCTTTGATTCCTATGATTTGATTACTAATTTAGGATTTATGCTGCATTAATGGTTATAAAATTTTTAGGTTAGAGTAAAATGACTATTTTAAATATTTTTTCTCACATGACAGAATGAACTATGTGCATTTCTAAGATCTGGAGCAGAGGAGATTTTAAAGGAAAGAAATGAAGAAAACAAGATTTGTAAAGAATGCATTGTGTGCAATCCTCTTTCTTGTTCCAATATTTTGCTTGTTTTTTAGATAGGATAGATATGTGCAGGTTGGGCATTAAGTCCTTGTTTGTTAGGTAGGATAGATATGCATAGGTTGGGCATTTTTAGGTTATTTCTCTTGTTTCATTTTCTTTTCTATAAGTGATAAATTTGTGTGATGATAAATAGGATAAAAGTTGTTTAGGAAGGTAGTAGTAGTTTTTTTATGTAATTAATGTCACCTTAACTAGAAAAACTTGGTTGTACAATCTACTGTTTGCTTTTCATTTTTTGCCCCCTCTTGGTTGTAGTCATCAATGGTCAATTTCTCTTTGAAAATACTTCTATGTTTTAAAAATATGTGCGAACAATACAGCTGCTAACGGAAAAATAAGCCAAGGTTATACAAACCGTGGCTGATGCATTGAAACATTATTCACGCTTGAAAAACCGTGGCTAAGCCTGAAAATACCCGCGGTATTCAAACCTGCAGTTAAGAGTTTTAGCCATTGTGGCTTTAGCTGCGGTTGGCCTAACTGCAGCTAAGACATATAACTGCAGTTCAAACAGCAGCTATGTCCTTAGTTTGTTGTAGTGATATATCCCTTTTCATGCCCAGACTTGCCCAAGAGAAACTGTGCTCAGATTGATTCTAGGGTAGCCAATTTCTTCTATGGTTATAGCAATAGTAAATCTCATATACACATGCTGAGTTGGCAAAGCTTTGTTCATCCAGGCATAAGAGAGGTTTGGGTTTTCGACCAACCCACTGGGATCATATGTATCATTATACACACTGGCTTGTTATTGCAATATAAAGCATTTGGCAAACTAGAAACAAGGTTGTGCATGAAATTTTGAAGCCAGTCAACTACTGTAAGACATTAATAGGCTAGCTCACATTTATTCGCTGCCTTGGATGATGAATGCTAAAAATTATCAGCATAACAACAAAAGTCCTTTGACTTTTGATCTAATATTTCCTTCAGTGGGAAAGATTGGGAGATTGTTGTTAGGAACCCGGTTGCTTCTCAGTGAAAACGTTTCTGGTCTTTTAAAATCTTTATTCTTAGATGGTAAGGAACTGCTTCTGTGGGAATGGACTGAACGCAAGAGTGAATCCAAAAAATTTCATTGTCTTCGAGCACTTCCAAAAATTTTGCTTTGGTTGTTTCAGTTGGAAGAATAGGGCTATCATACTGCAAAGGAAGTTGATCTCCTCTAAGTTCCTTACAATGTAACTTTTCTTTGTCTGTTTATTAAAAACAAATGTTAGCCATATTTGTATGTGACTATTCAAATATGATATATATATATATATATGAACTTATGATACAACATTGTGTAATAAACATCATTCAAAGACAAAGATTAAAGTAACTTTTAACATATATTAATGAAGATCCTAATCCTAGGGAAAACTCTGCTTTCCTGCTTCCCCATCTTTACTATGCTGGACTATTAAGCATTAAAGTTAGCCTCCAAAAAATTTTCTTTTGTTTCGAGTTTTAAAAACTACATAGCTTGAGAAAAGATAATGGTGATTTATTTCCATGATATTTTAAAAATATTATTTGTAAAAAGTTAATATTGATTTACACTATTTCAAATATTGATTGAATTAATTATGACAATGTGCTTGAATCCATCTACATTTATTAGATACCAAAAGCAGAAAGATACACGTTAATAATGTCTGTAAAATCTAGATAGCTTGCGTTGGATTGATAATTTTGTTGATTACAATTCTTTTTTTAATAACGTAAAACATTTAATTTATACTTACGAAATTTTAATCAGATGTAATTGTAGTTAAGGTATTTCAAATGATTAATCATTATAACTAAATGACTCGATCAACAAAAATATAATTAAATCTTCTCAACTTTAAATGAATTTTAGCGCCGAAAGTGTGTGGAAAATTCCTTTTAAGTACCACTTGTTGTCAATTCAAATATTCATTTATCAAGATTTTAATGCATAACTTGTTAGCATTCTAAAGAGATGGAAACTTTATTATGTATGCCAAAGTTTTTCCTTTATATATATGTTTCGTTTTTTAACGCAAGTTTGGTGTAATGATTTGGCATATATGTTGTATTAACAACTATAATTTAAATCCTTGTATTATTCAGTTTTTTTTTTTTTTTTATAATCACGATGATATTTTAATATTTGCAAGTAAATTATTTATATGTGTTCCAATTATAGTTTTAAAACTTATTTAGTTAAAAAAATTTAAGAAATAGACACGTTAAACACCTTAATTTTAAAAGAAAAAAATAATTAAACTAAGATATATAAAATGTTGCATCTAATTATGGCTATTTCTAAATATCATTATAAAATTGAAGTTTGAAGCATTACCGTGCTTACTTTACTATGGAGCAAACAAAGATGTTGCATCTTTTTTATTATTATTTTGAACCTCTTAAAATAATTAGTTTCTATTTTTATTATTGTCTATCCTTAAATAATTTTGTCACTATATATTTTAATAAGAAAAGAAATTTTAATTAATACTCACATTAAAGACAAACATTTTATATAATAATTTGAAGAATAAATTACTAAAAATCCTGGTTAAAGTGCAATATTTAAAAACTAGTGAGTGCATTAATTATTACTCAAAAAAATAAATTTTAGTATCTTGATAAAAGAATTAATATCATTAAATCTAAAAATAATTTATTGATAACATATATTTGAATTTAATCCTGACTATTCCAGATTTCACATCGACTCTTATACTATTGAACCAACCTTAATTGGTTCAATAATTTCTACAAAACTTGAATATGAAATATAAAAGACCATGGTGCACTTGTACGAAAGAAATTGCATATTGTGTACAACAGATAAATTGGGGAGATCTATTTTTGTATGAATAATGATAAAATCAAGAGACAGGGTTAATCACACACACTTGCAATCCACTGATCCTTGATGCTTAACTCCGGGCTTATTTATATCAACCATGGACGATGACCTATGATCATGATATAAATCATCACCAACATAACCATTATTACAACCATCATTTTGCATTGAATATGATGATAATGACATGGAATCATACATAGCCAAGTCATTAACATTTTCTTTCAAAGTAATGTTATTATCATCATTATTATGATTCTCTTGAACCATTGTAAGCTCTATTTGAAATATTTTTAAAATGAATAGATGTGTTTTGAAAAGTATTATCCTTATATAAATTAATAAATGTATAGGAAGAGTTGTGTAGAGAGTTACAACACTAAAAGACACTAAAGTTGTGTCTTTTTAGTTTAAAAAGACATCTATAAAAAGGTGTAATAACTACCACTTTGTGAAAAGATGTATTTTTTAAAGAAACCTTATATATTAAAAAAGTATAACTCTTCATGAAAAATTATTTAAGTTATATTGGTTCATGAACTAACATATGGTTATGACTTTTAATTGAAGAGGTATTGCTCTAAGAGATATTTCTTCAAGACATCACTTCATGGTCTATATAAACCCCTCACCATCACTCTATTTTGGACACACAAAAAATAAAATACATAACTTTAAACTCATTGCCTTTGTCTTTGAGTACACGAAAAAAGAGTCAAATTATCACTTTGTAAATACTATTGTTGTCTTGGCTTGAGTATTAGGAGTGTAATCCAGACTCAAATAACTTCATTGTATCTTATAAGAAATTCGTCGGTCAATCCAACTTGTACCCTATAAGATAGGAATAGGTAGGGGCGAATTAAGCTTAAGGGAAAGTGCTGCCCACACCTTGAAGACAACGTGCACCACTTGCTTATTCATCTATTTTCCTTCTAAACTTTAGAGAACCATTCCCATAAACAATCTTTACACTTAATTTTTTACAAGTACATATGGCTTCTTTGAAGGAGTTGACAATAAATTTTTTGAAATTGGGAAGATTTGAAGGAGGTAACTTCTTGAGATGGCAAAGAAAGATGAAATTTCTTCTTACAATTTTGAATGTGGCCTATGTCCTCACCACTCTCAAGCCTCAAGAAATAGAAGAAGAAACCATTGTTGAAATCAGAGAGAAATATAAATGGGAGAATGATGACTTTATCTACACTGGACATATCTTCAATAGCCTCTGTGATGCTCTCTTCGATGTTTATCAAGATTCAACTTCTGCAAAAGATCTTTGGGAAAAACTTGAGGCAAGGTACATGCAAGAGAGCACAACAAGTAAGAAATTTCTTGTCACTCATTTTAATACTTATAACATGATTGGTGAAAAGTCTATTATGGAACAAATGCATGAACTTGAACATATTTTGAACAATTTCAAATAACATAATATGCATAAGAATGAATCTATTATTGTCTCCTCAATCATAGACAAACTTCCTCCATCATGGAAAGATTTCAAAAAGAGTCTTAAACATAAAAAGGAAGATATCTCGCTTGAACAATTGGGGAATCATCTTCTTTTAGAAGAGAAATATAGAAAGCAAGATGCTAAAAAGGAAACTAATGCTTATGAGAAGGCACATGTGGTTGAGGAAGGGTAGTCCCACAAGACCTCAAGAAAAAGAGGAAAGGATAAAGACAAATCCTAGGCACATGATGGTCACAAGAACAAGAAAAAGAAAGGCAATTTTTTCTTTTATGGAAGGGCTAGCCATTTTAAGAACAAAATGTCATTTCTTTAAAAAGAAGAAAGAGAAAGAAAAAAAGTCATCTACAAAAGAAGACAATTTTATAGCTATAATTTCTGATATCCACCTAGTTGACAATGATCGATCATGGTGGGTGGACTCAGGTGCAACACACCAAGTGTGCAAAGACAAAAACTTTTTCAAAACATTTAAGGAGGAAGATGAGGATGTGCTTTACATGAGAAATACTTCAAGTCTCCAAGTCAAGGGCAAAGGAACTGTGAAAATTGAATTTACTTCAGGGAAAACTCTTACTCTAAGAGATGTTTATTATGTACCAAAAGTTAGAAAGAATTTAATTTTTGTATCTTTACTTAATAAGTCTGGGTTTAAGTCTGCATTTAAGGGAGACAAGTTTGTTTTCACTAAGGGTGGAACATTCGCAGGTCAAGGTTATTTTTGTGAGAATATGTTTAAGTGTAATGTTTCTAAAGTCAATAATAATATATACAATTATACTTATATTGTTGAATCTTGTGACTTGTGGCATTATTGTTTATGTCATGTTAATTTTGAAAAATTGAATAATATGATAAAACTTGAATTGATTCTAAAGATTGCTATTAATTATGGGTCTTGCACTACTTGCATGTTGGCTAAAATAACAAGAAAATCTTTCCGTGTAGTATAAAGAAATTCTAAAATATTAGAATTGATTCATTCTGATATTTTTTATTTGCATGGTTGGCCTACTTTAGGTGGTAAAAAGTATTTTGTAACTTTCATTGATGATTGTACTAAATACTATTATGTCTATTTAATGCACTCAAAGGATGAAGTTATAGACAAATTTAAGATAATTAGGTGAAAAAGGAGCTGAGTGCATCTTCTTGGGATATGTTGAAAATAGTAAGACATATTGATTTTTGGTTATTGAACTAAATGATTCATACCATGTCAATAAAATAATTTAATCAAAGGATGCAAATTTTTAAGAGGAAAGGTTTAACTCAATCCTTAAGCCAATGACATTTCTTATTCCAATGACAAGTCAAATCAAGAGAATAATGTTTCTAGTGATAATGACTTAGAAGAAGTAAAAAGGCTGGAAAAATAAAAACCAATGGTTCATATTTTTTTTCATGTTTTTTATTAAAAAGACTAGAAAATTATTTACCTTTTGGTTTTAATTTAGAAAATGACCCTAAAACATTTGAAAAGGCTATGAAGTCTCAAGATGCACCATTTGGAAAGAGGTTATACAAGATGAAATAGATTCAATAATGAGAAATAAAACTTGGGAACTAGTTGACCTCCTTCCTAGTCTAAACCCATTGGTTGTAAATGGATTTTTAAAAAGAAACTAAAAGTAGATGGATTTATAGATAAATTAAAAGTTAGGTTAGTTGCTAAGGGGTTTACACAAAAGGACAAGATAGACTATTTTGATACATATACATCGTTTGCAAGGATTTCCACTATCAGAGTGCTTATAGCACTTGTTTCCATGTACAACCTTGTTATTCATCAAATTGATGTTAAAACAACTTTCCTTAATGGAGAACTAGAAGAAGAGCTGTATATGACTCAACTAGAAGGGTTTGTGTTTCTTGGTCAAGAACGCAAGGTGTGTAAATTAATTAAGTCTCTTTATGGACTTAAGCAAGCCCTTAAGCAATGGTATAAAAAATTTGATAAGGTAGTTCTAGCAAATGGATATAAAATCAATGAATCTGACAAATGTGTTTACAGTAAATTTCATAATGAAAAAGGTGTCATGATTTGTTTGAATGTAAATGACATGTTAATTTTTGGCACTGATTTGGATGAAGTAAACAAAACAAAGAAATTCCTATCTAAAAACTTTGACATGAAAGATATGGGAGAAGCATACGTCATACTAGGAATCAAGATTATTAGGGATAACAATTGTCTTAGTCTTTCCTAATCTCATTACATTGAGAAAATATTGAAGAAATTTGATTGTTTTTATTGTTGTCCTAATTCTAATATATTTGATTCAAGTATAAAGTTAGTACCAAATAAAGGATGTCATGTGAGACAACATGATTATTCAAAGGTAATTGGTTGCTTGATATATGCTATGACATATACAAGACCAGATATAGCATATGTTGTAGGAAGGTTAAGTAGATACATAAGCAATCCAAGTAAGAATCACTGGCATGTTGTGGATATAGTACTAAGGTACTCGAAAGGAACAATTAACTATAGTTTGACCTATGGTGGTAATCTTTTAATTTTGCAAGGATATAAAAATGCTAGTTGGATAGGTTACTCAAAGGCTTATACAAGTGAATGGGTCTACACTTTAGGTAGGGGTGTAGTTTCTTATGGATATAAGAAACAGACCTATATTATAGACTCCACAACAGACTCTGAGTTTATATCATTGGATGCAAGTAGCAAGGAAGCTAAATGGCTTAGAAACTTATTACTTGACATTCATATATAGCCCAAGTCAATGGCACCAACATGTATCCATTATGATAGTCAGTCTAGTTTTTCAAGGGCTTATAGCTAAGTTTATAATGGAAAGTCATGACATGTTGGATTAAGACATAACTTTGTAAAGGAGTTGATAATGAATGTAGTGATTTTCATAAGTTATATAAGATCATAATTGAATGCTGCAAATCCTTTGACGAAAGGTTTGACAAGAAATATGATATTGAAAACATCAAAAGGGATGAGATTGAAGCCCTATAAACCTTGATCACTAATAGTGGAAACCTAACTTACACTTGACTATGATATCAAGTCTTGAGTTCAATGGTGAAAGTACGCTATTAGAGTGATTGCAAGTACTTGTCATTTTTAATATATCCCAAGGTTGAAAAGTACTTGGTAACCATGAGATTAAAAGGGGAAAGATTGAGCTTTAATTTGGCTTTTAATAGACTTATAAGCATATATTTGTTGGAACATTGATCATGGTCGTGCTCTTGATTAAGTCTACCTATATGAGAGTGAAGTAAGGCCACTTTTAAAAGTCTAAGGGCTTGACTCTGAAAACTCTCATGAAAAAGATACAAACACAAGACCATCAAAGTATCAATTTAAGTGGTATAGAATGGTCTGAGATCTTATATGTAAGTCATGCACACCTTTTCACATGGGATAATTGGTTCAAATCTTAGCTTGCCATATTATTTTGGATGGATGGAACCTTGTCTTACTTAGGTTAAGGTTCAAATAATTAAGATACCTTTATTGAAAACATAAGATTTCTACAGTGATAAGAGTTTAGGTCTCATTTTAAAAATGATTGGGGGGGGGGGGAGGGGTTGTTGGAATATCTTTAAAATGAAAAGATGTGTTTTGAAAAGTCATGTCCACATATAAATTAATAAATTTATAAGAAGGGTTGTGTAGGGAGTTACAATACTAAAAGACATTAAGGTTGTGTCTTTTTGGTTTCTAAAGACATTTATACAAAGGTGTGATAACTACCACTTTGTGAAAATATGTGTTTTTTAAGGAAACCTTATATAATAAAAAGGTGTAACTCTTCATAAAAAAACCATTTAAATTATGTTGGTTCATAAACTAACATAAGGTTATAACTTTTAATTGAAGAGGTATTGCTCAAAGAGGTATCTCTTTAAGGTATCACTTCATGGTCTATATAAACTCCTCACTATCACTCCATTTTGGACACAAAAAATAAAATACACAATAACTTCAAACTCATTGCCTTCATCTTTGAGTAAACGCAAAGAAAAAAGTCAAATTATCACTTTTTAAAGACTATTGTTGTCTTGGCTTGAGCATTGGGAGTACAATCTATACTCAAAGGTTTTCATTGTATCTTGCAGAAAATTTGCCAATCAACCTAACTTGCACCCTATATGATAGGAATGGGTAGGGGCAAATTAAGACTGAAGGAGAGTGCTGCCCACACCTTGAAGATGACATGCACCACTTTCTTATTCATCTCTTTTCCTTCTAAACTTTAGAGAACCATTCCCACTAACAAGCTCTTGTGATAATTGTTGTTAAAGATAATGATAATTTGTATTGGTAATTACCAGAGGATGATGATGAGCTTGGGCTCTAAAAGTGGTGAGTTGTCGAAGGACAAGCTTAAATTCTGCTTGGTGGTATTCAATTTGGCATTGAAGTTGTTGGATGTATCTATAACAACCTCCAACGGGGTCTTTGGCTCACATGTTTGACTCGTAGATGATGGTTTGCATGGTTTGGTCTTGGTTGTGTGGGTTGAGGTTTTTGATAATTTTGGTGATGTTTTTGACACCAAATAATTTATGGGCATTGAGAAATGGTTGTGAGTGATCATGAGGAAAATAAGGCACAAGAATACAATTAGGATCACAGTTATGGCATCAAAATTTACAAGCAGCACAAGCTTGGTTGTTATTGTTGTTGTTGTTGGTGGTGGTTTTGGTGTTTTGTGAGATGTTCATTGGAAAAGAGGGAGAGATTTATGCCGCATCTCTGGAGGTTAAGGCAATGCAAAAGAAAGAGGGAAATGGAGAGAAATGAAAGGAGAGACAGATAGGTGCATATCATACATTATTAGTGTGAGGCTGATGTTATTCTTGACAAATTGAGCTCTGTGAATTTTCCTTTTATTTCCCTGTAACAAGTTTGTACTCTTTCAATTTTGGAGAAAAATATCATATTGGTCCTTACATATTGACCTTGTTTAAATTTGGTCTTTCACATTTAGTCAATCTCAAAATGGTCTTTCACGTATTCCAACATTACAGTTAACATTATAGTTAAGAAAATTAATTCCTTTGTTAATTTATAAAAAGACTGAATTGGAGGATTATTTATTGATAAAGGGACAATTGTTTTTAAGAAAGTAAAATAATTTTTTGAGACAAGACAAAATATTGAGGACTAAATTGAGATACTGTCAAAATGTGATGGCCTAAAATAGTATATTTTTTTTCTTCAATTAGCTAATGATACAATAGGTGAAATTATAATTTTATTTTACTTTTGTCCAAGATAACTCTTAAGATATTTGCGTATTTTTACCAAACAACAAAAAAAATTGACTAATAAAAAATGGGTTTTAAAAGTAAAAGTTTGCTTTGGTCAAAACATTTTATACGGAGATGGTTATAAACTTCATCCAATATTCATGAACGTTAATATCTCTCGTATTCAATAAGGAATGCCAATTAAGGTTATTATGGGTAAATACATGGCATATACTTTGTATGAATCAAATAGATATGTGTTATTTGGAAAATAGAGGTAAAAAGGCAAATTATAATAAAAATTAAACTTATAGTCAGTTATTTATATATTTATTATGTTGTTTTTCAATTAATTTATAATAAAAAATAGTTAACCAATAAGTTGATTTAAAAATAATTTAATTATTTATAATAATCTTACATGTATTGTAATTTGAAAAATAGTATAATAAAAATATAAACAAATGCATATAAATTTTTTTAATAAAAAAGAAGTATTTATTAAGTTGATATTTCCTCTTTTCTGTTATGATCTTCCATTAACCATTTTAGATTCTTTATTACTAAACCCAATGTATGGCGTAGGGAAATTTTTGTCCTTTTAAATAAAAGAAAGATGTTGAAACTTTGAGGAAGAGGGAAATAAATGCCAGAACATGAAAGCTTAGAATGCAGTCTTAATATACATGACGTTTTCGCCAGAAAAAAATTAACATAGTCATGAAAATCAAGTTAATAGCACATACATGTAGTTTTAACTTTTAGCAAACTAAGAAGTAAGAACCCATTTAAAGATAGTTTCTTTAAAAAGGCATTACCAATACATTTTCGTTCAGTTATGTATTGATTATATTTCTTATTTCAAATACTTTTTGTTTATGATATTGTGTTTGGATTCCCAAAATTGATTTTAGTTTTTACTATTGAAATATGTTTTTCACAATATGTTCTAAGTTGAAGATTTTTAATATATAAAAAATGTTGGTTATATGAAATAAAATAAATTAGTTCATTAGTGTCTTTAAATAAAATTGAGTTGGTTTGAACAGTAAACGATAGGTTTACATGCCTATTCTAGAATAATTAATGTGAGTGTTTACTTTCTTCCACAATTACAAAATTGCCCTGAGCATTGAATGAAAATATTCCATGTCAAAATTGTGTGAATTGCAAGCATGTTAAACTCATTGATCTCGTGATAGTGGGATTTTAGGTTTCCATTTTTGAATTGAACCCTAATTTTTTGTCATTCAACGTTAATGTGATCGCTACAAAAAAATATGTGCCATAGCTTCAGTTGACTCACTACAAAAAACACACGTTATAGTGGTGGTTTCTTAGCCGTAGTTGACGCAACTACAGCTAAACCATGAAGGTTTAACAGTGGTTCCATATAAACCATGGCTACTAGCTGTGGTTTTAAAAAACTACGACTAATGGCCACGGTTCAAATGAAATCACAGCTATATAGTTGCATTTTATTTTGACTGCGGCTATATTTCAATTTCAACCGCGGCTGTCGCATCAGACATTGCAAACCCTAGTTTGCAGCTCACACTTCAAACACACACAAAGTACACCATTTGTAGCAGCTACAACAAACATCTTGGGGGGAGAAAACCTTCTGCATTTTGGTCTGTTGAGCACCACTGGTAAGCCATCATCGTCGTCTGTCACCTTCTATCACATTTATTAGCGAATCCTCCGCCGATAAGGTTAGTTCACTTTTTTTGTTTGTTTTGTTTTTACTTTCTTCGTTGAGTATGTGTTGATCTTGATGTTAGGGAGTAAAATTAGTAATTTTGTTAGACTAGAAATAGCCTATGAATTTTTCAAGAATTTCAACTTGTTTAATATAAAAAAAAAATTGTGTAATTATTTATATACTTTAATATAACATTTTTAATGATTTTTTCTTTTAATTTAGCATGCTCAAGTTGTAAAGACTGTAGTATAATTATTTTTACAATTAAATGTGGTATGCCAATATATATATATATATTTGTTTTGGTTTAGGGTGCTATATGTAAAATTACTTGTATATGATTGTTATAAATTTTGATTGTTGTATATATGTTATTTGTTGTGAATATAAATTATATTATTATATTATGAATAGAAATGTGATATGCCAATATTTTTTTCTTGTTTTAGTTTATGTTGTTATATGTAACATTACTTGTGTAGGATTCATATAAAGTTTGATTGTTGTATATATGTGTTTTTTTTGAGAAAGAAATTATCTACTAGAATTGTCTTGACATGTTAAAGATTATGTAATGGACATTAATGCCAAGCGAACTTGTTGTAATTTATTCTATTGTATGAAACTTGGTACTTAGTGAGAATTTAGTGGTTATAATTTTTTTATAGGAGATGATGGTTAATATATATTAAAATAATGTTGGTTGGTTTAAATTGTAGATTTGTTTTAAAAGACTTGGAGACCAATAAATGTTGTCTTATGAAATGTATAAGAGTTGGATTAACAGGCCTAAAAAAACTCTTCAATATTTGGAAGGATTGAACAACTTTTTAGACTTTACATTTGCTAAAAGTAGTATTGGGGGTAGAATAATCTGTCTATATCCCAATTGCAAGTTAAAAAAATGGCATGGTAGCAACTTCAAGATCACTTGATTATCAAACCATTTCCTAATGGTTACACATTTTATCTTAGACATGGAGATACGAGTAGTTTGAATAGTATAACTGAAACTCCTACGATACCCATGTGGTTGAAAAAAGGAATAATGTCAATGACTACATAATGGACATGGTCCATGGTGCTTTTGGACATCATCCAAATAACAAATGCATGGATGAAGCTAGAGTAATGTCACCACCACCAAATCTTATTATGACCAATGATAGTGTAGAATTCTTAGAATTAATTAAAGATGGACAACAAAGTTTATATGAAGGGTTGAAAAAGTATTCAAAGTTATCGTTTTTGGTAAAATTATACCACATAAAGTGTATGTGTAGAATAACTGACAAGGCAATGTTGTTAATATTAATGTTGCAGGCATATGCTTTTGATTTTGATAAAATTTCACCTTCATTTTATGAGGCCAAGAAAACTAATGCTAAACTTGGACTAGACTATACCAAAATTCATGCATGACCAAGTGATTGCATGTTGTACATGGATGTGGATGCAGAATGAGATACTTGTAAAAATTGCAATATATCTAGGTGGAAAACTAGTGGGAAAATATATCAAGTGGTGGTAAAAAGCATAAAAAGTTACTTGCATAAGTGTTAGGATATTTTCCACTGAAACCCCAATTGCAGAGAATGTTTATGTCTTCTAAGACAGTTTGGCATCTCTGCTAGCCAGTAATGCTTGTGCCTTATAATCTTCCTCCTTAGACGCGTATGAAACAAATTTCATTCCTTTTTTCAATGATCATTCCAAGTCAACGAGCACCAGGGAATGATATAAATATATACTTGCAACCATTAATAGACGAGCAAAAGGAATTGTAGGATGTTTGTATTAAAACATTTGATTTATATAATAATGAAGAGTTTAATATGCGTGCAACTTTGTTATGGACTATAAGTGACTTTCCTGGTTTTGGAACATTATCTAGATTGAATACGCATATTGAGTTAGCTTGTCCATCTTATAATTTTGACTTAACTCTCATGCGGCTTTCATGTAGCCAAAAGTGGTACTTAATGAATCACTGACAGTTTTTGAATCAAGATCACAAGTATAGATTATCTCGAGCTTGATTGAATGGACAAGTAGAAAAGAGAAATCCACATGTTGCAATTAGTGGCTCAGACATCTTAAGGCTGGTTGAGAATGTTAATGTTAATGTTATGTTTGGAAAAGAGATGGAAGTTGAAAGTCATGGTAAGGGATATCAAGGAAATGGTGATCCTGAGATTAATTCCTAATAATGGCACAAGAAAAGTATCTTTTTCCATCTTCCATATTGAGAGACATATTTATTGCGTCATTGTCTTGACGTCATGCATATCGAGAAAAATACATATAACAATATTATATTCACTTTGTTAAATGATGTTGGAAAATCAAAATATCACATTAGGGCACAAAGAAACTTATAGGAAATGGTTATCCATCCTGAACTGTGTACTCCATTTCATTTGTAATGAAGTAATTTTGTTGTAGAAATGCTTAGGTTGATGCATCTAAGTCACTTATAAATACTTGCTTTTTTAATGTACGAAAAAATTGCTACACATGAATCTAACTCCATGTCCTTGTCTCAAGAAATTTCCACTGAGGATTCTTTAGCCTATGCTTTAGGGAAACAAGAGCACGTAGGTTGTGTATGAGGATTGGGATTAGGTTCATATCCATCCCAAGTGTTTGGACGTAGCTCCCACTCTTGCAATGGAGCAACCTATTCATGTCCTTCCAATTTGGAGTTGCAATATTAGTTCATTCAGATGCAATCAGTGATACAGACTCAAAGTCAACAAATACAATATCAAAATAAAAAGGTTGATTTCTTAATGAACTTTGTCATATAGAATTTCAGGGTCAATTGCCTCCTGAACTTGGTACATTCCAAACATCACTGGTAATGTTTTCAATACATACATTATACTTTATTTCATATCCTAGATAACTAGCTACAAGTTGGAATATATTCTCTTTGTGTTTTACTATTTCATATACTCCAAAGTAGATACTTGATCAAGCAAGTGGATATTGACTAAGTGTAGCGGATCATTCTCCACATATTTCTAATGAAGAAAATGCATGAATTTAATGACGTTAGAATATCAATAGGACTTTATTATATTAGTGTTGTATTTTATGAATTATGTTATATTAGTGTTGAACTTTATATATTAAGTCAATTTGGTGTTACACTTTATAAGCTATGTTTAATGTGAAGTTCTCTTGATCAATGATAATGTGGATTGTTACTATTGATATTATGGTGTCTAAATATGAGATTATTAGTTGAAAGTGAAATAAGCAAGCATGAAAAAAAAAATAGTAAATTTCATATTTAATTATATTTTGTTTAAAAAATGAGCATTAGCAGCTTTTGCTATAAGACTTGGTAATAATTATTATAGCAAATCTGAGCATAATATAACTGCGGTTTCAAACCCATAGCTAAAGTTTAGCTGTGGTTTATTATAAACGCAGTTTAAGCTTAGCTTGGGTTTATTAAAAAATCATAGCTAAATCTTGCGAGAAATGGTAGCTAATTTAACTTCACTTTCAGCAGCGATTTAAACCGCAGCAAGAGGACGCATTTCCTTTAATTACGACTAAAGAATTTAGCCACCGTGTTACCTGCAATTCGCTGAACCGCGGTATTCCGAACCACGGCTAATCTGTGCATTTTTGGTAGTGGATATAGTGGTATGATCGTTAACGCTATTATGAATTATTAAGTATCAAGTTGAATTCACTTCTAAAAACTTTTTTTAGATTTTTTTTTGTTTTCAACTGATTTAGTATCCATTAGTTTTGAAATGGTGATTAATAGGATCGAAGCAGGATGAACAGCATGACTACGAAATGCAAAAGGAATAAAAAAGAAAAACCATGCTCGAAATTAAAATAGATTTTACTATATAATTACTTAAAAATTTAATATTAAGTTATAGATTGAAATAAAATCATATATAACTATTTCTATATAAAGTTACAAATTTACTTCAATAATAAAATTAAAACTAAAAGTTAAGAAGCAAATAGTTAACAATTTTTTTAAAAAAATTATATTTAAAATTTTTATCTAATGGTACAATTATTTTAAATAATATTTTAAGTATTTATTTAAATAACATCGTCGTTATTGGTTTTCACATGTATCAATTATATATTTAATATTATATCACCTGTACAGTTTGATTGCATTAAGAAAAGGTGAAAATAAAATTGTCATATAAAATTTATAAAAACATTTTGTTAATATGCATAGGTTTAGATATTACTTATTTCATAATTTAATGATAAAAACGTAAAATAAGATCACTATAAATGTTTAATATATTATTTTTGCATTAATGATTTTCGTATAAATTTTGACTATTTATTCATGATCTAATGGTACTTGTCATTCTCATTACTTGTACCATCTAATAGATATTTCTGTTGCAATAGTTACAGAGAGCTCAAATTTTTATCTTGCATGAAGATACGAGTGTCAGCTCAAATGTGATGACATTTGTGAAGAAATTATTACTTGATGATTTTATATAAATAAATTATATATAATGGAGGGTATCAATTTTTCAATAAAATTGGCCGCTCAAATTTTGCCACTTAAATATGACATTAAAATTACAAGTGGAACTAAAAGAATTATTCGTCATGTATTATATAAAGAAGAGGTCATATGGTCAATCTTGTAAGAGTTGTAGTAGTTAACTTATTAGAACGTTATTTCAAATTAAACTAAAATTAAGACCAAAATAATAAAAAGATAGTAAGAAAATTCTAAATATACATATAATTTTTTATAAAAGTAAAATAATATAACTAGAAAAATATAATATTTAAGAAATTATTGAATATAAAAAATTGTTACAAATTAAAAATTTTGTAATATGATAAATTTATAAATAAGTGGAATTATAAAGTATAGTATAGATAATTATTTTTATATAAATACAGACAAAAGTTAAAAAAACCTAACTGTTTTCATTTGATAGGCGGAACTCATGTTGGCTTAAAAAGGAAAAAAAGAACATTTTTCAAATTCATAAAAAAATTAAGCATAAGCGAGTATGATTCTATATTCAATATAACTATTACTTTTATTGTCTCCGGTTCATTCGTAAACCATAAATGACATGGCAATTTGAGTATATGCTAAAACTATGAATGAAAATATCTTAGTGAAAGAGACCAATGCTTTTCACTGACATTGAGGTTCAACCCAAAAGCATTATAAATTGGTGTCAGAGATTTTATATCCCATAAAAGCGAGTATATGCATGAATATATTATGCACTAGTATACAACTGAAAATACCACTGGCAGTAAATGATTTTGTGCAATTGTGGTTTTTCACTCACAAAATTTGTCACAACGTCCACAGCCTTTGGTCACAATCCTACTCCAATTTTTATCATATTCTCCCACACGGTGGATATCTGCATTGTATCTTTTCTCTCACAAATAATCTTTTATTTTTGGCTTAAAACTTGTAAAACAAGTCACAGTCTATTTAAATCAATATGAAAGAAGTAGGTAATCGATGCTCATAATTATTGAGCAGTGGGCTTTGGTAACCTTTAAAAAAAAAAAATCCTGACTAATGAATAAAATTATGCATCGAATCTACTTGTAATAATTCAATATTAAGTTCAAAATTAAATGTTATTATAGAACTATAGTTTTTTCTTTTGGCCTAACATAAATGGCCTTTGTTCCATACATATGTATATCAATTTTGACTAATTTCCAATACTAATAGCAATAGCTATTGAAAAGAATAACCAACTCAAAAGAATCACAATGCCTTGACTTTAACCTGACCTAACCATATTTGATTATTTCACCCTGTATATCAAGAAACTGACATATGACAATAACCCATTTGCATTTTTAAGTCATATCAAATGTTCAGAATTCATGACTTTAAAATGCAAGTGAGTTTAAAGATTAACCAAACTTCATATTATATGGAAGAAATTAATATTCAAGAACAAAACTAGATTTTTATGAAGTAGAATTTAGGAATTGAAGCTCCCACATATCGGTTACCACTACAATTCCTACAATCCAGTTTCTCAACACTTCTTGAAATTTTACTCCTTCAGAGAGTAGCTGATGGTATCTTTAGTCAGTAGTCTAGCAACTATAATATTCAGATGAATACTGATGGCAGAGAGCTCTGCATTATGTGGTTTGAAATTAAAAAATGAAATATATATAGAGACCAACAACTTTCTTTCATTCTTTATGGTTTGTGACTGATGAAGTGATGAAATTAGCTTAGAGAGAAAAAAGGAAAAGAAGAAGAAACGTCCTGTTCAATCAATTAAAAGATATAAAAGCAAAACAATATCAAGATTTTATCTGAAACTAAATTAAAGCAAATTGACTATTGAAACTCAAAGGTGTGATTAATATAAATTTAATTTCTAGCTTCTTACTCTAGATATATCCAAGGTATTGCTTGCTGTCATGCCACTCAAATATGCTTACTGTGATTTGCTCTAAACAAAATAATACATGCAAATAAAGTTAACATGCACGAATAAAAAATGGACAAGTAAACCTGCATAATACGAGTGTGTTTTCCAAGTTTTAAGGAAAAAATGCGGCATACATTGTACAATATAAAAATTCCTATAAACCTACATTTTAGCATCTTATTGACATTTAGGTAACAGAACATGTGTCAAGAAACGTAAATATATTATTATGAATTTATCAAGTATCAACCTAGGGTTAAATAAATAAGACAAGTATCAGAATTTCTAGTCAATCTTAACTTCAGGAAAACATCTGGTGTTTCGCAGCTATTAAAGTGGGAAACCTTGATCTATTGAGAAATAAAGCCTCATGTAAAGTTCCTTAGACGTTCCAATGACAGGAATTTATGGCTCAGACTTAACAAGCTCTTGGACAGATTTTCTGTAATTGGCAATCAAGTCTCTGTATTCCAAAACAAAGAAAACATGTATTTAGCACGAAGAAACTCAACCAAACAGAGATATATGATACAATTACTACAAACCTCCGCTGATTTAGCAATTGCTCACTTTCCTCTAGCTGCTTCTTCTGACCCTCAACTGTCTGCATTTAGCATCCAGAATGTCCTAATTTTAGACCACGAGTTCTTCCACTGACCACAAAATATTAGTTGAAGACTGAACCTTCTATTCATTTTTTAACACAACAATTTCAAGAAATTTGACAACAGATGAATCATTTTTCTTTTTCCAATGTCAATATGGAATTTTCTCATCATGGGGTTTTAATTAGAGGTAAACTATAGGTCTATGGCATAACCATTCAGTCCCTGCACACTTTTGAAATGTTTAATTTGAAGTTCAAGTGCTCAACCAGTAGTCTTTTTCCTTTATAGTAAACAATATAAACAAGCAAAGCAAAATGAGAAGAAAATATGTCATACAAAAGATAGAGACAAATTAAAAAAAATAATAATAATAAACAGAGAGAGACTTGCTAATTACCATAGCCTTGGTGCTAATGGAGCCTGAGATTGAGTTTAACAGCTGCTGGCACTTCTCAAAATGGTTGCTCAATTCATTGATCTTCCATTAATTTAAACAAACACATGTCATGAATAATCGTTAAAATACATCAGTGTAAAGGATGATTAGATCAATTCAATAACCCAAAGTCAGATTCGAATTCAAATATCAGGAAATTAACAAAATTGAGAAAAAAAAAAATAAAGAGGAAATTATACCAATGCATCCGATTGCTGATCTCTAGTCCCATGTTCGACAACCTCTGCTAAATTCTCCACCAACTATGTCCATAACAAAGAAATCCCTTATAGAAATAAAAAATAATAATAAAAGCAAAATTGATAATAGATAAATTTATTAAAGTAAAATTAAAATTTCCGTCCCTGACAAATAAGTCCACTTTCTAGTTCCTCATTCATTAAAACAACGTAATTTGCAAAGCTTCTGAGTTTCACGAAATTAGGGTTCCCAATCGATGTAGACCCAGTGACCTTGAAAGCATTTTAGCGAGCGAGGAATAAAATTGAAATAAAACACACGCAGATGACTAAATTAAAAGTGCAATATCAGTCAGAACCAAAATAATGAAATCAGGGTTTTGAAGGCTCACATGCAAGAGATGAAAATGAGAGGCCAGAGACTGATGAAGATTCTGTTGCTGTTGCGGTTGCAATTGTTGCTGCGGTTGCGACTGTGGCTGCGGCTGTGGCTGTGGCTGTTGTTGATGATGGAGAAGACGCTGCTGCTGCTGTTGCTGCTGATAGAGCTGCTGTTGCTGAAATTGAGATTGCTGGGGCTGTGGTTGAAACGTTTGCTGCTGCTGCTGCTGCTGCTGGAGAAACTGTTGTTGATGTTGTTGCTGTTGCTGTTGCTGATGGAGATAGAGAGGGTCCTGATTCGATTGCGCAAGGTTGGTATTGTGGGTTGGGATCATCGTCCAGCTTCCTCCACTGTAATCCATTATGCCCTCCTCTCTCCCTTCTTTGCTGGAAGCTCTGTCGCAGGCCCAAGGTACGGGGTAGTGTGTAGCGAAAACAAAAACGTTTTCTCGCTTTTGGTGTGTACGAAGGGAATTATAAGTTCTTTTTATTATTAAATTTTCTAATAGAAATAGACTCTTAGGTTTCAAAATTATATGTTTATAATATTGAGGATTAAAGTTTTACGTAATTTCTTATATTATTTGTTATGTTATTTTTTAATTAAAATATAAGATTAATTAATAATAACATATAATTTAATTTAAAAATAATATAAAATTATATATATTATTTTATTAAAATAATATTATTTATTTAATTTTAAGTTGATATTATTATAATTATATTCTTATATTATATTTAAGTACAATAATATATTTAAAATTATGAGTTTATTAATTATGACACCTCAATTTTTTTGTAATCTAAGATAGTCTTTTTGTTAGGCAAAATTATCTTAACTAATAATTACATGCTTAGGTAACTAGTAATTCTAATCTAAACATAGTGAGATAGCATTTTCAAACACAATGGCACTATTTAAGCAAATTTTCTCTGAAATCTTGGTTTTGTAAATTTCCTAAATGACATAATTTTAGGGAAAAAGAGAGAAATATTCTTTTAATTATTTACTTATTACAAAATTAATATTTTAATTTATTATTTATAAAAATGTTAAAAATAATCTTTCATTTATTAAAAAATATTATACTTAGTTTCTCATTTATAAAAAAATTATTAAACTTAATTCTAATAAATACAAGACTAAAATGAAAATTTTTTAATAAATAAAAAATTAAAAAATTATTTTACTTTTAAAAAATAATATATGATAAGTCTAGTTTATAAATTATAATTCATATGCCTCTAATTTATTAATTACGGAAAATGTGCCTGATATAGCAATCTTTTTATTGGAAAATTCTTTTGAAAGATTACTTTGACATTCTTTTAGACTACAAAATTGAATAAATAATATTATTGTAGAGAACACATCATTAATTTATTGTAGAATGCAAATAATGGAGGAATTAAACCTCGAATATGTGCTGAACTATACACCGTGGAGAAGAAGGTGGAACGACGACGTCGTCGTTTATAGCAGCCGCATAGCGTCCCCTCCCTGAACAACAGCTGACCTTATTTCTAGCTCCGAGGAAGAAGGGAAGGTGGGCGTGCTTTAAATTCTTTGCTTCCTTTCTCATCCACTCTTCCTGTATAATTCTATTAGCACAAATCTTCGATCTTTTTGGTGGATCAAGTTCCTTTTTTTGCTGGGTTCCAGGTTTAATTTCCATTTTTTGATACTCTTCTGCTGCATTTTCTAATTAAATTGGTACTCTTTTGTTTGGTTCTGATTGCTGAAACTGGAAATTGCTGTATATAGTACTCATCTAAGTGTTCTTAATTTGAATTTTTGTCTGAGAGTTACCTCATTTTTAGGCTAAGAATGAAAAGAAATGAAATGCATAATATACCTATTTTAGAATTTAATAAGACAGACATATGCATTGGGGAAATTTTCTGTATTGGATTCTAAGTTTTTGGCATTCGGTTAATGTTGGTTATGATTTTTTTTCTGTTGACAAGTAAAAACTGATAACTCCAGATGCACATCTGGGTGCCGTCAATCTGCCCTACGATCAGAAGGAGCAGTTTAAGCTGCTCATTCAACTTAATGCCAAATGATATGAAAAGCTTCCTTGACAGAATGTATGTAGATTAGAGACATGCTTTCAGCAGATTTATTAGGGGATATGCAAGTTCTAGTTCTATGTTCTTCCCTTATACTATCCATTAAGTTTGGCTTGTTCTCCAACATTATAAAGCTTTTATTAATGCTCACCCAAGGTCAATCATCTAGTGCCCAAAAAGTTCGGGTCAAGTCTAATGAAATGCCTTCATTTGTAAAACTTCAGAGAAGTGAGACAATTGCGAAGTTGCTATATCCCAGGAGAGTGCAAATAGCATATAATTTTCATTTGCAACTGCCTGTGAACTATCTCCCATACCGTATAGCTTGGTTCAAGAGGTGCTTGAACTGTTAACATTGGATTATTGGACAACGAAGTTCTGATGATAAGCATTTTATTGGGTAGCTCTAAACTATCATTTGATGTCACTAACAAGGTGGGTTTTAACTTTAAATTCAATACGTGGGTGTAATGACTCATTAATTACATTTTTCTCAAGATTTAAATATAGATAAGGGCCTAGTAACCAGATTGCATGAAGCCAAAAAAGTTTATATTGTACTGCAGTCTTTCAACTGGTAGCTTATTTTGTCTTGTTACTATTCTTCACCTGTAGAAAGAAGGCTCACTGGAAACAAACAAGATCATAACTTTATTGGAAAAATCACTACCAAGGACCTATGTGGTTCATGCCCATAATCCACTTGCTAATTATTGGCATTATGAATAGAAGCGAAATTGTAAATTTTCTATGACCTTCCTATTACGAATATATTCTATATTTATTGATTAAATTCAAAGCAATGGAATTAGTTCATTAAGTAATCAACTAAAAGGATACCCTTTTATGTACATGTCACTACTCACTAAGTTCTGAGGAACTCTGACTTAAATTATAAAGCACCTGATCTATAGGCATAGTTGGTAGAAAACTGACATCTAAGTTGAAAATCTTGTTTTTGTAAGTTAGAGATATCGAAGAAACATAATTTAAACCTCTGTTTTGAGAAAATATGAAGACCTTACCTTGTCAAAAGGATAGGTTTTCTATGAATTTCTTTTTAGCTTGGGTCCCCTCTTCTTTGGATCACTGTGCAAATGCTCAATTGGAGTGGATGTGAAATGTTAGGTGAGAATACTTACTTTCAGGAAGTTCATAATACTGTGATTGGTTTTGATATATTACTTCGTGCTTACTTTTTTCTTTCTTTTGAAAAAAATTCATGAATAGCTTTTTTTTCTGCAAAAAATTTTCCATTGCTTCTAAATCCAAACAAACTGTAAAACAATATTTTTGAGCCACCATCATCTCTTGTTAATTTTCCAAAATGAACTAAGTACAAGCAATTGCTTTTCTTTAGAGGGTTGAATAGTAAATCAAGAATTTTAGAGAATTTCTTAAGGTAGATTTATATACTCATTCAATCATGAGTAGACATGTAAAATTGTTAAAGAGTACTTTTCACGAAGACTCAGTTTTTACATACTTATATGTCTATTCTTCATAGGACTTAATCTTTCAATTTTTTAAAAACCAGAGTTTATAATTTAGAATGTTTCCACAATTTTAGTATTTGTGAGTCGTTAGGGGTGCTCTTAGATTGTTGATCTTCATAAAAATAGTTTGATGAGTCTTTTGAAATTGCAGGTAGTCTTGTCTTAGACGTATGGCAGTAAAACCAACGGTTGCATTGAGGGCTATACTTGTAGGAGGCATAGCAGCTTTTGCAAAAATAGGAGGTGCAATGAAGGCTGCAGGTGGTGCAAAGATGGGTGCGGCTGCCGCTGCCATGACTGCAGCAGCAACTGCAGCTATGGCAGGGTCAAAACAGGACCAGAAAGATGCTTCTCAAGACTCTCCTAAATGATGACTTCATTTCTGTCTTTTTTTTTTTTTTTTTTTTTGTGGGATCTAAAGTTGTCTGCTGGTAAATTTATGTAGCTTAGTTGACCATTCCCGGAGTTTCACGGGAATGAAGATGTTGTATTCGGAATTGTAGTTTAGACACTGTGATGTAATAAGCACTTAGGGGGAACATTACTTTCTTGCTCAATGAAATCTTGGGGTATGGTTGTTTGCCATTAATACAAGTATTTAAAAGTAGTGAGAGTAGCAGGAGATCTTATATTTAAATCTCTGCTCCGTTATGTATCAAAAAATTTATATATTAAGTATTTAAAGGGCATTGCCAGACACATGCCCTCAGTGCAGGCAGATTGTCAGCAAGTACGATGCTATCATGAATTTACGAGCGTTTACATGGGGTCATTTCATTAATACTTACTATTGGCCTACATCTAATCTTATTTTCTTTGTCCACCTAAGTTATCTAGACATTTTTGTAAACTCAAGTTTTGTTGGTCACCCAACATGGTGAGATAAGTCACTTCTCTTATTTTCCTACTCAAATTGAAAATGATAGATTCCAGGCTATAGTAATCAGCAAAGTTTGTTGTTATTATAAAGATGTTCCCCTCCATGTAAAACACAGAAAATTTAACTAGACGAGACTAATCCAAAGTAATATTGGTTTATCGGAAATAAATATTCATACTGTGAGTATTGGGTCCTATTTGGGCACTCCATGAAAACATGTGGTTTCATGTGATAGTAACCAGTAAAGCACAACTGCTTTGTTGCCCCAGAAATTTGGCAACACGCTTCTGTGGGGTAAACAGATTTACTGTATATTTGTCACACATTAACTCTGGTTGATCAAACAGATCAATGATGAATTGGTGATCACTTGATGATAAGGCTCAGAACTACAGCCATAATGAATAGAGGTTGACTTTAAACCTCCAGCATTTCCAGGATTTCATGTACCAAGCATATTCTTCTACAATCATGATGTTATTGCTGATGGACAACCCTCCTACTCGAGCCACAAGTGAAGTCTGGCTCATCAACTGTGTGTACCACAAGTTCAGGGTTTGGAGATTCTAACTCAAGTATAACCTGCTAATCGGTTTACAGAAGTAAGACTTCAGCTAAAGCTTGCAATCAGAAATGCAGGATGCATTAAGTCGTAATCGTCTATTTTCACAATAGTGAAGTTATCTACGTTAAAAATAAATAGTTTAGTACTCAACAAAGATAGTTATCAACAGGTCTTTGGACTATGAGCAAATAATTTTCTTCAAGTTGAATGAGCATAAGACAGACAGATGAATCTCCATAAGATACACAATAATTAACGTGTAAAATAATCTATGTCTCAAATGACTTAAAGATAAAACATCTCCCTATACTAAGATAAATAAGAGTTCTACTAAGTCATACCAAGATATTATCTCCCTGCTTAAGGACTGGAGCTGGAATGTAGAGGTTGCACTGAGGTCCTCTCAACTATTAGAAAACCATATATGAATACTTTAAGAGAAAAACAACCATAAAGAGAACAAACTATAAAGCCAGGGAACATAATCACATATAAAATTCATGCCAGACAAAAGGGATGCCATCTTACCGGCCAATATCTCCCTAAATTAAATTCGTTAACAAATGCGATGCCTTTTCCCCAGCTGTTAAATGATATGAATGTATCCTTGACAGGTTTCAATTCGTCAATTGAGAAATGACCAGAATAGAAAGCAGGTTCTTTTGAAATATTCTCTGCCAAGAGAAGAGCCTTGGTTAGAATATTGACATGAATTTACAACACTACGAAGTGACACTTGAGAGCAATATGAGAAACAAAAGAACAGGGATATATTAGTACTTACCAGATTTGTATATTAACCTTTTGCGAGGTGCTGATATATTATTGAATGCGGAAAAAGCAGCCTGCATGATCAGATTGAAAGTTGGAGCTTCGTTCAGGTTGTGAAAAGGAATAGGAAGCATTTTCCATCGATGTAGAGTTTCCCCATCCAGGTAAACAGAAGAGAGAATGCCCTGCAGTAGATGGAGCGATAATCAGCCAATTAAAATCAAAGTGTCAGATGAGCATTGTCATCTCCAGATAACTTTACCTTTTTGTCAAAGATGAAAGGCCCATAATTTACATGACCCATGTTTTCAACCTACAAAAGAGGGAAGAAAAACATTAAACTCAATTTTCAAAAATGTTAAATGCAGTAAAGAAACTCTTCATAGGTTTGTTGCATTGTTGATCTTTATAATTGATTTGCCTTCCGTAATCATAATGAACCAGCTATATGACTACATTAAGGAACGAATTAATATATATTCAAGCTTATGTGAAGCATGAACCATAGAAAAGATATGCCAGGTCAGCAACTAATTGCTGAAATTGACTATGCTATAATGTACAATATTTTACTTCAGTGACTTAACAAAGTTTGCTTTGGATTTACTTTCTAAAACATACAGCAAAAACATATATATGTGTGTGTATGCTTTTATGCCATGTATTAACTTATACGAGGAATGTAAATCAATGAGTTATAGTACATTAATTCCTGTCATTATATTTAGATTGCAGTAATATTCAGACTAATGTTATAAGTGGAGAGATTTTTCTAGGTTCTCTGGCACTTCCTTATTCCACAATAGGGTTGAGCTGACTCTGAAACCATAAATTCATAATCCAGCAGGTTAATTTAATTTAACAAACGAGAAAATACAAATTAAACTAAATATCAAGACATAAGTATGAAGCATCTCAAAACCCAAGAATTTTTCCTTGGTACATAAAGATAGTGTATTAATCAAGAAAAGCAGGCAGATACCAATATAAGCAGGTTGATGTTAGAGGGGCATTTAGTTTCAGGAAGGCTGAGTTTATTATTCAGCCATCTTTCCAAGGTACCAACATAAGTTGGCCGTGCACCACTTTCTTCAGAAGGACATGAGATAAATACTTGAGCTCTGTCATGCACCTGCACATTCATGATAAGCTTTGTTCTTATATAGATGAGACATTCTGTAAACTATCTAGCTACTGGTAATCCAATTAAGATGAGAGCATCAAAATTGATGCTTACACAACCTTTACTTAACTGAGATCTGATATCATTTGCATTACCTCTATTGGTAATGGAAATTAAAAAAATAGCAAGAAAAAGACAGACTGAGAATTATGGAAGAATGTAAACAGCACCTTTGGTATGAATAAAGTGCTTCGGCCTCTTTTACCAGTGTATTCTGACATATATAATAGAAACCCGAACATCTGGACACAAGGACATTCAGTTTCAACAATATACTTTCCATCAATTGCATCATGACAAATACCTCTCGCTTACCTGGCCCAAAGACTCCATTGACAATGGGTTTTCAGATTCAATCACATCAGTGGGATTGGCCAAATCAAACATGTCAAACAAGAAAGCTCTATTTTGCAAGTGAATTGGTCCATATCCTGTCTTTTCCTTATTAGAGGGAACCAATGGAAGACGTGCTGAACTATATTGTGCTATAACCTTCCGAAGAGCTGAAATATATACAACAAGCTTAATTATAATATCTTCTATGCATGATCAAGACTTGGATAACAAAATTTTACAATGACCATTGGGGGAAAAGAAATATATATGAATAAAAAAAACTTGGAAATAATTAAATGTTGTCAAATCTATCATAATGTGCACCAGTACATACATAACTAAACATTGTATTGCAAGGTTTCTCATGAATCCAATTCATGGCATTCAACCTTCATTCACTAGGTGATGAGTGACTGATAAGCATTAGCTCATAGTGATCTCATACTTACCGAATGACATTGATACTAATAAACAGATATGAAAAAAGTTAAACAGACCTACATTCACTGATAGCATCTACCACATTGCAACGTGATCTATTTAAACTAATCAATAGACCCCAAATTCCTCCATCAAGAACTCAAAGGTTCCTTGTGGTAGTACAAGGTAACAGTGCAGTGCTGCATGACATCTAGAAATCTTAGACTACATTGAGGAAAGATAAGAAGCACTTTCTCTGAAGAAAGTATATAGCCCATTGAAAAGCCCTGCAAATCATAACCGGTATTTCAGTGATCTAGCTAGTGTTGTCCAGACATGGAGCCTCCATCTGACTGAATAAATATTGCTCCCTCAGCATTAAAAACATTCTTTGGGCTTGCATTTGGTATATAGTCACAAGAAGAGTAATTTTGAACAAACAATAGCGTGAAAATAAGTACAAAACTAACATTCTCACCATTGAATTTTGTATTGTCCACATCTCCAGCTTCCCTAATTGGAGCATCCTGGACAATATGGATGGAGGCAATCAAATTATAACATGCAGACAATAAATCACTATAGAGGATGAATAGATGGGTCAAAAGATTTCTGACATAATCATAAGAAGTGAGGTCAGCCTTGTAGTCAGCCTCATCTTGACCAGTATTTGCTCCATTGTAGAATCCAAAGTTTGTCCCGCCATGTGCCATCTGAATTAGAACAGCCACGCCACAAGGATTATCAAAAATATCATATCCATAACAGCTCAAAGGGGGAAGTTGAGACGCACATAGAGAACTGCAGAACCATTCTTTTGCAAAATTTTTTCAAGGGCAGTTGCTGTAAAATCAGCATCAGTCTTAGCACTTTTCTCTCCCCAGTGTGTAAGCCATCCAGTATAGAATTCGCTGTTAAGATAAGCACTATGAGTATCTAGCATCCGTAAATATAAAGGATACTCCATAAGAATAAACATACGCTGAGAGTGGAGGTGATTTGCCTGGGGCATTGAACTCCTTTTGTAGCTTGAATATAGGCCAAGGGTCATCACCAGTAGTGAAGTCAACAGCTTCAGAAAGAGTGTAAATATTAGGTTGTATGCAATATCCAATGCAGTGTCTGTGGGTATCAGTTGATATGCATGACAATAGTTAAACAATGGAATGATAAACAGAGAATGAGGAAGTGCATGATATGACTATGTAAGTGGAGGGAGATGGAAGAGCAAAGAAAGAAAAAATGTCTGTGAAATCTTGTAAGTAACATCTTTTATAATATATGAACTATTACCTGAAAAGACAGTATCCCCAGCAATAGTTCCTTTCTCAAGAGTTTCCCTAGACCCTCCATCTGTAGTGTATCTGACAGTGAACATGCAGTTTTAGAGAGTAGGGGAAAAGAACCAACATTTAGAAGAAATTTTTTAACCCTGAAGGCTAACACAGAAACAAGCTTTTAGATTATTCTTTTAGATGCAATGCGGTGCCAGACTGTTAATGTTACTGTACTCTGAACACTATGATACCATTGAACACTACCTCAAAACCATGCAAAAGAAGCTCTTAAAGTCTGCCTAGAGTTGCAAGCCTTAGACAGTCATGAACCATTATGCCACAGTCAAGAGAGGCAGGCAAGAGATGACTCTTATCATCACCAAACAAATATGTCTTACCATGTATTTCTATAAATAACATGACAAAAAATAGACAGTGAAGATGCAAGAAAACTAAATATTTGCAAATCTCAGTTGAAGGGTCAACCAGAAAATGCAGGCATTGATGTCTGAAGGATATAACTGAAAAAGATCAAGGGATCGCAAGTGAAACAAGGAAATGTACAAGGCAATATTTGTAATTAACTAATTATTTTTTCATTTGTATCGCCGAATAATAATTCTGGTAGTATTATTATTATTATTATTATTATGTACCCAAGATAGTAGTCTCGAAATTTTTTAAAAAAATCTCTCTCCCTTACTCTTCTATCTCTCCTACTTCATCCTTTTCTTCACTGATTCTCTCTCATTTCCTCATTCTACTTTATTCCCCTAATATGACTACCCTTGTTCTTTCTTTCTTTGCACTTTCAATTTTAAAGGTAAATTATGCTGAGACAGACCAAAATACACTCACACAGGGGGATAAAACCCATGAATGAAGTACTAGACCATTAGAAAAAACGGTTAATTGGCTGAAAGACTGAGTCATAGACATTTGAATGAGGAGCTTGAAAACATAAAAACTCTTACAAAATAACATCAGGCCCAAGATGACCTCTAGCCAGGTTGACCAGGTGATGGAGATATGCTTTGTCATTTCCGTATGAACCATACTCATTTTCAATCTGTGCCAAACAATGTTTTAGTCAAATTTTTCAGAGAAGTCATTAAAATCCAATAGAAGAGCTTCAAAAAACTCACAGACACAATCATTGTAAGTTCTAGTCCTATAGCATAAATAAGATGCTCATATTTAGGAATTTACAATGAAAAGAAGATATCTTCATATCTAAACAAACAATTATTCATGTATTGTTGACATATCAGATAATCAGATATAATTAAAGTTTTAGAGATAATTAAAAATTCAAAGGAAGAGGACATTCTTCCAACTTTTGAGTTCTGACTAAATTACATACACTTTCAGTTTCTGTGACCACAAAATATTTTTTAATGCTCTTTGTAATGCAGAATGGAATAAAAGACATTTTATTTATTAGTAATTTAGTTATTAGATATAAAACTAGTGATATTATCTGTAATTTAGTTATTTAGGATAAACCTAGGAATTAGAATTATTTTCAATTTAAATATTTTAGTTAGGCTTTTACTTATCCTTTTTTAGGCTTTAATTTAGGTATTTTACTAATTCATTATTTAATTTCGTCATAATGAACCTCCTAAATAGAGCCCAAATTTTATTATTTTGTGTAAGGGCTATCTATAAATAGCCCTAAGTATTATGTTAAGAGTTATACTATTTTGATTGATTGAACAAGATTATTTTGCGAAAACCTAGGGTTTTCTCTTTTTCTCTCATTCTCTCTTTCAACTTTTCCCCTTTCTTCCCAACCTTTCCCCCTCATCTATGATGTTGTTCTACATCACTTTGTTTTGTAAACATCTTTTGTACTAATGTCAATCTGATGAATGTAATCTAGAAACTCTACCAGAAAACACCATACCTGAACCATTATGATAGGGCCTCCATTGTCATAAAGGAGAGGAACTAATTTTGGAAGCAGGCTACTCCACCATCTGTCAACCTTTAAACGTTGAATTATATGATAAGAACAAGCTGAAATAATAAAGCATAAACATAATGCAAGATCACAAATAGATATCATCACAATGAAGCCACAAACAAAGTTCACCTTTTGTTGTATAAATAAATGAAACATCTGACAGCAAAGGTAGTACACAGAGCCTGCAAAGGTAGGAGTACTTCCAAATGTGTGTTGTGGTAGAAAATGTGCAATGCTCCCTGCTGGGAGAGGTGGTGTAATTTAACCGCTTCCCATCTTTCTTAAAGTAAAATGATAGAAGGCGGTATATACTATATGAAGCAAATCCTTTACTCCATTGTTTTATTATGTTAGTTTGGGTAGGATTAAGCTTTGTCCCAGAAGGTTGCATTTTAGAAAGTCAGTAAAATTGAACCCAGGATAGACTTAGATAAGATGCCTATCACCCAAGCAAAGCTTACGAACGTCATGTTTGATATAATTAGAGACATCATCCAACGCTCACAAACACTATTCGAAACACATACATACTAACATACACCTCTGAAACAGAGAAAGTTGTCTTGATATGGGCAGTGTCAATTCAATAAAAACATCTCCACTCATATACCATTCTACAGTCCAAATGAAAGCTGCAGTACTTCATCAACTGACACAGCCTGATCCAACCAAATTCACTTATCTTGAGATTACATGCTAACAAGCTTACCGTAACCTAACCTGAGCTTTAAAGATATAGCCGAAAGCAGGGGCAAGCCTGAGAAACTGGCTTGAGCAGAAGTAATGTTAACCTCAGGCTACCCTAATGGCAGCACTGTTCTCATGAGGTAAATCATTATCCATAGAATAGTGCACACATCAATAAGAGAAGAGTGTTAATGTTCTTCATATCAAGTCTAGATTATCTAATGGAAAGCACAGAAACAGTTCAGAGTTAACATGTTAAAAGAAATTTAAATGTCGTTTGGGTGAAAAGCAAAACTGTCAAAAGAGTGAATAACATGTATAAGTATGAAGGATAGAATGCAAAGTTGTGTTTCCAAATTCACCAAATATGACAAAAAAGGGGAAAACAGAAAGGCATTTATAATGTAGAAACCTCGAAAATAAATAAATAAACCATACAATTTCATGGCGGAACTCTATAAGAAAAACATACCATTTGAAGAAAAGTAGGATCAGATGATCTTAGATTGGGAGATGGGTCCATAGCAAGTAACCAAGCAGGGAAACCGCCTAAATCCCATTCTGAAATACATCACCAGTTAGCATGAGCCACACCAGCACAGTAACTGTGGCATGACTCATGAATGCATTTCATTGCTAAGCTACACTTGCACAGAGATTCTCATATAAATGTTTACAAGTGAAAGTAGTAAATCAAAAGTTAACATTGTATTGTAGAGCAATAATCAAGGTTAGGGCCATAGCATAGAAGCACCTGCAAACATAATGCATTTGTGCTTGCCTTAGTCCTCTACAGGGAATAAGAAATTGAAATACTTGAGCCAAAAGGTAACAGTAGGAATGCCATACATGCAATGGAGAACTAGCAAGAAGATGAACACTTAACAGGAAACATATGTTATCTTTCCTCATTTAGTTGATATTAAGGGAGAGATGACAAAAGTCATCACAGATCAGGAAAATATGTTAGAGAAATAAATCACATTTGAAAATAGCATGAGAGACCATTAAGTTCATAAATTGACATTCTTTTGACACATAAATCAGCATATATGCAGGACAAAGGTGGAGTAAGTATGTGCAAGTTTACATATACCATTCTAGATTTCTATTTAATAGAAATGCAAATTCATCTGTGCAACACATACCAGAGAACTTTCCATTATTTAGTTCTATCACCATTTTGTCAAACTGAATAGCAGAAGACTTAAAGGGATTGTTTTGAGTGTGGAGAACATGGTAATTTATAATTTTGATTAAGACCAGCTATACATTGTTAGAAAGTTCACCAAGTCAAACTGTAGCAGTCAAATTATCCCATGAAATCTTTTAAGATGCTGTTATATTAAAAAGTTTTGAAAAAGAAAACAGGGGAGAATATTTTTATCGTCGGTTATATAGTTACATTCAAACAAACTTAGCAAATCTGACTTCTTGTCACCTTTCAAGATTGAACAATTATGTTGTTGTAAGAAGTATAGAAAGTTAGTGGGGGCATAGATACCCAACTAAAATATCAACCATAAATATACACATCCAATCAGAAAATTTCATTTTAGTAAGCTATAGAAGCTCAAATATCACTGTAAAAGTACATTCTTAGATCTAAAAGTTACAGCTAACCTGCACATATGTAAGGTCCAGCTCGAAGCATCACAAGCAGATCAAGTTTGTGACAAAGCTTGAGGAATGATTCAATGTTTGCAATACCCTCAAAATCAAGTTTTCCAGGTTTTGGTTCATGCAGATTCCAAGGAACATATGTCTGAATGGTATTCAATCCCAATGCCTTGGCTTTTAACAATCTATCTTCCCAGTACTGCAAAACTAAAGACAGATGATATCACCATATAAAAGCATATGACTATAACAGAATTAACTGACTATGAAATGAAAAAGAATAATGGGGTAAGAATCATTTATCAAATGTGCACTATCCTGATATATTGAGGATGACTGCAAGAGGTGGTGATAGCTCACTTGTCACTTAATTAAACAATATATTTACTATGTCGATTTTTACTCAATCATAAACTTTACAAGGACAAAATCTACTTTCATATCCATTAAAGTCGTCATTCATAACCACTTGATTTTCATATCTTATTGCTTTGTGATAAAAATTGTTGAATGTGGTAATTTATTTGTATAACATGAGGGTAATTTATTTGTGTCTGAATCCCCTGTTCCATTTCATTTTGAACAAGAGTAGAGGTGAGAATCTGACTTCCAGACCTCCAGGGCAGATCGAGCTTTGGGCCAAGAGGGCTGTGATGGCCCTAATTTCTAAAATTGCTACTGTTCTTATAGGTTTGATGTGAGAAAAAGATTGGAAAGTAAAAGAATAGCCATTCCTCGTAATGTAATAATGATGTCTGCAGTACTAAACATTCTTATTCTCTCATTCAACCGGGAGATATCAGCAAGATACGCACCTCTGGAACCACCCGGAAATAATGCAAGTCACCACCAATGATCTGGAAGGGTTGACCATCTTTCCAAAACATATCACTACTGATCTCAAACTTTCTGCTGGCCTGAAAAGAACAATTACAAGGAAGTTGGAGTGGTCAAGCGCGTGTCAAACTCAGTAATCAAAACAAAACAAGGCTACAGCTCCAGTAATATTAAGACCCCATGTGAATTGTGATAAAAAAAAAAATATATATATATATATATATATATATGAAACGGATGGAAAATTTATGACAACCAGTGCAGCTGAAAAGAGCAAATAGTTCATCGTATCCCAATGGTGGAAAAGCTTACCGGAAAGAGATGCAGGGGGATAGGTATGATTGAGTAACAGCACAAATTCAATTTTCATTGACTATTTTTTTTTACTCTTAAAGTTTTAGAAAATTCTTCCTCTGTAAAAAAGGTTCTGAACCTCAATAAACTATAGTTACGCAGAAGAAAACCCCAAACTTACTTTTCCATTAGCCAATCAGGTCTGGTCTGCTTAGTAAACAGTGAATTCAAGTCAAATTCCAACAATCAAATCAACAGCAAGTTCATTTCCAACTTTCCCACTACCCAGAAAACAAATTTCAGAAATATAGAAGACTGAGCATGCTTGCAATAACAGAATAACTATAAGGGGTGAGAGAAGGGACTTACTGTTTTCTTGGGCTGAGAGCGATGGCCATGGTGGTGAGAGAAGGGAGAAGGAAGAGGAGCGAAAGCAGGAACAAAGGTACCAAAAGCAAAGACAAAGAGAAGGATCAAGAAAATGGTTGTTGATGTGCTTCGCTTCCTCGCCATTGCTAATAGTTTGGAAGCTGAAGCTGAAGCTGCAGTGTGACTCTTCTTCAACCCAATCGGCATTCAAGGCAAATGGCCCTCATTGCCGTTGGGTGGAAGAAGCCTATTTTGTTAATTTATAAATAAATTATTAAAAATAAAAAAGAAATATTGCAAAAGTCATGAAAGATTATTTTCCCAATCAAATGCTCCATTACTATCTCTCCACAGATTTTACTTTACTGTAAATTGGCAAGTGATTTTGCATTTTCACACATAAATTATATTAATAGATTATAGGTTTCTTTCTTATCGATATATTTAATAGTTATAGAATTATCTAAAAAGATTATATAAATAATATATATGGTAAGGGATACATAAAAATATTGTTGACATGTACGACAGATTAAGTTTCAATTTACTAATATGTAAAAATTTTATGTCTATCCAATTCATATACTTAAGTATTTAAAATATTTAAGGGAGTAATTATAACAAAATTTGAACATTATCCTTCTGCAATTCAAAATGAACAAGCGGGCAAATTAGTACCTTAGTTAAGGTTGTACCTTTCAAATAAGCAAACATTGGTAACTTATATATATATATATATATATATATACACCAAAGTTTTTTAAAAAAAATTCAATCATATTCTAAGCTGAACTTTATTAAATTTTAATTAGTAAATTATGTCAATTCTTTGAAAAAAAAATTGAAATTTGCTTGTTTATAATATTACTAGAACAAAGATTGATCCTTATAAAAGTTTTCGACCATGATTCGTTAACCTTCCACGTTCAATGTCAATATCAAAAATTTCAAACATGATTACTTATAGCAAATCATTTTTGTATTTTGAAATTGCATAGCCAAATTAGGGAACAAAAAAGTGCAAATTAAAGTGCTCAATATTACCATTTATTAATTACCCTTCCCATTTTGTTTGGTCAAAAATACGACCAAGACACAAAATATAATTACTAATTTATGATATCTCAAACCTCAATGCTTGTCTTTTATAGTTGGTCAAGTACTTAATTAATGACAAATATATTAATATCACGACTTTAGTCGATAAGACGCGATCGGCATAGGGAACGAGGCATTCATCGTCCTTGTAAGTCTCTCAGATATTTCAAATATAGCATAACTTTAACTGATACATAGATCTTCATCCAAAATTTTTATAACAAAAATAATCTAATATGCAATAGAATTGAGAGCTTCACTCTCCAACAAAGGCATACCAAATAGCCCATAACCATGGAACTACATCATACAACTAGCATATATACAAGAGAGTAACTAAGTTTAATTACGAAATATACCACAAGAAATCATTACTCTGGCAACAGGCAAGGCTCAGCAAAAATAAAAACACCGCAATTCCTACTCCGTAGGTGGGTGTTTTGGATCAGCACTAAAATCTAAAAAATGTTAAATAATGGAGTGAGTAAAAACTCAATGAGCAGATAATACTAATAATACAATGGGAGGAATAGACTAACAATAGTAGAGTTTATCACCAAAACTTTCGTTGTTTAAAATCTGATAACTTACCGAGATAATCAACAGTTCCAAAAGCAAAGGAAAAACTATTTACTGTCAAATAGGTCTAGCCTTGAATTTTCAAGTCATGTTCTTAATTCAAATGAAACAACATAAAATAAGAATTTCAAATATCCAATTTAACAAAACACGTTAGGAATCTCCTACAGAACCATCAAATGTTCAGAAAATAGCTCAAGGCTAGTGTAATTAGATTAGAGCAATTATCCATTATTAGCCTTAAGCTCTAAATAATCATAATAGTGGCCTTAAGCCTCAAATAGTATACAGAGGTAAGGGCATCGTACCAGACCATATCAAAATATCAATTGTAGTGTACTAAAGCTAATGGAGACCTGTTTTGGATACATTCCCAAAATTTTCTTAAATATAAAAAAAAAAAATCCATATTCAGAAATCAGAACTTCAAAGTCAGACTACTTCAGAATTTCATATTTAGAAAAAATCCAAATAATTCAAAAATACATAATCATAAAGTCCATAAAACTAACAAAATTCTCAGGTATCAAAATATGCAAAAAAAATTTATAAATTCAGAAGTCTACCCCTAAGGTACTAGAGATAACAAAATTTATATTTGAAAATAGATAATTTAAATAAAAAATTTTACATAATTAGGATTATCTACTCACCTGGTCAAAGCACACACAAATCACCCCCCTTACCCGCTAGGTATAAAAAGACAGCTTTAACCTAAAAATGTAATAATTAATAGATCTTAATTGTCCATATTAATCAAAATCTTAATTAAAATAATTTCTAAAAAAAATCCTAGAATAACTTATCCAAACCAATGTGTGGTACTTATTTCTTTGCGTTCTCATAATTCGCACATAATGGTTTATACATGCTTGGAAGACACTTTGGGAACCTAATGATCCATAAACTTAAAATCTCATTTTCATTGATGCTCAACACTAATATTTTTGCACTAAAATATTTCCAAGGCTTTGAAAATGCCTTGAGGCCAATAAACTCATATTAGGATCAAAACCCTTATAGAATTTTTAATTTAGTGTTCTAAACATTAAATTAACATATGAAAATTATCAGAACCTCACTTAGGATCAAAACCCTTATAGAATTTTCCCCAAAACAACTTCAAATCATGCCTTAATTTCAAATTTTAAGCCTCTAACATTGTTCATGTCACTATTCATGTTCTTCATCCAAAAATTAGGGATTTCCAAATTCAAGCACTAATTCACGAAATTGGGAGCTCAAATAGGCAGAGAACAACACAAAAATCATTTATAAATCAAAGGCCTCAAGCAAAACAATGAAATTTTACCTAAATTTAGCTAAATTTCAAATTTAACTTTATTGTTCATGCATTGTTCATGTGCAATGGACAGCCAAGAAATCTTTAATTTCTGATCAATTTTTACGAAATTAAATACTGAAATCCATAGAGAACAAGTAGAAATGATTATTAGCATCAAAACCCCATAAAAAATGGATCAATCTCACCCAAATAACGGATTTATTTAGCTCAAAAAATTGACCTTTTCGCATTGTCGTTTCACCAATTCTAGGAACTTTCCAGCCACCCTAAGCTACCAAGGTTGCCGGTGAGGTGTTGGGTTGCCAGCACTGGTGCGAAACAAGGGGAGGAAGTTGTAAAATTTTTTTGAAAAGGGGAAGAGGCTAGCAAAGCTCAGGGAAAAGAAGAGAAATGGAGGAGGAAAAGATGTCTTAAGGGCATTTTGGTAATTTCACCATTGGAGACACATGGCAGCCCAGCAAAAATCATACTCTGATGCAAGAGAAAGGAATCCAACTCAAGTCCGAATGTAAACTTAGGTTAGGCTTAGCACTTGAGCTAACCTAAAATTCATGAAATCTGTTACTTGGATTAATATAATAGCTCCCTTAAATCTCTCATTTCTACAATTAATTTTATTGTGGTATTTATTTAGTATCTTTTCATTTTTCCTATGTCAATGTTTAGAAGAAAAAAAAATTATCTCTCAAGGTAAAATTTTAAATGTCAAATTTTGGAATATTACATCTCCCGCTTTAAGAAATTCAGTTTCCGAATTTAATGTATTTACGTACCTCAAGTTTCAAACAAATATGGATATTTAGCTTGCATGTCATTCTCTAGCTCCCAGGTGGCCTCCTCAAGAGTGATTGCAGCATAAAACCTTTATAGAAGTGATCTCTTTAGAGTGAAGCTTCTTGACATGCCTATTAAGAATAGCCACGGGAACTTCTTCATAAGTCAAATCAACATCCAATTGAACATCTTGGGCTTTAAGCACATGAGATGGATCAAGCAAATACTTCCTAAGCATAGATACATGAAACACATGATGTATGCTCGCTAATTTTGGATGTAGAGCTAAACGAAACACTATTGCACCAATTCTTTCTAGAATCTTAAATGGCCTAACATAACGACAGATTAATTTTCCTTTCTTCCTAAATATCATCACACTCTTCATTAGAGACACATAAAGGAACATCTAATTACTCATCATGAATTTCAAATCTCGGTGTCGATTATCCATATAAGCTTTATGCTTATTCTGAGTAGCTAACAATCTCTCCCTAATTAACTTCACCTTGTCTATGGCCTCTTAAACTAATTCTGGCCCCAATATTTTTGCTTCACCCACTTTGAACCAACTAATAGAAGACCGACATCGTCTACCATATAAGGCTTCATAAGGTGCCATTTGAATAATTGCTTGATAACTATTATTATAAGCAAATTCAGCTAAGGGTAGGTAGGTATCCCAACTTCTTCCAAAATCTAGGACACATGACTTCAACATGTCCTCTAGCATTTGAATTGTATGCTCAGATTGACCATTAGTTTGGGGATGAAAAGCAATGCTAAGATCTAATCGAGTGCCAAGCACATTCTGAAAAGCCTTCTAAAACCTAGAGGTAAATTGCAGTCCTCGATCAAAATTAATTGAAATGGGGACACCATGAAGCTTCACAATCTCATTCAAATATATCTAAGCATATTTGGCAACACTATAAGTTATTTTCACAGGTAGAAAGTGTGCAGATTTCACCAGTCTACTATAATCACCCATATGGAATAAAAACCTTTCAAAGTTTATGATAGACCTGTTATGAAATCCATACTTTTTCTTTCCTATTTCCACTCTGATATCTCAATTCTTTGAAGCAACCTAACTAGTCTTTGATGTTTTGCCTTCACTTGTTAGCAAACCAAACAACGAGAAAAATTTTACTGCATCCATTTTCATTCCATCCCACCAATACAACTATTTCAAATCTTGATATATCTTTGTCGCTCCTAGGTGGATTGTACAAGGGGTTTGATGAGCTTCTTCCAAGATCACTTTTTTAAGTTCATTATCGTTGGGTACACATAACCTTTGATCATACCATAACACCCCTTCTAAGTCTAGGGTAAACTCACCCCTTCTTAACCACTTGAGCCAGCCTAAAATTCATGAAACTTGTTACTTGGATTAATATACTAGCTCCCTTAAATCTCCCATTTCTACAATTAATTTTATTGTGGTATTTATTTATTTCTTTAAATATCTATTTATTATTGTGAACACTTTATCCTAAAATAAAATAAGAATAAAAATTAATGACCAATTAATCAATTGATTAATTCATTAATTAGGCAAATATAAAATGGGTAAGTCATAAAATCAAAAAAATATATGAAAAATGAAATAAAAATAAAAAAATATGAAAAAAAATTAAAAATAAATCAAAAAAGCAAATATAAAAAGTTTCAAAATATGGAAAATGAAAATAAAATTAAAAAAAGCACTTCATTTCGATGAGGGGGCAATAAAAGGTTGACCACACACCATTGAGATGCACCTAGTCAACCAAAAATGTGAGAGGCAAACTGAGCTAGAAAGTAGAGAAAAAGCTAGGAAACATGCTAAAAGAAGGAAAAAGTGTGAAAAAGAAAAAAAGAATGGGTCTAGGCATTATTTCGATACCCCAAAGTGCTAGAGAAAGAGGGACTGAGAGAGCGATAATGGAGGGGGAGCTGCTTACTTTCAAGCCCTGTATTACTGATATTAAAAGGAACCAAGTTGAAGAATGGGAGGAAGCACCGATTAAGACTGAAAACAAAGTAAGGTGATCAAGAGGAAAAGAGAGAACTTGAGTAAGAGAGTTGAGCTCAAGAAGGGGGAGAACACAGCTTCCGAACCTTTGTTTTCATGTCCATAAAACAGAGGAAGTTTAAGAGAGGAGAAATGAGGCAAAAAAAGTGGCAGCTCAGTGAAAGATATAAAACTGCCTTTGCCATGGGCTCATATGAATGCTAGTGAGTGTAGAAACACCAAATAGAATAAATAGGAAAAGAATAGAATGTGGAAGCCCGAAGGTTCTTTGCCAAGGAAGCCATTGAAGCCGAGCTCGTGTGTGTGCTTCGCGAAGGGAATAATAAGGGAAAGAATTAGTGCAAAGCTCCGAAAGCATGGACCCTACCTTACGTTCATCAAACCGGGATAAACAGAAAGTAAGGAGGTGAGTACTTCTCATATTTTCATTACGGGACTATGATTAACTTGAGTTTTGCTTGACCTTAAGTTTAAGTCCACATCTGACCAAGATAGTGTTTAGGTCCCTACAAGTTCATTTCTCTGATAAGTTCTCTGGACTGTGTCGTTAGGAGTGAGGATACATTGTTGTCCTTATGGGTTAGCATGATATTTGCATATTCATGGTTTAGAATTCAGTGAGGATCATGCTTGGTGTGTGGGTCTCTGCATGATTGTTTCTCTACATGGTGATTAAGTCTGTGACCACTTGTTTGCTTCCTTTTTTTAGTCAAATATCATGGATGCTTTATAGGATATTATTATGCTTTATACTCAATTCATTTTGTTTTATTTTATCATCATTTACTGTATATATATATATATATATATATATACATGCATGCATGTCCAATGCATGAAAGTGACGTGCATGAGGATAGGACATGGTTTTGTCCTTTTCTTCTTCTATTTTGATGCACACTTTTTTCCTTATATATATATATATATATATATCTCAAAGTGATGGCCTTGAAAAAGGAATGTGGAAGTGCATGAAATACATGGTTGTGTTTTCCTATTTGTCTTTCAATTTTTTTTTCAGGTTCTTTCATTCTATTTTTCTTTTTTTGTTTTGTTTTGTTTATCATGTATTTGTTTATTATTATTATTATTATTATTATTATTATTATTATTATTATTATTATCTCATCTTAACTTTTGGCATTGCCATGTGAGAATGTTATTCTCTTTAAAGCACTTAAGTTGTGGCTACGTGAGATTTTAATCACCTTAGACTTTAAAAGTTAACTTATGATTTCAAATAAAAAAAATATACATTAAAAATCCCAAAAAGAGCCTTTGCCTTAATAGTTTCACTTCTTTATGAATTTTAGATTAAAAAAACATTTTTAAAAATTTAAAAACATAATTCAAAAATCCCAAGAACAAAAAAGAAAACCACAAATAATTTCTTCCGCATTTCAAATTGCCGCGTGGGATTATTAATTTCCTCAAGCCTTGAAATTTAATATCTATATGCAAAAAAATACAAACATGAGACAATCCAAAAATATTTTTCTATAATTATAATTTCACTTCAACTTCAAAATAAATTCTAACTTCGAAAAAATCTTTTCCCATTATTATTTCATTTAAATTTCAAACAAAGACTATAAATCCAAAAAAAAAATTAAAAAAAATAAGAAAGAAAGAAGCAAGAAAGTTATGTTAAATTGATTTCATATATTAAAACACACCAACCAACTTTCAATCCCATTTTGTATATGAAATTTGCTTAACTTCAACTTTCTTGTTCTTTTACCAAAAATAAAAAGTACCAACTAATTGACATGTCTTCCTAGGTCAAACTATGTGGACTTTGATTCCTATCATAGGGTATGTAAGCCCTAAGCTTTAATCCTAGGTCAAGTCCACCTTTGTAAATATTTTATTTTTTTACTTATTTTATTTTATTTTCTTATTTTTTTCTCCTTTATTTTCTTCCGACACCTTGTGGTCACATTTTGGGTGTGACAATTTGGCGATTCCACTGGGGAATATTTGAGAGTCAAGCCCATTTAAGTTAATTATATAAAATAATATGGCTCTTTTCTTTCAATTACTTTTTTTTCTCTGTGTTATCTGCCTTTCATGCTTATGTTAGATAACATGTTTCTAGTTCGCATGCCTTATTTAACGCTTGTACATAGGTGTCTATCTAAATACACTTGTAAATATTTAAGGTAGAGAATATATAGATGCTCTATTTGTGCGTTTATTGTATATCTATTTCTATCTTAACAATGTTTGTCTATAGAACAACATGTGCTAGGCTAGATAATATGTGGATTGAAACTATAGGATAGACGACTCTTATATATTTAATTATTCTTTTTATGTCTAATTTGCTTAGTAGATGAGGAATAGGAAGTCCTTAGGCAAGAGGTATGACTGCTCTCCTTACACATTTAAAGTATACACATTCCATTGGGCCCTATACCTGGGTCTGTGTGCACTTTAGGTTAGTTGAAGCTTACATTGGTTTCCATATGTGGCTTTACGCCTCTTAAGGTTACTATAAAGGCTTCACTCGGACCGTGCCTTGTTATATGGGCCTAATCTATGAGGGATTTCCTTCCCCTTATGATTAGGTTTATATAGCAAGATCTTCCTCCTTGTGCTGGAGGTAATTCAAGAAACTTTATCCTTTGAGGAATATAGATCCACCTTCTCAACCTATACTACAATAGTCAGAGCTTAGTAGGCTTGCCAATTTAGTTAGCAACCGGTGTCCTTAGGTTTAGCAATTTCAGCTTAGGGTTTCCCTAAATTAGGACACAAAAGGTCATCTACTTTCTTTCCCTACACATAACATACATACTATACTAGAAAAATGGATATGACATCATCGCACTATAAGATACATGTTAATTATAATGAAAGTATGCATTTACAAAACTGTCCACAGCCTATGAAGGGTTTCCTAACCCTCTGCTTCATAGTCATGCATTGCATGGGCATTCTCATACATAAAAATTCTTTGAAAAAGGAAACCTTTAGAATGTATAATTGCTTTACGAGTAAAATGTTGTTATAAGAGTGAACTTAATGACTGTTCAGTGCATCCTTAAGCTTAGAAAAAAGGTTTTGTTGTTAACCAAGTGAATGACCATTTCCTCTTACAAGTTACTAGTCAATTCTTCCTCCCTGTAGGATCTTTTATCCCTCAATGAAGTTGAATTATTTGTTGGACTACATATTAGCCTAATAATGTAATGATCACAGTCATCGGTTCACTATTGACATGGTGTCCTTCAATTGCACAATTTTGTCATCAAATTGTTAAGGAAATAGCACTTTCCCTATGCCATGCTCCATGGATTTATGAGTCCTAGAAGACAATACAATGGCCTAGGGATAAGTATTAGTGATTCATCAATACATTAATAAATGCCAAAAAATAAATGATAAGGAAGTTTCTGTTGAATTGTTATAGTGAACTCTAATCCTTTTGACTTATTTTATTAGAAGAGGGTTGTTAGGCATACTTCATCAAAAAATGGCATATCGCATAATCCAGACTTAACTGAGGTGATACCAATAGGAAAAAAGATTAGAATTAAAGTAGAAATAGAATCTTTGGAGAAAGCTTGGTACACTTGAGTAAGAAACTCAAAGGAAGCAAGCCAAAGGGTTTCCAAAGAGAGTATGGGGATATAATAGGTTTGCTAATTATTCCAATTCAACTAGAGGCACTCTCTGTTCTAGCTCAGTACTGGGATGATTTGCTAAGGTGTTTTACATTTCCAACTTTCCAAATTACCCTAACTTTAGAAGAGTATGGAAGGCTTTTGAAAATGTCGATAGCCAAAAATACAGCAGTATGCATGTACCATAGGCATTTGCCATCGAAGCATACTGTGGCATAGATTATGGGAGTGGGGGTTAATAAGGTTCAATTTGTTAAGAAAGGGTTAGCAGAAGGGATTTCAAGGAAGTATATGGAAAAATAGTTAGAAGCCTTAGCTGAAAAGGGTGATTGGATTACCTTTTGAAGGGTCTTGGCATTGGCTATCTATAATCTAGTTTTGTTTCCATCAGCCATGGGAATAATTGATCTAGCAGTTATTAATGTGTTTTGGATGGTGGAAAATCATCAAGTGAACCCTGTGCCAGCAATTTTGGTTGAGACATTTATGACTTTGAGCTTCTGCCATAAAAAGAAAGGAGGTAAGTTAAAATGCTGCTTACAGCTATTGACTATGTGGGTCGTTAACCATATATATGGGAGTGAGGTTTAAAACTACCCACCATCCTATTAGGGATTACCCTAATCCTGAAGGGTTCATATCACAAAATCCTAATGACGAGATGAGATTAAGGAAAATATATTGAGAAGGCTAGGAGCAACATTTCAATAAGTTAGGGGACAACTTAATTATATGGAAATTGGCGTGGTGGGAGGGTGAAGACATACTCTACTATTGTAGAGAGTTTAAAAATGCTCCCCTTATGAGCCCTCAATGTTGCATTAATTATAATCCCTCTATTGCTCATTGCCAATTCGCATATGAACAAGATATGCCTTCAGAGGAAGCCCTTCAAAAGATCTAATTTCACCACAATGATCCTAAGGCTAAGGAATGGAACCCGCGTGTTCAAAAAGCATGGGCTAGAGTTATATACAAAGGAAGGCTTGAACTAGGTAAACAAGCTATTATGACGATGAAAGAATACGAAGAAGGGCTCAAGGAAGGATGTAAAAAAGCTAATCCTCCATTGGAACCTCATAAGCCTTTACTAGGTAAAGATCTAATAGAAGTGGAGAAGCACTTGGCTAAAGTCATGGAGGATAGGAAATCAAAGGTAAAAGACTTGGAAAAGCAAAAGGAAAAATAGTTTGAAGAATTAACACAATTACAGAGAGAATATGCCCGTATGCATGAAGAGTTCGTCAGAGCCAAGAAATAAAGAAAAGGGGAAATGAACGCTGAAGTCTGTAAGTTAAAAGTAGAAAACATGAAACTCAAGGATATGGTTGAGGAGGCCTGAAGATGTGAACTACAGAACAAAGCTAGGATGACAAGGGTCATCAGTGAGAAAGAAGCTCTTGAAAGGCAAGCTAAACATTATGCCTCCTACAATGAACTTCAATAAGAAGTCAGAATGCTCACCCAGCAACTTAAAAGCAAAATGAATGAGTTAGCAATGGTCAGGAGTGATAAAGCTACGATCATCCAAAACTTAGTGGAATAACTTGACCAATAAGCTGAGAAAGTAAGGACTTGGGAAGCTCGGTATACAGAATGATCAGTAGAGCTAGAACAGTGGATGGATTGTTTCAGACGATTAGTGCACCAAGCCAACAATATAATACCTGAATTTGCTTATGCATTTAATAGGGCAAATGGCATAGCTAATCTGTTGAAGACACACCCTGGCTATATCGAAATTTTTTACGCAGTGTACTCGTATTTACAATGATTTGAGGGACTTGATGAATTTTTAGCGTACAAATGAACTATATAACATCTAGTTCATCTATGAAGATTGAATAAAATTTTAATGTGCTTATATTCCTCCCCGGTCCTCATGATGCCAATCATGTAGGGATATTAATTCCCTTTTGTATTTGGTTTTTCAACTTTGATCTTCTATGTGAATTATATAATCCCTCAGAAGTCAAAAGGTCCAATTGTGCTAATAATTATCATGCCAAAGTAACCTTCTTGACAAATCAATAAACTAATAAATCAGCAAACTAATTAACACTAATTTAAATAACTAGTTTCATTTAATCTTTCTTTTTGTGGAACTAGAAAAGTGCAAACAAAAGAAATAAAATTGTGCCTCCTAAAAAGAAACCATCTAATCAGACTCAGCAACCTATCAGAGTCTATAATACCTATGCAAGGAGCAAGCAAATGGAAAAGCATCCGTAAGATGAAAACCCCAGGGGTGAGAATGATATAGTGATGCTAGATACTTGAATGACAGCCATAGAGAATCAAATTTCTGAAATGATAAGGCTGATGAAAGCAACCTTTATTGGAAAAAACCACACCAACGTTCAAACATAAACTAGCTAATCATTGCCTATGATGGAGGAAAGGCTGGCCCAACTCACAGGAATCACGGTTGGTGTAATGCCTGTACCAATTGTGAATGAATCATGCCCAACACATGGGGCAAATGAGGTCCAGACTCAGGGACAAGTACCAAACCCACCTGTACAAGTGGCCAACAAGCATGGGTATAGTGAATGGTGGGTTGAAACAATAAGCGTTCATGATTCCCCAGGCGAAAACCTAACATATACTTTTCAAATTCCTATCAAGGATAAAGTGAGGAGTAAAGCTGATGAAGAGACATGGAAGGAAGAGTTGTCTACAATGAAGGATCAGCTACATGCATTACGAGGACCTATGACTTAGGGATCTTTGGATTTGGAGGAGCTTTATTTGACCTCAGAAATTTTTGTACCCAAAAAATTCAAGGTGTCAGACTTCGACAAATTTGATGGGAGCAATAATCTGGTGTATCACTCAAAGTCCTACTGCATAAATATGTCAATTTGGTCTAGGGATGAGAAATTTCTCACTAATTTCTTTCCTAAAAGCCTACCCGGATCATCTTTGCAGTGGTACATGCAATTAAATCTGTCAAAGATACACAAATGGAGAGACCTCACTGAGATTTTTACGAGACTGTATAAGTTCAATCTCTAAAATGATCCAACTAGGGAGCAAGTGAAAAGCATGAGAAAGAAATCAATGAAGTCGTTCAAAGAGTATGCCCAAAGATAGAGAACAGTTGCATCACAAGTCCAACCTCTAATGGTGGACTCGAAATTCTGTTCATATTTTATTCGCTTCATACCTAACCCATTCTACGATATGATGATAGGGACATATGTTAATGATTTCGCTGATTTGCTTGAGATTGGAGAGAGGATAGATGCCAATATTTGGGATGGAAGGCTCTTGACTACTCACAGTGATGGTAATCCTAAATGAATTTTTAGTAACATGAAGAAAGTAAGGGAGGTGAATTACACACAATCTTCACCCTCGTCTTCATCTCAACAAGAGGTTTCTTATCAATTAAGAAGTGGGAGCTGAAGTCAAACTAAGTCTGGAATTGCCTCTCGCCAACAAGGCATGGGACAAAGGTTCACTCATCCAAAAGATAATAGCCCTTGGCCTAATTTCTCTTCAACAACTGCTGACTTATACTAAAAGCTTCGATAAACATAACTTATTGGTCCGCGATATTACAAGCCTCTTCAGCCCCTATATCCTACTTGGTACAATCTGAATGTTGCATGTGAATATCACATGGTGTATTGGGACACTCAATTGAGGATTATGTTACATTTAAAAGAAATGCACTTGATTTGATAGATGCAGTCTGGTCCATCTCAAAGCAGGGGAAAATTCCACTATCACTACTAATCCACTTCTAAATCATGAAAGACAAATAGGGGCTATTGAAGAAGATGTTAACTTCTCTAAGAACTTAGTTAGTGTAGAAATTCAAATTAAGGCATTTGTACACCCATTTGAAAATTACTAGGTACTTACTAAAGCTCCCAAAAACTACCTTAACTGAGGAACTAGAAGGCAACGAGAGTAAATTTTGAAAATATCATCAAATGATGAAACATGATATCGAAGAATGCCTGCAATTTAAGTAAGAGGTTAAGAGGAAGATGGCATTCAGAGTCATACTGGTGAGGAAGAGAAAAGACAAAGTCTACAAGATTAGAGGAAGAAAGGTCAAGTTAGTCATAAATAACCAAATTCGAGAGAAACTAGCAAGAAAGGTATCCTTGATCGTTAACAAGACCTCACAAACATTAGCCCCACCTATTATGCCTACTCAGAGACAACCTGTGCTAATCATAAACATGCTAACTCCTTTTCCATATGAAAGTGATTGGGCAGTTCCTTAGAGGTATGGTGAGTCAATAGAGAGACCAATAAATCTAGCAATCGTCACTACAATAGAGGTGGGGTATATTTCAAATGCGGCTGAGGTAGGAGGAATCACTTGAAGTAGATGAGTATATTCGACAGGCGATGGGAAAGAGATTGTAAAAGGGAAGGAGGCTTACGAGAAAGCTATTAAGAATAATGGCACAGAAATCATGGATGGGGAATTCCTACAAATTATAAATCAAAGTGAATATGTTGTTGTAGAGCAATTGAAAAAAACCCCTACGAGAATCTCAATCTTGTTATTGATTCTAAGTTTTGAAGTGCATCGAAAGACCTTATAGAAGGTTTTGAATAAAGCATATGTGCAATCTAACATAACGCCTGAAAGAGTGGCAAATGTAATGAATATTGTCAAGTCCTCTTCTATCATTGCATTTTTTGAAGACAAAATTAAGAGATCTTTTGTGCGTTAAATGAAGGCTTTGCATATCATGCTGAAATGTCATGGGTTCATAATGGCAAGGCTCTTAATTAATGGTGGGTCAACTCTTAAAGTACTACCTCTCACTACGTTGGAGCAACTTTTGATAGATGCATTAAGTATCAAAAGTAGAGATATGGTAGTCAAAGCCATTGACGGCTCTAGGAGAGAGGTGTTAGGCACCATTAGCCTTCCCTTAGAAATCGGCCCTAATTTGTTCAACGTTGACTTTCAAGTTATGAATGTAGACTTTACTTATACCATGTTATTAGGGACGTTATGGATTCATTCGGCTAGAGCTGTACCATCTACGCTTCATCAAATAGTTAAGTTCATTGATGCCAGGAGGATTATTACTATTAAGGGAAAGGAAGAAATGATGACAAACAAGCCCAGTTCAATCCCTTATATTGAAGCAGCTGATCAAGTTAAGGAGACATTGTTTCAAAGTTTTAAAATTGAAAACTTGCCAAGCCAAAAAAAGAACATGAATGGAAATTGGAAAGGGACTAAAAGCTCAACTGCAGGGCATTAAATCCCCCAATTTAATTGTTGAAGAATTTGCATCGCTAAGGGCTAGGATATGAACCCTCATTGGAAGAATAGATGAAAGAAAAATTAAGCCTGAAGGATGGAAAAGAAACTGAGAAGCAGGGAGTCCCACATATTCAAGAAACATTTCTGTCTTCCACAGAAGTGATTAATCAGTGAGGCATCCATATGGTTGCGGGTGAAATTGTGCAAGGCATAGAGGCATGGATCTCAATCGATGAATCTAGGAAAGCTTTGGATAACTGGGAGATTAAAGAGATTCTGGATGTTATCCCTTTAGAGTAACTGTCTTGTTTATGATGTTTGTCTTCTTTTAGTCTAGCCTAAAACAATTAACTAGTTTATCCTTCGAATGAATGATGACATTTCATCTAAACTCTAGTGCTTTGTGCGAATGAAATTTTTGTTTGTCATCTTAGAATCATTTATTCGTCATTATTCTTCTATTCATTATCTATTTCTTGTCATCTCCTGGAAATTGAATTCCTCAGAATTCCTATCTAACGTAACATTTCCCAAGGTTTCATTAAATAAACCACTTGTTGCTACTGATATACATGATTGTGAATTTGATAATGAAGAGCTAACCCAAGCCTTTTCTAAAATGCTCGAGTCAGCTGAAAATGGGATATGTCTGTATGAGGATAAAATTGAAATAATAAATATGGGAAATGATGAGAATAAGAAAAAGAGTAAAACGGTGGATAATCTAGAGAAAGACTAATAAGCAATCCAAATGCAATGCAGATGATCTTGAGTATGGAGTCCAAGTTCAGCAATCCAAATTGAGACACAAGATTCCCCAGCACATTGCTTGAACATAGAAGAAGAGTTTAAAGGACATCCATGGTTCCATGATGTAAAGATGTACATTAAAGATAGAACATATCCAGCTGAGGCCACTGAGAATGATAAAAAGACTATTAAGTGCTTAGCCATGAACTTCTTTTTAAGTAATGATGTCATGTACAAGAGGAGTTACGATAACACATTGTTACGATGTGTTGATTTAAAGGAAGCATGAAAGATCATGACAGAAGTTCATGAGGGAATATATAGTACACATGCAAATGGTCACACGATGGCTAAGTAAATTTAAAGATGTGGGTATTTTTGGATAACAATGGAGAAAGATTGTATCGAATATGTGAGAAAGTGTCATAAATGCCAAATGTATCCAGACAAGATCACTGTTCCCCTGATCTCACTCTATAATTTAGTGGCTCCTTGGCCATTTACAATGTAGTAAATTGATGCAATTGGCCCGATCAACCCTAAGGCATTGAATGGGCACCATTTCATACTTGTGGCCATTGATTATTTCACAAAATAGATTGAAGCCAACTTATTAGCCAGTGTCACTCATAAGGCCTTTATCATATTTCTAAAAGCAAATATTATCTGCTGGTATGGGCTACCTGAGATAATCATTACAGATAATGAGCTAAATTTGAATAGGACAGAAGTTAAAAGGTTGTGTGACCGATTTAAAATCAAGCATCATAATTCGGCACTCTACCGTCCACAAATGAATGGGGTAGTCAAAGTGGCAAATAAAAATATTAAAAAGATCATTGCAAAAATGACTGTCATATATAAGGATTGGCATAAAATGCTTCTATATGCTTTGCATGGATATCGCACCATCGTGCATACATCAACTGAGGCAATCATATACTCCCTAGTCTACGGAATGCAGGCTATTACTCCAATCGAAGTAGAAATACCCTCTTTAAGGGTGATGATAGAAGCAAATCTAGAAGAGAATGATTGGGTAAGAACTCGTTACGAGCAATTAAATATGATCGGCGAGAAACAGCTCGTAGCCATGTGTTATGAGTAGTTGTATCAAAATAGGATGGCTAGAGCTTTCAACAAAAGGCTTCACCCAAGAGAGCTCAAGGTCAGTGACCTAGTTCTCAAAAGAAATCTTATTGAATCAAGAAGATGGATGAGGCATATAGGCCCCAACGTATGAAGGGCCATATGTCATCAAACATGCTTTCTCAGGAGGTGCTTTAATATTAATAGACATGGAAGGTCACAAATTACCAAAATCCATTAACGCAGATGCCGTCAAGAAATACTATGCCTAGAAAAGAAGAATGATGGGGGAACACTTCAATTTGAATTTATAATATGCATATCTTTGGTAATGAGACGAATCACTCAATGGGACTGCATAGACCAAAGCAGAGGACTTCTTGTGAAAGGACTATTCGTATTTAGTTCTTTTAAATATTTCCATATCGCTTGTCATTCTTGTATACACAAAAATATTGTACTTCATTCTTGTCCTATGGGAATTACTCATTCAGTATTTCTATTCCATTTTAGTATATCGCATGTTTATATTTGCATGTTAATTGTTGTACTTCTGATTTACTTGAAACAAATTATGTCTAAGATCGATGATTAACTAAACAAGAACATAAAGTGATACATCTAGAAATCTCTTTTCATCTCTCCAGAGACCTTTAAAGTATCATGGTGTGGGAAATAGGCAAAGGAACCGCCTAAAGTCAAAGACAGGTGTCATTAGCTCGCTTGGGGTTTTTGAATTGGTCAAGCAATTCAACTAAGAATAGCAGGCCCTAAGAATCTGATTAGATGGTGTACCTTAAATGGGGCAAAATGCATTTCCTAATCACTTTTTGGGAAATAAAGGGAATAACCCAAAGAAATGACTTTGTCGTCTTAAAAAAAAAAAAGACAAAAACAAAAACAAAAAAACTTACATTTGCACATGTTTAGACTTTTCAGGAAAATCATATACCTCACATACATCCAAGCATAGCATAAGGCAAATCCTACATTACAGCAAATTTTGAAATTTGGCATCAAACATGCATCTTGTATTCTACCTATACATAGTTAATACCATCAAGCTCATATTACTAGGGAACCAAAATTCCACATCACAACCTTTCAAAGCCCAGTACCAGCTGGCACCCTCAAAGCCCTATAACAACAAGTACCTTTCAAAGCCCTGTAACGATAGGTACCCTAAAAACCCAGTTCCAGCTGGCACCCTTAAAGCCCAGTATCGGCTGGCACTCTCAAAAGCCTTGTAAAGATAGGCACCTTTCAAAACCCTATAATGGCAAGCACCCTACAAGTCCAGTTTCCCAATTTCGGCTAGCACCTTCAAAGCCCTGTAACAGCAGGCACCTCTAAAGCCCAATACCGGCTGACACTCTCAAAGCCTTGTAAAGACAAGCAACCTTAAAGCTCTGTAACAACAGGCAACCTTTAAAACCCAATATCGACTAGCATCTTTAAAAGCCCAATACAAGTTACCACCCTTAAATCCCAATTTCAACTAGCATCCTTCAAAGCCCTGTAAAGACAGGCACCTTTCAAACCCAGTACTATCTGGCACCCTCAAAGCCTGTAACAATAGGCACTTCTAAAGTCAAGTACCAGCTGGCACCCTCAAAGTCCTGCAAAGACAGGCACCTTTGAAAGCCTTGTAACAATAGGCACCCTTAGAGTCCAATTATGCTAGCACTTGGGATATGTGTTCACTTTTTTACTTGTCCTTAGGCAAGACTAATAAGCTATACCTAAGAGACAAGTAAAGAAGGGCAACTGTAAACACTCCATCCTAAAATAAAATAAGAACAAAAATTAATGACTAATTAATCAATTAACTAATTCATTAATTAAGCAAATATAAAATGGGTAAGTTATAAAATAAAAATAAAAAAATATGAAAAATGAAATTAAAATTAAAAAATTAAAAAAGATTAGCAAAATAAAAAATAAATAAATAAGAAAAGAAAATATAAAAATTTCAAAATGTGTAAAAGGAAAATTAAAAAAAGCACTCTCATTTTGATAAGGGAGTAATAAAAGTCTGACCACACACCATTGAGATGATCCCACTCCACCGAAGATGTGGGGGGCAAACTGAGCTGGAAAGTAGAGAAAATGCCAGGAAACATGCTAAAAGAAGAAAAAAAATGTGAGAAAGAAAAGAAAAGGGGGTCTAGGCATTATTACGGTACCCTAAAGTGCCATAGAAAAAGGGACTAAAAGAGTAATAATGGAGGGGGAGCCACTTACTTACAAGCCCTGTATTGTCGATATAAAAAGGAACCAAGCTGAAGAATGGGAAGGAGCACCGGTTTAGACCGAAAACAAAGTAAGGAGACTGAGAGGAATAGAGAGAACTTGAGTAGGAGAGTTGAACTCAAAAGAGGGGAGAACATAGCTTCCAAACCTTTGTTTTCGTGTCCATAAAATAAAGGAAGTTTCAGAGAAGAGAGACGAGGTAGAAAGAGTGGCAGCTTAGTGAAAGATATAAAACTGCCTCTGCCATGGCCTCATGTGAATGCTAGTGAGTGCAAAAACACCAAACAGAATAAAAAGGAAAAGAATACAGGATGGAAGCTCGAAGGTACTTTGCTAGGGAAGCCATCGAAGCTGAGCTTGTGTGTGTGCTACGTGAAGGCAACAATAAGGGAATGAATTGGTGCAAAGCTCCAAAAGCATGCCCCCTCCTTGCGTTCATGAAACCAAGATAAATAGAAAGTAAGGAGGTAAGTACTTCTCATATTTTCATTACGGGACTATGACTAACTTGAGTTTTGCTTGAGTTTAAGTTCGAGTCCACATCTTACTAAGATAGTGCTTAGGTCCCTGCGTGTTCATTTATCTGATGAGTTCTTTGGACTATGTCATTGGGAGTAAAGATGCATTACTGTCCTTATGGGCTAGTATGATATTTTCATATTCATGGTTTAGAGTTCAGTTAGGATCGTGCTTAGTGTGTGGGTCTTTGCATGATTGTTTCTCTGCATGGTGATTAAATCTGTGACCACATGTGTGCTTCCTTTTTTAGTCAAATATCATGGATGCTCTATAGGATATTATTGTGCCTTATACTTAATTCATTTTGTTTTATTTTATCATAATTTACTATATATATATATATATATATATACATGCATGCACATCTAGTGCCCAAGGATGGGACATGATTTTGTCCTTTTCTTCTTCTATTTTGATGTACTCTTTTTTTCTTGTTTAATATATATATATATATATATATATATCCACGTGATGGGCATGAAAAAGGAACGTGGAAGTGCATGAAGGACATGGTTGTGTTTTGCTCTTTATCTTTTTTTTTTTTTTTAGGTTCTTTCATTCTATTTTTTTTTTTATCATGTATTTATTTTATTATTATTATTATTATTATTATTATTATTATTATTATTATTATTATTATTATTATTATTATTATCTCATCCTAATTTTTGGCGTTGTCATGTAAGAATGTTATTCTCCTTAAAGCACTTAGGTTGTGGCCACGTGAGATTTTAATCTCCTTAGGCTTTAAAAGTTAACTTATGATTTCAAATAAAAAAATATACATTAAAAATCCCAAAAAAAGCCTTTTCCTTAATAGTTTCACTCCTTTATGAATTTTAGATTAAAAAAACATTTTTAAAAATTTAAAAACATAATTCAAAAATCCCAAGAACAAAAATGAAAACCACAAATAATTTCTTCCGCATTTCAAATTGCTGCATAGGATTATTAATCTCTTCAAGCCTTGAAATTTAATATCTATATGCAAAAAAACACAAACACGAAACAATCCAAAAATATTTTTCTATAATTATAATTTCACTTTAACTTCAAAATAAATTCTAACTTCAAAAAAATATTTTCCCATTATTATTTCATTTAAATTTCAAACAAAGACTATAAATCCAAAAAGAGAAAAAGAGAAAAAGAAAGAAGCAAGGAAGTGATGTTAAATTGATTTCATATATTAAAACACATCAACCAAATTTTAATCTCGTTTTGTATATGAAATTTGCTTAACTTCAACTTTCTTGTTCTTTTCCCAAAAATATAAAGCACCAACTAATTGACACACCGTCCTAGGTCGAACTACATGGACTTTGATCCCCATCACAGGGTACGTAGGCCCTAGGCTCTGATCTTAGGTTAAGTCCGCCTTTGTAAATATTTTATTTTTTACTTATTTTATCTTATTTTCTTAATTTTTTTTCCTTCCTTTGTGTGTGATTAATAAGAGTAATCAAAATTTGAATTAAAGCCATATAATTTTTGCATAATCAATTTTGGGTAATTGTTCTTAAGAACAAGTGTTATGGGGTGAATAATACCTTCCCCACGCACAACCGACTCCTAAAATTGATTTTTAGTTAGCAGACCACCTTATCAATTTAATTAGTTTTTTAAAGTTTTTCTTTAAAAATTTTGGTGACAACTCCTAAATTTTGGTTTTAATTGTTAAAGCGGAAATTAAAAATATTTCCTTTTTCAGCGTCTTGCGGTCACATTTCGGGTGTGACAACTATCTTCTCTTTTTTTTTCTATGTCAATGTTCAAAATATATATATATATATATATATATCTTTCAAGGTAAAATTTTAAACGTCAAATTTCATAATGTTACAATTAAATTGGTTTATTACTTTTATATTTTGTGATAACTTGGTCTCTCACAAATTGTCTGTGCCAAATCAATCATTCATAATTACTATTTTGTGCATATCTAGTCTCTCATAAATCCCTAATTAATAAATCAGTAAAATAATATAGGAACTAGTTCTATATAAAATAAGAATTGTGAGAGACTAATTTGATACCAAAAATTTGTGAGGGACCAAATTGTTGCAAAGTGTAAAAATAGAAAACCAATTCAGTATTTATATCCTTAATTAATTCTCATCTAAAAGAGGTAATCAATTCTTTTCCCAAAAAGAAAAAAAGTTAACTACTATATTTCCCAAGATTAATAACCTTCTGCAATGGTGGATTTTGTGAACGTTACTATAATAAAATGTATTATTACTACAAAAAATTCAACAATTATGTTAGTATGATGATAAGGAGAATATAACCTAACTAAGTAATAGCTAGTGAACAAAAGACTCTTCTTTCTTTTAGCAGTCTACAACTGATTATCTTGTTCTTTTTATTAAATGTAACTAATTTTAAATTTAATTCAAATTCAAAATTTAAATTAATTAATTAATTAAAAAACTAATAAATGATTAATGAATTATGAAACTAATTCAGTTCATTTCGGCTCAATATTTTAATAGTACCACTTTTTTTGTTAAAATAGTTTCATTTCAACAAATCCCTGCAATACTGACTTGAAAAAAAAAAAAAAAAGAGGGCTTGGTTATGATTTGGATTTTCAGCTGTTTCTAAAATGAAATTACTAATTATTGGATCACAGAATTCTTTATATCAAAATTGTTAGATTAAAAATTATGGACTACGTGCAATCAAATTTTAAAATTTTTTATTGGGCTTTAATATTAATCATTGGTTCTATACATTTTTTAATAAATATAAAGAATCTCAGGATGATTAACCAATGAAGGACTGTATGCCATGGAATTATAAATTTTAGAATTGGTAAGTCAGACTCAAGGATTAGGATAATGCCGAAGTGAAGAAAAACTAGTTTATTTGGCATTGAGTCATTGCCTAAGTGATTTGAATATTTAATTTATTCCTTGATAATTAATATAATATGCCATGATAATGAGAATAATTAATAAGAATATCTGTTCTATATTTAACACACACACACACACACAAAAAACTGCTTTATCCGAACTTCACATCAATCTGAAGTGGACATGAAAAATAGGATGCTTGTTGAATTAAGCAAAGGTAACTCTCATATTCTTCCGGATTACAAGTCACTCCAAAGCAGACAAAGACACCAAATAAAAATTATTATTGTCTCCAGAAAAAGTCCCTCTTCAGTACATAATTTGATTTTATATATCACAAACAGAAGAAAGCGCCAAAATAAGCTTCATCTATTGGTCAAAGACTACCTTGTTAAATTAACTACATCATATATATATATATATATATATATATATATATATAAAGTTATTTTCGTTTTCTTCCTAGTCTTATTATTCAAATTTGTATATTATAATATAATATATAAATATGCAAAAAAATAATTAAAAATATATGGACTGATTGATTGATTCATTCATTCGTATTTTAAGTATTATATCATTTCTTTCTTTTTTTTCTTAAATTAAATTAAATTATTACTTTTGTAGAGGTTCCAGCTCTCACGTTCCCATTTATGCTTTTCTGGTAGATGATCATAGTAGTCTGATACGTATCCATTTATGTTTTGCACCCTCTTATTAAAATCCGCTCTTTACTTTTGTATTTTATGATAATTTAATTTTTTATAAATTAATTATAATAAATTTATCTTTTATATATTTAAATTTGTATAAAACTAATCCCTCACGTATATATTTAAATTTATACAAATTTTACTTTTCTATTTAAATTAATAAAGAATTAATTTAACATTTAGATTTGCTTGAGACGATAGAGAGGAAGAAGAAAGTGGTGGTGGAAGGTGTTGACTCAAACAAAAAAAGCCAGCATTATTATTAGTATATATTCAGCCAAAAATTCAATATACATTAATGTTCATAAGAAGGGACAGATAAAAAAAAGAAGAGTAAACTTCATAGATAATTTCGTTTTTTCCTTTCTATCACTTTCTTTTTAAAATTGACACATTTAATTGCTTTTAAAAAAATACCATTTTAATCCCTTATCATTATATTTTTTAACATTATCCTCAAATTATTGAAAATCTTTACTTTTTAATCTGCCACATTTAATATTATTATTACATGTACGTTGTCTTTGAAAGTAAACTTTATTAACTCACTTAGAGAGATTAAAAGTAACAATTTATCATTTTAAAAATTAATGAGTTAAAATTAAAATTAAAATAATAATTATATTTTAATAAGTCATAGACTGAAAATAATAATTTTCTCATCCATAAAAGATTACATTATATATAAAGACAAGTAAACTTGGGTTTATAAAAATACTCAACAAAACAAAATAAAACTACCCTTCAATCATTCTGCCAACTCTTTCATGCTTTTGGAGAAGACCAGCCACATGCTGTTCCTTTCCTTGTTTTCTTCTTTTCTCTCTTATGCTTCTCCTTGAATTTGAAACTGCCAGACAAAAAGCATCTCCATCAAAGCACATCTTAAACCAACACATACTGTTTAGACACAGTACATATATATATATATATATATACACCAATAATGCACCTATTGCCATAGGATAGTGTGTTATCTTTTGTTACCCTCTTCGTGATCTTCCTAGCCCACCACTAACTTTTCCTTTTCTGATAACCAATAACATAGTACCATTTGATATATGGTAAAATTAAACTCTTGATGCTAATTTAAAAGGTATAATTATTAGTCATGATACAACTTTATTATTTTAGTATAAGCATCACATTTTGATTATAATTTGGCCCTACACTTAAGCCTATAATTGCTATCACATTCCCGGCCAACAATGTCTTGTATCAATATGATAGTTTCTATTCTAAGACGTGGTTAAACACGATATTATCACAAATTTGTATTTTAGCTGTCAACTTTTAAAATTTTTTTTTGTAAATCTTTTAGACTCGATGTGGATATATGTAGTTGTTTTGAGTAAAATGAAAAGATGGATTAATTCATGTTCCGTTAACCTGATTTAGACATTAATTAGACCCGAAAAATTAAAAAAACAAATGTTGCAATTATTATAATATCTTTTTTAATTTTTAATATGTGAATAATCATCTTACGCAAAAAATGAGAACTATATTTAGTTGAGATGTGTGCAAGTGTGTCATGTTGATGGAGATGCTTTTTGTCTGGCAGTTTCAAATGGTCTAGGCTTCTACTGTATTATAAGAATATAAGATGACCAAATTGTCCTCAAGCAATATAAATGTAACTGATTAATTAAAATGCATATTGTTTTTAAAATTTTATTTTAATGTTATTTATTTTGTATTAAAAAACATAAATGTATTTACTTTGCTTTAAAAATGACTATTTTATATAATTGAATATATACATATAATACTTGTTATATTATTTAAATAATATATAACGGTATTTAGTCCAAAATATACGTAATCCTAAATTTTCTTGTATTGCTAATCAATGCATAGTGCTTTTTTTGTTTCCGAGAAAGCAGCATTCACTTTCCCAAAAACTTGAAAAAGGACAATGTGATTCAAAGATATGAGAAGAGCGTACGCATATTTTATGAATCTCGATGTTTCAGCACGAACAAGATATATATATATATATATATATATATATATATATAGGATTATCTGATATATTGCAGATGGATTGAGATATATGATCGCAAAAGTGCAGCACAATTGTATAGATCTCACTATCTAATCTTCATATATATAGTTCATCAATCTGAGCGGAATTGATTTAAGAGGAGTTTAAAATTTCAATTTTCATGTATAATCTTATTTTTTATGTTTAATTTAGTTTTTAATTATAAAAGTTCACCTCTAAAAAATTTATTTTTCTTGATTCAAATTATTAATCCAAAAACTTTTGCTTTTATTAAAATTAAATCTTATAATCGTTGTAAATATGAGTTAAACATTATTGAAATCCGAAACCGATGATTTGTTTCTGATGTCCTTTTTGCTTTCATGCGTGTAACATGAATAATATATATTTATAAACACACTATATTTATAGACCATAGGGATTCAGAGGAATCTTTGGCTGCAGAAATGTTATGCCTTTGCGAAACCAACGAAAGGAGAAAATGGCAAACACCACTTTCAAAGTTTGCTTATTATATGCAAATCCACATAAACATATATATAGCATATCTCAGAGGGTAGGGATATGTGTCTGCCTCGCATTTCTCATATTTTAAAAGGTTCCTAATCAAAACACCTTTATGCTAAGGAAACCTCCAACAATAATAAAAATCACTATTTTTTTTTTTTTTTTGGGGGTTCTAAAACGAAATGTCTCTTTCTTCTCTTAATTAATCCCATAAAACTAAGCTCGTGAAAAGCAAGATACCAGAAGTATATTATATAGGATTTTCTTTTAGAACAAGTTCGAATCTTTTTGCTTTTTTATAATTTGTTTTATAGCAAAGATTACCAAGACAGAGACAAATTACACAAGGACGAATTGGAGATTCCATGTTTGATGAACTGTGAAATCACACTACAGTATAATATATGTCAAATAAGCAATAAAAATAGTAACAGAATATATAGAAAACCCTACTTGGTTTGGTAAAAAATGTTCATTTTGAAAAGACAGAAAAAGGTTAGTTTTCACTTCACTATAGAGAAAATCTATGAATCTGCTAATCCAGATCCTCTAAAGTTTTTGGTGTAAATTTTTTTATGAAGTTGGAGAGAGATAGAGAGAAAAGAAAGAATGGGTAGAAATAGAAAAAAAAAAATGAACTTTATGCACTCTTTATCCTCTCTGTGTCTATATCTTTTCAAAATTTACAAAAAATTTACTAGAAAAAAATGTAGTGGATCCATTTTGATGAATGTGCAGTTTCTTTTTTCAACCTATTGAGTAATAAGTAGCTAGCTTCTTTTAATTATAGAGTAACTTAATATAGGATATATAATCCCAAGCAGAATATATTTTCTGTATTAATTCAAATTTACATGCACTTGTTCAACTGGTTGTCTAAAATTTAAGCTGAACCAGTGAAATTGAGCTTAAAAAGCTCTTAAAAATATCAAGCTGGTGAGTCAGTGACACGTTGGACAGTCTTCGATATTTTGATTACAAATTTCCAAGAACAAGATGACAAATCCACATAGATACACACACACAAATTAAAAAGAATGAAATAGAGAGGAAAATAAAAGAAAATATAGGAAAGTAGATTTCTGCTTGATCTGTGTTGTGAAATCCAAAATCAAGAGACCACTGGATGTTAGAAATTGATCGTTTTCTCGGGATTGAATCCCCACTTGTGGCCACATCAAGTATCAAATGACATCTCCTTTTTCACTTTTCTTTTTATTCCTCAAAAATCACACCAATATATACAATTTGTATCCATATAAATTTAATAGTCCATATTTATATTAAATTAATATTGCCCACATAATGGATGATGTTAAATTGAGTCATAGCTATAGGTTAAATTCAAATCTCCGTGTTGCAATCACATTCTTAGTATAGAAAAATTTAATGTAGAAAATTAAACAATGGGGTTGTAAATAAATGGAGTGAAATCTGAGAGGGGATTTCATATTGGTTAGAATATTATAAATATTGGTGATGGTTAAAAAGAAACGAAGTTTTTTGTAGAAACAGCTAATGAACAACTAATAAAGGAACAAACTATGGCTTTACAATTTTGTCTTTGGCTGAAATTACCACGGGGAATACAATCAAGTGAAAAATTGTTTGTTTCCTTGGTAGGCATGCTAGTTGCTAGCTAGTTCCTTGTTCGAAGCAAAAACATATCTTACCTCTTATCAACTTCTACAAACTTATTAGGTGTATGTGATGCGAAGCTTTAAATTACTTCGAGACTAATACATAGTAATAGATTTTTTTTTAATACAAATCTCAAAGAAATATTCATGCGAGAAAGTATAGACTCTCGGTACTCACTGATTATGCTATTCTTCTCATATCGATTTCTTCTTTCTATGTTTAGTTTATTTGGGTCTTTCTTCTACTTTTTAGAGTACATTTGGTGTATACAATTAAAAAGGAAAAAATCACTGGAGTAGAGCTGAGAAAGATTACAAATTAAAGGATGAAAAACTTGTGAGATAAACAGCCTTTCAAACTCGACCGAATGCAAAAAAATTATAAAAGGCAAAATATTGTCAGAGAAAGGAAAGATTACTAAATTCCAACATAGAATTTTTTTTTTTTTTTCCAATCCATCTCCAAGAGGATAATAAAACAATGAATTATATATCGCAAAACTTCTCCGCTAATATGAAGGAAAATGGACAATGACCCCTGAAAATGTAAATTATTGATTTTTCTTCATATTTATAGATTTATTTATATTAAATTGATGGGATCTGATCCCCTGCCTAGCCATTTTGAATTAGACAAATACTAATGCTTATATGCATCGTGATCAATATAGACACCATAATGTTGACTTTACCATGCATGCATTTATATGTAAATGAAGTTGAAAAAGGAACTAAAACTTTCCTCAAATAAACTACACAAGGAATAACAACTTATATAAGGTCCTTCCCTTTGGGAAGATTAACTGATATTGAAATATAAAGGGAAAAAAGCGAAAATCAAAATTATAATGATATTGAAAGGAAAAAAGAAAATTCATATTTAAATATATATATATATGTTAATATTATATATGGAATTAACCTTGCCATCGGGATTGATGAATTCGTTGCTCATGGGAGGAGGAAGAGGAGCTCATGCAGTTTCCAATACCAGCAAAGCTGAGAATATCATTAGGGGAAAGAGGTTTCAGACCCAAGAAATCTCTCGTCAAACCCTCGTTCCCAACGCCACCGCCATCCTCCGCCGCTCCGGTTCTCCGACGGCCGGAATCGGTTGTTTTGAAAAGAACACTGTCATGCAAGTTTCCGTCGACCTTCTTGGGATTCAAAATCCCCCCAATGAAAGCCTCCTCAAGAGAACTAGCTCCTCCTCCAAACTGATCACAAGGAGGAAGACCAGCTGCAGCAGCAGAAGAGAAAGAGAAAGGAGCCAAGAAGCCATGAGAGGTAGTGGTCATGGACATGGTCACGTGACGTCCAGATGAAGAGGACAAGTCCAAACCAGCAGACTCACCAGCAGACACGTGACTACTATTGTGGGTCCTGAGCATGGGCGAGCCGGTTTTGCTGATGGTCGCACCCATCTGAGCCGCTTTCTGAAGCAAGGCTGTGGCTGACATGTGCGGAGAAGGCGCTGGTAGTTGGTGGGCAGGAAGAAGAGTGGTGGGACCAATAGGGTTGGGGTTTGGACTTTCATGGTTGAGAAGATGATGAGCTTGACGGTGGTGATCTATGGTAGAGGTAGTGGGTGGGCCAAGCCAAGAGGGTACCTGCATTTCTGGCCTGAGAGAAGTGAAACTTTGTTGTTGCTGATACTGCTCTTTTTTCAATGGAAAAATATAAGCATCGGATTGGAGATTAATATTGTTTATGTGTGTTTGTGATGGAAGATTAATTGGTGGGTTGCCTGCTCTTGCACTTTCTTCTGCTAATGCATCACAGAATGCTCTGTGCGTTATGAAACTGTCCCTCCTGAAAATATATATATATATATATATATAGAAAGAAGAAATGTCACACTACAGACTAGAGACGTAGAGACTGTGAACTAATAGTCTTGTCTTCTGCCTCTTCCTCTCTTTCTGCGTTATTTTTTTTTAAATATTTTATTCTCCAAATGTTTTCTGAAAGAAATTAACTCAGATTGTTACAAGTGATGTTATCTCTCCTAGTTAACTAAAATAGCTCTTTTAAGTACCTAGCTTTTTTTAATGACCAAGTGTGTAAATTTGATTTGAAAGATCAATGTAATTTTGTAAAATTGATATAGCCTCAACATAGAGTTTATATGAACATTATTTACATTTAGAAACTTTTATATCAATACAATTTATTCTATACAAAAGTATATATATTTTTTATTTCTCTACAAATAATTCTTTTACCCTTCACATACCAAATTAAACACACTATAAAATACTGTTTTCTGAAACATTACTATATTCAAAATCTCTTCTCATTTTATCGATATATATATATATATATATATATTTCTCTTTTGAAAAGAGAAGGATTATTCCGTCTTTCTTCTCTTCTCCCCTTTCTCTTTCTGCATCCATAGAATTACCTTTTAAAAAGAAAATGCTGGGAGAGAGTACTTGAAGAAAAATATTCCACATTTTGGGGGTCAGTGAAATTCTCTCCATACTATGAATTTATTTTCGCTCTCTCTCTAGACTACAAAATAATTATATAGGGTGTCTGCTATAATAATGTATATGAATCCTTCTATCTATCGCACCTCCAACGTTGCAGGAATTTTGTGAATTTGTTATTATTCCAGTAGAAAAATGTCAGATTCAAAATCTTATATCCACCATTCATGAATGATGTCTGACTACGATTTAGGACCAGTAATTCACATGTCAATGGAAATAATCTAAGTTACGAAAAAAAAAATTATAAAAAAAAATTACTACCTTTTATTAACAACCTAAAGTTTAATGTCTTTTAAAGAATAATCTGAAATGAAAAGTTTAAATTAATGCAAAAAGGCACACTTGAAAAGAAACGTACTAATAGCCACAGAGGAATAATTAGAGTTAAAACTGGTTACCTCGAGAAGAGGGTTCCACAGTCACATCTGTACTCTCTAGTGCCACAGGTGTTGGAATGAGCCTTCCAATCGGATTGAACGGCGTACCTCTTTGAGCACTTATCGCATTTCCACTTCTTCTCACCGTGCTTTCTGCAGAAGTGCTTTTTGATCCCCGTGAGGTCGCCGAGAGCCCTTGAAGGGTGGTGGTGGACGCAGGAGAGTTCGGGGCACACGTACACCTTCTTCCTCACCTCTTTGTTCGATCTCTGCTTTAGCTTCCATGGCAGATTGTGCCCTCTTCTGTGAAGCTGCAGATTCTGGTCCCTCTGAAACCCTTTGTTGCAGATCTCGCATATGAACCTGTTCGTTGCTAGGAGAGACTTGGGGGACAAGGCGATCACTTCAGCATCTGGGTCTGAAGAGACGAGAAACTAACCCAGTTCAGAGAAAGATGAATGGTACATTATATTAGAAAAACTAAAATAAATGGGGTTTAATTAGGAAGCTTGATTAGAGATAATAGTATTGGTATCCTTCTTTTTCAACGATTCTTGTGGGGAGTAAAATCATATATGCATCGACTGTTGCGATAATTCCTAAAGAGGGGATTTAACCCAAGCACGATGTTAGAGTGAAATTTTAAAAGGATCAAAATCAAACGCAAGAATGTGATATAGGAAAAAATTTAGCCTGGATTTGAGAATAAAATCTTAATGCACCATAAAGACTGTGCTCAGGAATAGATTTAGTTCGAATAAAGTACTGAGAGTAAAATTACAAGTACACGGACGATGTGATAAGTGCACCTTGAAAGAGGACTTAGATCGATCTAAAAGTGTGGTTGGAAATTGGAAGAAAAGTTCTCCATGTGATACCAAAATTAAATAGAGAAGAGGGGTCGAAGGTTTTGGGATAGGAAAATGGAACAACCTGGGTTGCCAGGGAGGTTTCTTTTTTTCTTCACAGGATGAGACTGAGTTGAAGCTGATGATGGCGGAGCGAAGTGTTGTTGATGAGGAGGATGATTGGTACCAATTGAAACACTGCCTTCGCCAGATGCAGAAGTAGTCAAATTAGACATATTCTCCTCCGCTACTTGTTTTGTTTCTGCTGCCGCTATTGTTAGGACATCAAACCTGACATCATCTTTTTCTTCAACTTGGAAAATTTCCGAATCCTATAAAGCTGTAGTGTTATGGTTCATCATGATAGATCTTGTTCTCCGTATGTTAGAAAGCTTTTAGGATCTAAGGAAGAGGAAAGAGGAATAGTCTTAAAAATCCATAGAAACAAAAGAGAGACTCTTTGAACAAACAGTAACACCACAATGATAAACCTTGCTATCTCTGGCTTGTTTGGCACCAACCCAAGAGACAATTTTCTGTTCTTTTGTGAAAGAGCAGAAGAAACAAGACAAGAGTTATATATATAGAGAACTAAATCAGCTGAACCCAGATGGGTCTAGCTAGCAAGGAAGGTAGCCGCTTTTCTCCTTCTTCATGGGTCGAAACTAAGTCATGCTTGATATATAACACCAAGAAAATCCACACAAATATGAACAAAAATATAGACCCAGTTGTTTAAACTCTGAGAGAGAAAGAAACAAGAGAGGGGAAGAGAGAGTGAGAGAGAAGAAAGGAGAAGAGAGAGACGTAAGGCTGAGAGAAGTGGGGTGGGATTCCCTCTGTCCAAAACCACAACCCAAGGGAAACCCTACTACTACTACTGCTAAGTCTGACGTGCACTTTCTGTCTTTTCCTCTGTTCTCTTTCTCATTACCAGAAAAATCTCTTCTTTCATTATTATTGTATATAGTATATACTTTGCTTTTCACAAAAGTCTAGTTTTTTGCTGTAAAATTTTGCTTATATACAACAATGTCCTCGCCTTTCTCTTCTCTTGCAAAGTAAGCACAAAAAAGAAGCACAAAATAAAAAAAAACAACTGTGTGGAAAGAGAGAGAGAGAAAGAATCATTTGTACATGCAGATGGATATCGATGGATGGAAAGAAAAAAGAGATACTGAGAAAGACACATCAGACATGGAGGGGAAGTATGCAGAGTACTATTTAAGGACGAAAATTAATTAAATAATTTTTTAGATATTTATTATTAAGTTTTTTATTAATAAATTTTTTTAGAAAATACAATTATATTATATTAGTTTAAAACAAAATGTTCAATCATCATATTTTTATTAAAAAATTTAGTAATAAAATAGTTAAATATTATAACTAAAACGTTGTCCATTGTTTAACATATCATGGCTGGTAGACCCTTCGCTACTGTCTAAAATTTTGCAACGACATGATTGTTCCATTGATTATGGTTCTATCAAGCATGGCCAAAAGCTTTTCCATTCATTTCATTTTTCTTTTATTCTATGTATTATATATATATATATATATTATACAAATATTTGAATTAAGGAAAATAAATTCTTATAATTTAAAAAAATGATCTCTTATAAATTAAAGAATCATATAAAAATTAATTTTAAAAAATACAAGTAGCGATCACTCCGACCCCTTTTTGATTCATATATATATTCTTTTTCTGGATCCAATTTATTATCATTGAGCTTTATAATTGTTATTTAAAGCTGAAATTTCTGACAATTTTGCATGGTAGTTTGATCTAATCATGAAGTCATGGATATACAAAAGCAAGGGCTGCATATAGAACACCCAAATTTCCACTCCCTCTCCATCTTTCTTATAACCATCGTATCTTTTACTAGCACAAACTTTGTCGTTCACTCGTCCTTATCTTCTACATGTCATAATAGTCATAATAACTGTGTTTTTTTAAAAAAATAACAGTATACATACAAACTATATATAATTAATTTCAAGTATGAAAATGGATTCCTATATATTCTTGGGTTTCTGTTAATTAATTTATATATACATTCTAGTGTTAATTACCTAGGGAGTCCCCTTATTGTATGCAAATCAATCAAACAAATTAAAATAGTAAACTTATATTTATTTAAAATTTTAACTGCGAGTTGATTGGAGTTAATTATATTCAACTGGATCACTTCCATTGCGTACATCACGAATTCGAAATAAAAGAACTCAAACCAAGAAAAATTAAAATATTTGTAGCAATTGAAGATAGTTGTCAACAAACATAAAATTACATCAAAAAGGATATAAAATATTGTTGACATTATAGAATTAATTCGATAATTAATGCCATCTCCGTACTAGATCCATACATAAATAAAGAATATCGGGAAGATTAATTAATTAAGAACCTATATATTCTTGGACCATTTATCTGGTTTTATATACCTATATGTTCTTAAACAAATGTTATTATGAATTGATTTTAATATATGATATTTTCTTGCGAGGGATTATTTAAATATTATATGGGTACTTGCAGAACTTCATATTGTATGTTTGTGTAAGTTCAGCTTTCAATGAGGATGTGTTCCACACTTCCACGCACCATGTCTGAGCTCTAAAAAATTGGCAATAGAAAAACATAAACTTGTTTGTCATTTTCTTGTTTTATTCTCAATGATTAAGCTTTTGAAAATGGGACATTCCACTACCCAAGTCTCAACATGCTCTCCCAGCTCATCTATGCCATTAAAATAGTATTCACTGTGAAAAGAAATTTCGAACCAGTTATACCTTACATTTCGAAATAAATGTAGGGTATTTATATTGGAATCCACAATTTGGCTTCCCATTAGATTGCTAATTCTTTATATCTAAACTATTAAATAAAAAATTTTGAACCGCACATGGTCAAATTTTAAAATTTTTGACTGCTTGCAATACCCAACTTTAATCTAACTTGTCAAATTGGCACGACTTGAGCCGATAGGACTTAATCAGTACAAGAATGAAATATCCTCCATCCTCATGAACCCATTAGAAAACTCAAGACACCAAAACTTATGTAAACCCACATTAAATAAATATTAAATCTCATAACTTTCATACAAACATTCATTGAGATAGTTTAATCCTTATGTAAAATGTTCGATAGGTTATTCCCTGAGTGAATGACCTCCCAAAACTCTTATACCAGAGTTATCTAACATATCATGGTAATACATCAAAACATTTAGCTTATATACTAAGGAATGATTAGACTTAATCATAAAAACAAGAGAAAATCATAGTTCTAGGAGTAGGTTAGGCTCACCAAGAAATTAACCATCACAATTACAATTCCATAGGTAGGTGTTCTGGATTGATGCTAGAATTTGAAAAATATTAAATAATAGAGTGAGTAAAAACTCAGTAAGCTAGTAATTCTAATATTGCAGAAATTAGAGTAGACTTACAATGGTATGTTTTTCGAATTTTAAAACTAGATATCATACTGTCATATTTCCATAATATTAAATAGAGAATCATCATTAACAGAGTGTATTCAGAATTTCCTACAAAACCAACCAAACTTTCTAAATACAGAATTAGCCCAAAGTTAGTGAAAACAGATCAAATCAAATACTCATTTTAGTCATAAGCTCTGAGTAATTATAATAATGATCTTAAACCTCACACAGAATATGGTGGTAAGGATATCATACCCAACCTTATCTGATTACCAATTGCAATGCACTACGACTAACATTTATTGTCATTAGCTACAGGGTTCTATTTTGGACACATTCCCAATATTTCAAAAATAAATATACAACCATGTATAGATATTGGAATTTCAAAATCGTACCACTTCAGAGTTCATATATTAGTATTTCTAATAATTCAAAATTCAAAATTATAATTAGAATAATATCGTGCATAATTAAGATTATCTACTCACCTGAGAGGAATATACCAACATCTTTCTATCCTTGATTATAATTCCTTTTTTGACAAGTTTCTAGTCACCTAAAACATTAAATAAAATACTCTTAATATCCAATCCTCATCAATTTAATTATCTGATTTAGTCACAGACCTAATTAATTATTCCTTATTTACCTTTATCCAATTCACCTCTTTCTTTACTAAATTTTAGGAAATTAAATTTATGGGCCGCTTTCTTAACTAATACTTCAAAATACTTATGACCTATATTTCATTTTATTATTCTTATTATCATTATTATTATCATTATCATTATTATTATTTTATTCAATTATTCCATTATGCACTTATTAAATATCTAACCCTTACCATCATATAAGTTTCACTTAAGGGTCATCTAATAAATTCCAAATTTTCCATTTAACCTCAGATGATATTTATTCCTATCTAATCAAGCCAAACTAATTTTCCCCATCTAATTTCATTCCTTTTTCTTCATGAAAATCTAGAAAATTATGAAAAATTAGAAATTCATTCTAAAATTCAAACTAAAATTTTAAAAAATTCTCAATCACTCCCTAGGTGCATAAAAAAATTTAAGAAGTCCTAAAAACTCAAATTCCACTTATTTCCCAAATTGCCCCTAGACCCTTAAATTGGGTTTTTCAATTCGAAAGCCAAAATTCCAATTGATCAATGATTTTAAGGGAGAAAGGTGCGAAATTCACCTATGAAGTAGAATTTTAACTCAATTTGAAGCAAGCAATCCAAATTGAGCTCAAATTGGACTCTTTTTCAAATTAACAGCGTCAAAATTAGGGTTCTTCGATTCTGAGTAAATTAGACAAATTGATTAATGTAAATGACGGAGAAAGGGTCAAAAAAACATCCTAGAACTGTATCCCTAAGCAAAATTAGAGCAAACACATACCAAAATTGTGAATTTTTTAGCTCAGTTTTAAACCCTTTGAGCAGCCAAAAATTTAAGAAATTCCGATAATGTGGTGGTCAGTGGTGGTCGTTGATGGGCCTGCTGCAGCTAAGAGGTAGCATTGGCGAGGTGGAACAAGGTTGAAGGAAGCTCCTGTTGGCCATAGAAAAACTTGCGTAGTGAGGAGCTCAAATTTGCATATTGAATTGAGAAGATGAGAGGTGCAAGAATGGATGTAATCTTATGCATATTTTATAGCATAATTTAATGGATTAAAATATGATAAGTAGGGGTTATAATATTGTTAGTGATATAATTAGGGCAGTAAAATAAGGTAAGTGGAGTTAGTGGGAATAACTAGGAGTTTAAAATATTTTAAATGGAAAATATTGTATTTTTATTAAATCAAAATTTCCCTCACAGATACTTGGTTACCGTATTTAATTGAGTTACAAATGTTAAAAATGCACAGGGTATAACATAGGTACTTACTTAGGTTACAATCTTAGAAAAAATTTTATCTGCATCTTCATGTAGCTCTAACTGAGTTCCCTTTTGAGTATAAATTTCATGAGTATTGCACAAATAATGTATTTCCTTCAATATTAATCATTGAATCTATATATTTTCTAATAAATATAGGGTATACCGATTGGTGAATCGAATAGTGTGTGTGTGTGTGTGTGTATATATATATATATATATATAATGTGGGATAAGTTTCCTCCTTTGTCATATGGAAGAGTCTTAGGCTATGTTTGGGAGTTTAGGGAAGCATGTGAAAGAGTGGTTATTAGTGGAATGTCAAAGAATGACTTGAATAAATATGTTGTTTAGAAATTTTAATGAGGAAAGAAATGAACTTCATCATTTTTGTATGGAAGTTACAATGAAATAAATAAAATGGAATGACTTATTAATTATTTTTTCCAATATTACCCCTTGTAACATAAATACAGAACTAATAATTTTATCATTATTCAATACATAATATAAGATATCATATTATTTTAATATTAAACCACTCTCTTTCATTCTTGCTTCCCAATTCGTGGTACAGAAAAAATAGCATTTTAAATGGCTAGGGAGGGTTTTAAAGGCTTCTCCCTTGCCATTCCATTCATTTCTTATAAAAACATTCAAACATAAATTTATCTCAATTTGGTCATTTTACTCCTTACAACTCCCTCCCTTAACTTCTATTCAAACATAGCCTTTGAATGTCAAATGAAGCACCATTGGCATAAATGATATTAGTGTTTGTATCTCATTCCAACGTTACAATGAATACATGTTTGTGGTTTCTTATTTAGGGCGTGCAGTGATACTCATCTTTCTTAGCTCATGAAATCTAATATTAGAATAAGATCAAGTTTTGGTGGTCAGTTTTCATCAAATAGATTCTTTGGCAGTTGGAGTGAAAAGTGTCTATTTCCTTAAGTTTCGTTCTTACACTAATTATTATCAGAACCAAATATATATAAAGTTCAAAAGTTTGATAGATGTACACTGCACAAGTGCGAGACCACAAAGAACATTTTACACGCACATGTGTTATGTTTTGTTATTATTTTCCTTACGAAAAAAGAAAAAAATAAATCCAAACTTGAAATTAGTTTGGTTAATCTGATTGTGAGATATTTGAATAATTTAATTTCTACGAGACCTTAATTATTTTTTCTTTTTCCATATATGATGAATTACACAAAAATGGCAAGATTTGGGTGAGGTTTATTTTTATTATGTGTTTGTTGTAAAATTTTTAGTTTAAAGAGCATATATTATACGTAAACATATTTACCAACTCATTCGCTGTCATAATATTGATTGATTTAAAAAACACTTTTTTTCATGTGTTATAATTTAAATGAAGAATCTCTTGATAAACACACAAGCATCATGCACCTTATTAGGCTCGAATATCTCTTTTGTTTTCTGTTATTAAGAAATGGTACATAGTATTGCATTAAAAAAAATGGTAAATAGTAAGGATTATTCCATGACTAATTAAGAAGACTAGCCAAACGAAATAAAAGAAGAGAGTATAAAATCAGTCCCTTATTTTTATATTTTGTGACAATTTTATCCTTTAAAAATTTAAATTTATACAAAATTAATTCTTCCATTTGAATTAATGAGGAATTGATTATGCATAAAATAAAATTTATAAGAAATTAATTTATCATAGTTATTTGTGAAAAATCAAATTATCACAAAGTGTAAAAATAAGGAATCAATTTAATAGTTTTTTCAAAATAAAAGATTATCTATAAAGCATCCTTCAAACTATTAAATTACTATATATATTTTTTGGTTTTGAGTTTAAATAAAATGAAGGATAAAATACAATTGGGTACCATATTGATATTCTGTGCTATCATTTCGTTAACGTTTTAACGAAATCCATTAAACTGTAAGCACATTAATTTAAATTACTTACAAATTTTTTAATTTTCTATGCATTGAACCTTACCGGTTTAAAATTTTTAATTTGTCGCACACAATATAATATCTTTTATACTGTTGCATTTATAATAGAATCCTAGATTTTGTCCTCATTAATTTTGTCATAAATTCCTAATTTCTTTCTCAAAATTCCTAGTTTACTAAGCATTGAAGACTTAAATTTCTCCGTTAGCCAATTAGTTTTCCAAATTTGACATAAACATACAGTATTCCTTAAATTTTGCCCCTAAAATAGAATCCTAATTGTGTCTCCAATCTCACCATAAATTCCAAACTTCTTGATCAACTATTTAATTACTGAAGACCAAAATCCCATCCCTTGACCAATCAAAATCTCAAATTCGGCACAACACAAAATTTTGTCTAAATGTCTTCATTTTAAACAAAATTTATAATTTTATCCAAATTAAATGTCCAATTCATTTATGAATTTTTTAATTTTGTTTAAAGAGTTTTGTGATTAGGTTTTCTAAAGATCAAACTCAATAAACAGGGCATTTTAAGAAAGAAAATTTGGGTAAATTGAAGGTGTCTTTAGGTCACATGCCATTGAGGACATTTGTGAGAAATTTTTTATGAGCGTGTGATTTGCATTGTACTAAATAAGGGTGATCATTAATCCGAATGCAACCAACCTAACTCTCCCCAATCATATCATCAGGGCAAGGCTGGATCAAATAAAAAATTGCATTTTGACTAAGTCGAGTCAAGTCAAATAACTAGGGTAAGTCATAGGATCATTCAAATCTTGTCCTGATATTAAATTTTATTTTATTTTATTATTTTTATAATATATTTTATTTTACTTAAATAAATTTTAGTTATGATTAATTTTTTAAAATTTTCATTCTTTTTAAATCTTAATTATTTTCCAACTTTAATTATTCATTCCATTTCCTATTTTAAACTGATTTTCTTTTAAAAAATTGTTTTTACTAATAGAAAATTAAAAAAAATCCAATTTTAAAAATAAAAAGAAATTGACTTGGCCTAGCCCCATCATTATAACCGAGCCAGATCTCTAATCTTATTTAAACCTGATCCAGTCTGACTCATGAATATTCTAAGTTCTAAATGAGAACAAGTTGTGAGTATATATATTACATATATAATAAAATATATGCTTACTTCAATCATATATAGAATTAGTCTGAATACAGAATTCAAGTTGAAGAGTGGTGAAGATATATAATAAAATAGAAAAAATATTTTTTTAATTTTTCATTTATTACAAAATTGTCATTGTGGCTTCTCATTACCTAAAATAGTAATTTACTTATTAAAAAACTTAATATTACACTTAGTTACTCACTTTTAAAAAATTTATCAAATTTAGACCTTCTATTAATCATAAATTCTAAATTTAAAGGACTAAATCTAGTTTTTTTTTTAAAAAAAAAAATGGAAGATCAAGTGTAATATTAGGGATCATTTTGAACATTTCAATAAATAAGAGACAAAAAAATGTATTTTACTCAATAATAAAATATACTAATAAAAGTGTAATAGTCACTATCATGGAAATGTACCAATAGTCACATTATGTGAGGTCGCTATAACTAAATTAAAGTTTAATACACATGAATTTATATATTAATAATGTGATGGCGACTCCAAATTATAATGTTTCTGAATGTTTGTTTTGCCAAAAATGCTCTCTTTGAAAGCACGCTTACCTTTTTCTATGGATTACAGTTTGTGTGAATATTTTAGATGATTAAACTTAAACAAATCACAATTAAATCATTTTCAGATTCCTTTGAAATATATACTTAAACAATTAGTAACACTAAATTAATGGCATATTAATTTTTTTTTTTTCCTTTTACCGTAATTAATGGTATATTTCACCATCACTCTATAAACAATTTTGAATTTTCTATATTTAGACTTAAATACAATATGGCAGGTTGGTAGTCAATTCATCATGGAGACATCTTAACCTAATTTATGAATAATAATTAATATATCTCAACAAGTACATCCATATACATATATATATATATATATATATATATGAGTTGTTTTCGACAGCGAGTTCAATTATTTTTATTTTTTGGTTTATTATAAACATTGACAGGTGATTTCAATGAAATTCAAATATAAGACAACTAATAAAAATAGGTTAAATAAGGGGATTACAAGGTAAAATCTTATCATTAAACCTATTCATACTCTATCAATCAAAAATAAAAGTGTATTAGATAGTAGGGTTTTGCTATTTATTACTTATAATAATTTAACCTTAACTAATGAAATTAGTCTATAAGTATTTATTATTATTATTATTATTAGTAATGGGTACAATAAATTATTATTGACTAATTTTATTGGTTAATGATAACTTATTATGTGCAGTGAATAACTCGAAAAAAATATGAAGTTATATGATTATATACTATGATAGATTTAAGATTTGATTATAAGGGAATCAAAAATCTATAAATCAATTATTAGCATCAAGAAGGTAAACTTTTACAATCTAAAGGACATATTCTTATAAATTGAAAAAATAAAATTAAAAATATAAAGTAAAATCACATATAAAAATAAAATTTATAAAATTTATAAAAACGACGATTTATTGCACTCCCTTTCATCCTAGCATTTAAACTATACATAATTTTTTTTTCGGGGTATACTAAACTATCTTACACAGTTTACTTCCAATAACATAATTATAAGTACTTAGAATTAACATCAAAATGGCGCAAAATGTTTTTAATATATATATATATATATATATGATGCATTAATTATGGGGAAGAATGATCATCCCACTGCTCTCTAACTTTTCTTATCTGATGTGATGTAAATTAAATTTTAAAAAAATTAGAAATTAAGCCAGTCACAAAATAATTATGTAAGTGAATTAACTAATTGGCTAGTACATTTTCAGATGTGGGAAAGCATGAAAAGCAACGATGAAAAAGCAAGAGACTATTATTGGACACTAATTAAGCACAAAAGATATCTTGCTCCTATGTACGTAAAGTTAATTAATAATTAGTTTCTACACTAATCTATGGTTCTCACTCCTCAAACTATTCCAATTCCTTCAATCATGCAAACTCTATCTTCATTTCAAATTAAGCTCGATTTTCAATTAAGATTTCTCATTGTTTCACCCCTCACAAGCATACGACGTTTCGTCATGGTCCACTCCTTTATGTCTCACAAATTAATGGTCTTTCCAGCTGTGTTTTAATTCGATGTTGAATTTCAAATTATTGTTGCTTTTATTTTGTTAAATTTCAAATTTTGCATATTATACGTGAATCAATGTTGGAGCTACTTAAAAGTGAAGGTATGTTTCTTTATATTTTTAAAATTTATAATAAATATTTAATACGTTAAAAGTTGATATTGCTTATATCTTCATAAAATTTTAAACTTATTGGACTTAAGGTTTAGGATTTTTTATTTATGACATAATTAATTATTAAATATTACTAAATATAAAATAATAGTTGTCTTTTCAAATAGATTTATTACTACGATCAAAATTATTAATTACTGCCTAAAAAATTATTTAATAAAATATTATATAATATGTAATTATTAATTATATCATAAATATAAAACGTCACAAATATGATGTTCCGAACATATGATCATCACTCTTAGACTTTTACACATATAGAGAGAGAAAGATATATATATATATATATATATATTATTTAATATTTTAATCTAATTTCGCTGACATGTATAAACTGTATATACATATAACTTTTGCAAGAAATAATATATTATTATTATTATTATATGAACATGGGCTGCTTGTCTTTGGTTGAATACGAGCTATCTTTTTACTCATGAGCTAGATTAAAAGTAGCACGAGGCCCATATTTGAAAAGGTTTTTGCAAAGTTTATGATTATGATTATGATTCTATGGGAGTGATTAGTTTTTTTCTCTTTAATAAACGTAGCCACAAATTATAAGATTAATAACTTATTGTGTGAGACTATACAAAAATTTGTTATCCAAAGCTATTCATAATCTATGGATTTTTATCAATATGATATTTTGATTAAAAGGAAGTATATATTTGAAAAATTTTATTTAAAAGGTGAGTTTCATAATCAATACAATTTATTAAATGTAAAACAAATTTTCTTATTTATAAGTAACTAGAAGTTTGCAAGATAAAAATAATTTGATAGAATAAGTCAACGTCAATTTAAAAGAATTATTTGTAAAATAAATTTTTATTTTAACATACAAATAAATTTGTCATCCCTATAATCTTGAATGAGATAAGAAAGGGGAATAAATTTCTTACATTTGGAATCTAAATAGAGGTGAACTTAATAGATTTTAAATAATTAAATAAAAACTTAATGATCTAAATTTTAATAAATTATTAAAAATTGTTAAATTTTTAAATATTTATTAAAATTTAAATATTATATAAAAATTTAATAATCTATATTATCCACTACATTTAGATTCTCATACACAATGAGAATCCATATTATTTAAACATTCATATTATTTACAATCTTTTCCAATTTTTGTTTGTTTGTCAAACCAAATAACAAAATTTTGACCTGTAATAATAATTTATATTTCAAACCTTTCACCTTTTAAATTAGATATACTAATTATGTGTTGAATACTTGCTTCACCTATATATATTCCAAGGATCAAAAAAAGAATATCGTTAATTATCATTTTGTAAATAATCAGAGTTATAAATTATATAATTAATTTTAACATAAAAACAAACCGAATTTAATTATAATTAATTATAAATTTGTAAAAAAAAAAAAAGATAATCCACTAATTTATTGATTAGCGTCGAATCATCAAGATGTAGAGTTCACGAGCGATCTATTGAGAAGAAAAGCAGTGGGGCCCACACGGAAATCATTAAAATAATTAAAGTGGGCCCCACTCCATTGTCAAACTCAAACATGAAAGTGTACCGTCATCCTTAGTCCTCACCACACAAGGACGCCGACCACCGTACGTTGATGCACACGTGTACGGCCCCAGAATGATTGCTCGTGGAGAACCAAGTCCCTCGCCCTCAGAACCAAGCCGTGTCGCTTAATTTCGTTATTTCAAGTTCCGAAGAAATTTACTCTTCCAGAATTCATTCTGCAATAACTGATTTCTTTTTATAGGTTTAAAAATGAGATTAAATACACTAATATGATTTTTCACACTAATTCAAGTAATTTTGAGTTCAAATTTTTTTAAGAACAGATATTATAAATTAATATGAATAATATGTAAAAGAATGAGATTAAATTAATATACCATTGTATGTATTTTTATTATGTTATTTTTTAATTAAAATATAATAAATAATTAATCAATTAATTAAAATGTATAATTTAAATTTAAAATAATATAATTATTTACATTAACCATACACATATGTCATGATATAACTAAGATACCAAATACTCATTTTTCTTAAAAATGATCATTCTTGTATTCACATTGTTGTTCCATAAAACTATCTAAGATAAAATATTAAATAATACTAGTACATTTATTTATCACTTGATGTTGTGTGATAGTTCAATAAAATTAAAGAGAAAAATAGAAATGCAATATATAATGACACACTATTATTGATAAAATGATTTGATTAGAATAACACACATAAAAATGTTAATACTAATTAATATATTCTCAAAGTGTAAAATCAATGCGGAGCATTTCCCAAACAACCTATTATCCACTTTCTATTCTGATTTTTAATCACATTTTTAGTTGGAATAAGCTTTGTTTAGATAAAAGTATCGGTGGTTTGAGTTTATGCCCAGTTTATTTATTAAATAAGGCTTTGGGGGCATAATTGATATTTGTGAGTATTTTAAAGCAATTATCATCACATATGAAACTTCATAAACAAAATCATCTGCTGCAACTACCCAAGCTCGGCTTATTTTACAGCAAAATACTTGGCATTGACAAGACATATAAAAAATTAATTTGAAACAAGTGGCATCTCATGATTGGTCATTCATTGCTCAGGTTAATCATCCTCAACAAATTCGGATTATCTGCAGTTGGTATATACTAACGCAGAGGCTGTGGAGACCTAATGATTGCGATTTGATTTTAACGATTGCGTGAGGTTAAAAAGATAAAAAAGACTTAGCATAATCATAATTTTCATATAAATTACAGCTGCATTAATCGTAGAAGATCCAAATCATATCCAGAAAGGAATTGAATTTGGTAAAGATGACAAGTGAATTTAATGAAATATAGACTCTTAAATAAAAATATAATAATTCAAAATTTGAAAAGTTGTTAGAACTTGTTTAATATTTATTAAAAATTGAATTATTATATAAAAATTTAATAGTTCAAATCTTTTTAAATATAATAGATTTAGATTCTCCGATCCAACAAATAAAAGGTGAAAATGTAGTTGTTATTATTATATTAAGTAAAATTTTTAATACACTCACAATTTTAAATTCATTACCCTAAACCCTAAAACCTATTATAATGTAAGAATATAATTGTAATATTATTAACCCAAACAATAATATTGAGAAAAATATGTTTTTGGTCCCTCACTTATCACAAAATTACCATTTTGGTTATTCGCTTATTGAAATGTCCAAAATAATCTCTCGTTCATTTAAAAATATCACTCTTGGTCCTTCACTTTTCAAAAAATTACTAAATCTAATTTCATTATCAAATTTTAAACCCTAAATATAAGGGACTAAATTTAGTATTTTTTAAAAAGGTGATAGACTATATATGATATTTTTCAATGAGTGAGGGACTAAAATAATATTTTTTTTATAAATAAGGGACCAAAAGTATATTTTACTCTAATAATAATATTACAATTATATCTCTACATTATAACTAAATGTAATGTATTAAAATTGTAAGTGCATCAAAGATAATACCTTATTATTATTATTATTATTATTAAGTAGCAAGATGAATTCACCATTCTTCAGCCAATCAAGAAAGTTTTAGGGTAGCATTCTCTAAACTTATGTGTAAATTAGAAGATAAAGTGAAGAGAAAAAGAAAAAATTGTTCTTTTATACTTTCTCTTTTATTTATATTACTATTTTTTAAAAATTTACTAAAAGAAGGTAGAGATTCTATGTTTTGATATTTCTCACATAGATAATAAGTTCAACTTTCAAGCGCGTTTCCAATTGAATTTCATTTTCTAGATAAACATCATCATGACATCATATGATCTCATTTCATCACTCAAGATTATCTTCAAATTATTAGTTGTTTAAAAATTTATTTTACATCAAATTTTTAAAATGAGTATATTTTGTCAAACTTTCCCACTACAAGTACAGCCCTTCGCACGCTGGTCCCATAGATAACGTGGCACAATATGATTGGATTATTATAGTGACGCGACGAGAGTTTCAGGAGGGCTGTGATAAAGTTGTGGTCTGACAAATACGCGCAGTTCAATGTCACAAATACGGGCGATTTTCTCCGGTAGGGGTCCAATGCCCTCAATTTTGTATAAAATATATTTTTTAAAAATAAAAAAATTATTTTTATAAATAAATATATATTCATATTTTAAAATTTTTATATAGGATATAATACATAGTTTAAAAAAATATAAAGACTCAATTTTTTCTAACATCTTACAGTTTATTATATATATTTTAAAATTTATTTATTTTCTAACTAGATATTATTATGTATGAAAAAATAATTTAAAATATTAATATGTATATATTTTTTTATCAAAATAATTATTTTTATTTTTTAAAATATATTTTATGCAAATATTGAGGACTATTAAATCTAAATCTAATAATCTTCATGAATTATTGCAAAAAATAGTCTCCTCCAAATACAAATACAGGAGGTGATCTACGTACTTTTACTCTATTTCTTCTAATTTACGTTTTCCATAAACCTTCCTTTATAATTAAATGTTATAGCTTATTATCATTATAAAATTTGTTTGTTTTTGTGTGAGGTTATTAATTTGTTTTATTATATGTGAATGTATTTATAAATATTAGTAGAAAATTAAATTTAATAATATATTGTGATATAAAGAAAATATAATAAATTAAGAAAAATTTATAAAATTAATTACATGAAAAGTGAGAGTAGTGATAATAACGAGCTTATTGCAATAATATCATTATAAACTATTCAATCATATATTATTATTTTTTATTTTAATTTTAAACTATGTCAAGTTATACTTATAATTCCTTATTAGCAAATTTGAGAGATAATTAATTAATTAATTCACTATTTTTCTTGTTAATTTAAAAAAATCTGAACTTTAAATAATTCTTAATTTAAAAGTTGGTTAATTAATTCATTAATTTTTTTCATTTATTCTAAAAAATTCTCAGTTTGAAGAATAATTTATTTATTTTTTTGTTTACTATAAAAATTCTTACAATTTGAAGAATTTCCAATTTGAGAGACAATTAGTTAATTTAATCATTATTTTATTATTTTTCTCATTTACTATAAAGAATTTATACAAATTAATGACTTCATTATTTTTCTTGTTGATTACAAAAAATTTACACACTATAAATAATTTTTAATACATGTATGGGAGAGGAAAAAAACATTGCACGAGGAGTTGGTAGTTTGACACTATATTAACATGTTAAAAGAAATATTTTTCTTTAAACAATTTTATTTAATTTCACATTTTTTTAAAAAAAATCTATTAACATATTAAAATAAAGATTTGCTTTACGAGCAATTTCATTTAGTTTGACATTTAATTTTTCTCTAAAAGCACATTTGTCTATAAACTTTTGTGTGCAAAAAATAAAATACTTGTTTTTATATTCAATGAATTACATTTATATTAAAACTCACTTTTAAAATAAAAATTTTTAAACATAAATTACAATCATACAAATTTATTATTGACCAAATAAAATTTATAAATTATATTAGTTTAAAATCAAGTTTATGTAACTCTAATTAAACACTTGTTCAATATATTAGGCTTATTTTTATTTTATTTAATATATGGAGCTTATCCTATTATCAGTTACAATAAATTGCAATCATTATTTTAAACAAAAAATTACGTATCAATATGTACTTTAAAAATGTGTGCCATGGTGTTTGTTGTGTATCTATGCACACCGTTCATATCAAGCTTCGCAAAGTCTAATACCATGTATTTTTGTTTCATTATTGGTTGATGGAAAGTTTACCCAATACATGGCAAAATATGGTTCTTGTCAATTTTACTATTACACACATTTTGAACTGTAATTACAAAGCAGACTCTAATTGTTTTTTCATAACAAAAAGCAGCAAAGATGAAAAGCAATTTTTGTTCTATGTACATCGGAGAAAAAGATGAAGTTTTTTTTTTTTTTTTTCATTCTTGGTCTTAAGAAAAAGTGTTAACTCTCAAAATGTTTTATGTTCATTTTTTATACGTAAATTATCCTTTTCAACAAGCAACAATCTTTTCAATTTCAAATTCAAATTAATTAATTAATTTGATAAATTTAAATGATTAAATTATGGGTCAACCCATCATAGGTGCCCCAATATTCAAAATTATCATAAAGCCTTTGAAAATGCACATATAAACATTTTGTAGATTATGTAGGCTATATATATATATAGCCTGCTTAATATATTAAGTCAAGCCTCAAAATTCATTCATTTTCTTTTAATTACGGATTAATAAAATGTTTAAATTCTCATATCCTATGTTAGAATAATTTAAAATTATTTTTCAATTAATATTAATTTTATGATTAGAATAATTTTTTTTTTTTTTTTGTAGTTTGGCAATTAGGCTATCAATGTTAATCTAAACTAAGAATAAATTATATTCTTATTAATGTTAATAATCAGTGATAAGTTAAATTATCTACAAATTATTTGGTAAAAACTCCCAACATACAACCTAAGACTTGTTAGTAATCTTCCTATTAAATTACTAATTGAGGGTTAAAAGAAATATTCTAAGTCTTTTGGTAATTATTTAATTATTATTAATTTTGAAAAGTTAAAAAAATAGAAAGTTATTTTGAAAAAATTAATTAATTAATTATTACACATATTTCTTCAGTTACTTGATGAAATATATAACATTCTAACTTTTACGTTCTTGCCATTGTGAGTAAAAATTTTAAAGTTTTATTTTTTCCTTTTATGTGTTCCCCCTATGAAAAACTTATAGTTAGTCATAACTGAATTTAAATATTGTCTATATGAGTATTCTCTAATATATCTCTTTAAAATTTTCTAGCATCTTAATTATTGGGAAAAGAAGTTAAACAAGTTGATGAATAAACATAACCCTATGATTTTGGTTTTAAAATGTCTGTGGCTGTACATGCCTCTAAGATTCTTTCAAAAGCTGATCCATTTGTTTTGCAGGAACAATATTCGAGGAATTGACCTCAGTGATATGTGCCAATATATAGTAGAACACTTCAAAAATAGAAAAAAAAATTAGAAAATAAATTTTAGCAGCATGAGACATTCAGACAGCAGAACACCACATAATTGATTGATAGAAATGTGGCTGAATCAAAGATTGTACACTGAAAGAGAGTAGTTTTGAAAAAAGGTGATTTTATTGTGAATCAAAGATTGTACACGTGATTACAATTTAAATTGTGTGGAATGATCAGAATTAAGATCCAACTCTTCCGTAAATGTACTAACTTCTCTTTTTTTTCTTGCAATATATATATATATATATATATATATATATTCTTGGCCTGCAATTAATTTAGTACTTTTTTAGCTTTACAGATCTTATGCTTTTTTTTTTTTCTTTAAAATCCATATCAGATGTTTACAATATAATCTAGCAGTTGTTTCATTTGTTTATAGCGAGCTCTCTTGGTAATAAAATGAATTTATGTTGACAAAAGTGGCATTTGGTATAATCCCCACGTATAATAATGCTTGGTTATTATTATTCAAATCTTCCATGCATATAACTCCATTGACTATCTCTCACTGTATATTTTGTCTGAAAAGGCTGTTACTTTTGCTTTTGGGCAGAGACTTGCTTTAATTTTTTTTCCATGCTCAAATTATGTGGTCTTTTGGGCCAAAAACCGGCCTATAACCCCAATGGGTAAAAGCAACATGAAGATGATACTTAGAAAAAGCATTTTTTTTCCTAGAAAATGGACCATTCTTTTGTTTATCCAGAAAATATAAAAGAGTAAAATATTTTTTATCCCTAATTTATCACAAAATTATTATTTTAATCTCTCACTTATTGAAATGTCATACTTAATTTCTCACTTTTTAAAAAAATATCAAATTTAGTATCTTAGATTTAGGGTTTAGGACTTGATAGAGAGACTAAATTTAGTAATTTTATGATAATTGAGAGACTAAAAGTGTATTTTTCTTAAATATAAAATAATCATTTAAAATATCGATATACCCCTTATTGGAAATTTTGAAGGAAATGGGAGTGGAGTGATGGTCATTAAGGGGGTGATGTGGAAGAGATGATTAATATTTAATGAAAAAATAATATAAATTTACAACTCCCCGCTGAAATTTAATTAAGCCCCTAAAGTTCTGCTTAATTAGTTTTCGTTGATTTGTGCTTTTTGATTGCGTTAAGGTTTTGCCTTATTCAATAATAAACTCATAAACAAGATGTTGGTGTGTGTATATATATATATATATATATATAATATATATATTAAAGATAATGATGATAATTCTATGTTATATGCTATCATATAAATGAATAAACCCAAATTTGAAAAGTGATCAAATTTGGTTTAAAATTAGGATTAACTTAAAGTATTTTAAAACATATGAGTTTATATATGTAGATATCATAATATATCTAATTTCTAATTGTTAATGGGCCTAAATAAAAATTAAGGCAACATATGCCATCATATTAAATAGGGTTATGGTCCCCGAATTAGACGTATGAAATTTCTCTTATGCTATCCCATTGTTAGGAAGGGAGAGAGAGTTCATTCTCCTAAAGTTTATACATATCAATTTGGAATTGATAGTCACAAATCAATATTGATATGAATTCATGTGCACTTCCGCATTTAAGTTATTATTCTTGATGGTTTGACCTGATGAATTTTAATTTAATGAAGATTTCATCAAAATTGAACTTTGCCCCAACAAGTGGTATTAGAGCCACCTTATGTTGAATCATTAAGAATTAATTATTAACTTGTTTTTGGATCTGCATCGTAATATAATTTTTATTATGACTTGGCTTATGGGATTTAATTAATTTATCAAATAAGATTTTAGGGTTTATAGGTACATGCATAAACATGATTTGCTTTTGGTATTTATCATAGTAAGGTTTCAAACAAGTAATTGGGGCAAATGTTTTATGTGTAGACATATGTGGTGCGATTGTGATTGTACGCATAATTGCATATATATGGTTCATATTACAATATATATATATATATATATATATATAGTTTAGTTATATATATGGATTGCATATTGGACATGCGGTACGATCTCCAATTGACATCGTTGCAATTACCTCTTTTGAATATGAATTCAGTTATACATATATGATTCATAAATATAAAAGAACTTTTGCGACAATATGCTTTAAGTTTTGGATTCTTTGAATGTTCTTTTTTTATACCTTCTTTGAAATTCTGTTTGACATTCGGTTGCGCCAATGTTGAGAATTTATAAATTTCAGGTTCCCAGAATGATTTTAGATTTTGATTACATATAATCTATATGTATGATTTAGTATTTGCGGCAACAAAATTATTTTTAAGTCTTTTATATAGCTTATTTATCTACATGATGGAATGTGAGATTTATCATTTTTATTCAAATTTTACCCATTGCATGTTTATTAAAAAGAAAAAAAATAAAGTTTGATTAATAAGAACATGATTCAAGTTGCCAGACATTTTTGGGGAATTTAAATTTGAATATTGGTTTGGATATATATATATATATATATATATATATTAGGATGAATTAATTGAAACAAGATGTCGCCAAAGTGACTATTGTGAAAATTAATTTATTTTGAAATATATAAATAGTTGTATGTATGTAATTTATTTAAATATTGATTGGCTCAAAGGAAAGTCTATATCTAATATAATTGTATATGCATATGTAGTAATAAGCATGTGATAATTATTTGATACTTTACATATGAATTTTAAATTAGCTCAAAGGAGGATTTATTGTTCGACATGTTATTTTATTATCAGTGTTTGATTACTACACCAACATATCACTTACAAGTTAATGTTTTGTCCAAAGATGAAATATTAATGGAGTGTCCAGTATCTTGAGATTGGGTTTTACCTTATTCAAGTTTTTAATTCCATTTTTGGTTTGCTTTGGTACTTATGTGGGTTATTTGTTTTGTTCTCAATTCAGTTTCTGCTCTAGAAGCTAATATCATTGCTAGCATCAACTTAATTCCTATGTTGAATGACATAAATTTTAAGGTATGGTAAGAGAGTGTCTTAATCACTCTTGGAGTCATGAAGCTAGATCTTGTGTTAATGATTCCTAAACTTGCTAATCTCATTGATAAGAGTACCTCATATGAAAAGAGGAAGATGAAAAAGTAGAAAAAGTCTAATCGCATAAGTCTGCCATTCCAGAAGCATTTAGGGGCACTATGTCTAATCAAGTAGAAATAGCTAAAGGTTTCCTTGAGGACTTTGAGAAAAGATTTGCTAAAAATGAAAAAGCTGAAACTAGTACAATCTTAACAAAACTTATCTCTATAAGGTATACAGGTAAAGGAAACATAAGAGAATACATTTTGGAAATGAAATGTCTCATCTTGCTTTAAAACTGAAGGCATTCAAGTTAAACTTCTATGAAGACTTGTTAGTGCATTTGATTTTAATATCCCTTCCAGCATAGTTCAGTTAGTTTAAGGTAAGCTATAATTGCCAAAAGGACTCTTGGTCACTTAATGAGCTCATCTCACACTGTGTTTAGGAAAATGAGATATTAAAGTAAGAAAAGACAACAATTGCTCATTTAGCCTTCACTACAAAGGACAAAAAGCAAGATAATAAGAGAAAGAAAAATAAAGAAGTTGCGGATACGGGAACACAAAAGAAACAACATACGGAAGTAACTCAAGATAATTGTTTCTTTTATGGGGTTGTAGGTCATAAGAAGAAGCAATGTACTAACTATCACATATAATGTGTAAAGAAAGGTACACTTCTTAATTTTGTTTGTTCTGAGGTTAATTTGACTTCAGTACCTACACATACATGATGGATAGATTTTGGTGCAACTACTCACATTTATGTGTTTATACAGGGTTGCTTGAATTGTCGAAAGCCTGAAGATGGTGAAAGATACATCTATGTTGGTGACGACAAGTCAATAGAGGTTAAAGCAATTGGGACATTTAGATTATTGTTAAGAACTTATTTTGGGATTTGATTGAGACTTTCCTTGTATTGTCTTTTAGACGGAATTTAATTTCTATTTCAGCATTTGACAAACTTGGTTATTTTTGTCATTTAGGAATGGAAAATTTAGTCCATTTCAAAATTCAAATTTGGTTGGTTCTGGTTCTTTATCAGGTTACGATAATCTATATATGCTTGATACGATTACTTTATTCAATGAATCCTTGAATGTTAATGTAATAAGTAAAAAGTGCAAATTAACCAATGAGAATTCGACATCATTGTGGCACAAGAGATTAGGTCATATCTCCAAAAGCGGAATTGAGAGACTTGTGTCTGACGGTATTTTCGATCCCCTTAATTTTTCAGATTTTGATACGTGTATAAATTGTATAAGGAAAACAAACAAATATAAGGAGATTTTGTGCCAACAGGAAATTAGACGTCTTAGAACTAATATACATTGATATTTATGGACCATTCCCTATGGCTTCTTGGAATGGTCAACAATATTTTATAACGTTCATAGATGATGTTTCGCGATATGGCTACCTTTTGTCTCATTCATGATAAATTGCAATCACTGGACATGCTAAAAAATTAAAAGGTTGAAGTTGAAAATAAACTTAACAAAAAAATTAAAAGCATCAGATTTAACGTGGTGGTGAATACTATGGTAGATATGACGACTCAGGTGAATAATGTCCAGGACCATTTGTGAAATTCCTAGAAGAATGTGGTATCATCCCATAGTATACTATGCTAGGTTCGCCCATTATGAATAGTGTTGTTGAGAGACAAAACAAAACGCTTAAGGATATGGTGTGAAGTATGATTAGTCATTCTACCTTGCCTAAATCACTTTGGGGAGAAGCATTAAAAACCGCAGCATATATACTCAATAGAGTTCTAACTAAGGTAACCGAAATGATCCTTTATGAGCTTTGGACAGACAAGAAGCCTAATTTAAAGCATTTTCATATTTCGGGATGTCCAACGGGGGCAAGGCCCTATAGGCCAAATGAAAAGAAACTGGACTCTAGAACTATTAGTTGCTATTTCATTGGATACTCTGAAAGGTCCAGGGGTTACAAATTTTATGATCCCACGATTAAGTATATTTTTGAGATGGGAGTTGTCTAGTTCTTTGAGGATGTTGAGTTTGCAGGGGGAGAAAGAGTTAAGGATTTTGTCTTTGATGAGGAATATGTAGATATTCCTTTAATTACAATTGACATTGATTAGGAATAATTTCTCATTCTTGACATTGTTTAAGAAGCAATTCCAGATCAAGACAATATTGTGTAACCTCTTGTACAAGTTCAAGAAGTTGTTCCAGAAGACTAAACTCCACAACCTCAAAAACCATTACCATTAAGGAGATCCACTAGAGAGAGGAGAAATGCATTTTTGGATGATTATATTCTATTTATCCAGGAGCATGATGTTGACATTGGAATGGTAGAAACCAATCCAACAATCAATTTTCATCAAGCCATGGAAAGTTTTAACTCTCAAAAGTAGGTCGATGCTATGAATGAAAAGATTAAGTCCATGAAGGACAATGGCATATGTGATCTTGTCCCATTACCTGAAGATGCGAAGCCCATTGGTTGCAAATGGGTATTTAAGACTAAAAGGGATTTGAAAGGTGATGTGCAAAGATAAAAGACACGTCTTGTTGCTAAGGACTTTACATAGAAAGAAGGCATTGAGTATAAAGAATTTTCTTTGTAATGTCATTGAAAGACTCTTTTAGGATTATAATGGCCTTGGTGGCACACTTTAATCTTGAGTTACATCTGATGGATGTCAAAATTGCATTTCTCAATGGAGACATTGATGAAACAATATATATGGTTCAACTAGAAAACTATGTATAAGGTGATGCAAAGTTAATGGTTTGCAAATTAAAGAAATCCATCTATAGGCATAAGTAGGCGCCTTATCAATGGTATTACAAATTTCACTAGGTTGTCATCTCATTTGGTTTTGAGATGAATTTGGTTTATGAATGTATATACCATAAATTCAGTGGGAGTAAGCATATTTTTCTAGTTTTATATACGATGACATATTGCTTGCCAACAATGATATAAGCTTGTTACATGACACCAAGAGATTTCTAGCAAAAAATTTTGAGATGAAAGATCCTGGTGGATACATTGGGATCGCTCTCAAGGTATTATTGGATTAACAAAAGGTCCTATATCGAAAAGATTCTCAAAAGATATGGCATGCAAAATTGTAAACCAGGTGATACCCCTGTGACTAAAGGAGACAAGTTTAGTCTTGATCAATGCCCTAAAAATGCCTTTGAAGCAAAGGAAATGCAGAAGATTCCATATGCATTAGCAGTAGGGAGTCTACTGTATGCACAAGTTTGTATGCTTTCGAATATTGCATACATTGTTGAAATACTAGGCAGATATTTAAGCAATCCAAGAATGGATCATTGGAAGGCAACTAAACGATTCATGCAGTATTTACAGAGGACAAAACATTACATGCTCACATACTAGAGGTTAGATAAGTTAGAGATTATTGGGTATTCTAATTATGACTTTGCAAGATGCTAAGATAGTATGAAATCCACTTCGAGCTATATCTTTATACTTGCTGGGAGCTAGCTCTTGGAAGAGTGCCAAACAAACACATGTAGCTCTTTCCACGATGGCAGCTGAGTTTATAGCATGTTATGAGACATCCAATCATAGAATATGGCTGTGAAATTTTGTCACTTGCCTACAAATTATGGAAGGAATTAAAAGACCACTTAAGATATTTTATGACAATAAGTAAGCAGTTATATATTCCAATAACAACAGGAGCTCAATGAAGTCAAAGCACATAGACATTAAGTTCCTAGTTGTTAAAAAAAGAGTTTAGAGTGGTCAAATATTTATAAAGCATATTAGCACAAATTCCTTAGTTGCAGATCCGCTTACTAAGGGATTACCACCTATGGTCTTTCATGAGCATACGGTTCATATGGGTGTTATGTCATTTGATTATATTAAGTTTTAGTGGGAGTTTGTAATTTTGTTTTTCTGTTATAAAGACCTTTTTGATTATTTCAGTTATGGATAATTTAAGGTTATTTTCTATAGAAATAAAATTTATTTAGTTTATTCACACTCTGATTTTGGTATAGTTTGATCTCACTAAAGTTCAAGGTGGACCAGTTGGAAATAGATATGTTTAGATCACATTACATGTAATTTCCATGCTACACATCCATACTTGATCTATATCATTTGGTTATGTTGATATACTTGGATGGATTTAGTTACAATACATGTAACAAAAGTCACATTGGTTCTATGTTGACATAATCAATGAACGAGATTGTTTGTGATGCCTTTAGTTATGATAGCAAATGGTTTCGAGCTCATAAGGTTATTGTGGCATACAATTATAAGGTGATATATATATATTATATTAAAGATAATGATAAGAATTTTATGTTATATGCTATCATATAAAAGGATAAGAATTAAAAGATATGAGTTTATATGTGTGGATATCCTAATATATCTAATTTCTAATTTGTTGTTGGGCCTAATTAGAAATTAGGGCAACATATACCATTATATTAAATAGGGTTATAGTCCCCAAATTGGATGTATGAGATTTCTCTTCTAATATCCCATCATTAGGAGGGAAAAAATTCATTCTCCTAAAGTTCAGACATATCAATTTAGATGATCGATAACTGCAAATCATTATCGATATGGATTTAGGTACGCTTCCGCACTTAAGTTATTATTCTTGATGGTTTGACATGATGAATTTTAATTTGATAAGGATTTCATCACAATTGAGTTTTGCCCCAACACAAGAATAACAAAATCCAATATCATCACTAGATATGAAGGTTTTTCTACATTGAAAATCCAGAGCAAGGTTGTTTCATATATTTATATATATTTTTGTATAGGAAAGTACACAAGCAAATATTATGTTTTGCCTGGTGGCATGTATTATAGAATCATGAACAACAAAACACAATTCCATGTTTGAATGATTAAAGTGTTTGCAAGTTATGGCTTTAATGTTTGCAACTTATCAAGGTTCTTAGTGACAACTTCTCGTGAACAGGTACCCACAAAGGTCCAATAATTTAATCTTTTATTCAATGAAGACCTGAGAAATTATTATGTTTGCAGGTAAGAGAAGAGTTCAAACTTCCAAAGTTTAGGTGAGGAGGGAAATTATGACGGAAAGGGATTGAGACAAAGACAAACACACCAAATTTTGATTTTGAATTTTGAATATTCTAAGTATGATATATGTACTATTGCAAGTAATTTAAGGAAAATATTTAATCCAAGCATGCTCCCACACGTTTATACACACACACACACACACACACACACACACACACGAGAAAGCTTGAAATAAATTGAAACGAAGTATTTCTATTTCAATATAAACGTGCCGATTTGATATATAGAATACTTCAAAAAGTAGTGAAATGACTTTCGAGTATGAGATTTCAGCTGCATGAGGTAGATCAATCAGCAATATACCAACACAGACTGATAGATTTCAAGAATTATTAAAATATATATAGTGATATGTGGACTCTTGTATAATTATATAGCTAATATATAATAACTCTATATATATATATATATATATATATCAGATTCTTTAATTTTTGCAAACAACTTCAATATTATTAAACTAAATTTTGTTTTTCCAAAAGACATTTTTAACTTAATCGTTAATTAAAAACACTAAACGTAAATCAATTGTGAAAAGTCCATACATACATACATACATATATATATATATATATATGTCCTTCAAAGATAATTTCAATGATGTTTTGGTAAATAGACGCCGGTCAAATATCCCTGAGATGAAATTAAAGTGGTTAAGTTGACGCGGAAGAAACATTAATAGCAGAAATGCAGGATACTAGACGGCATATATACACGTTATTTTCTGCATGTTTCTCTGGTCTCACTTCTTTGAATATCTTTTTCCTAAAGTTCCATTCTTTCCTACTTGCACATTTGAAGATGTTTTTGTAATAGAAGCCAGTCAAATATCCCTGAGATGAAATTAAAGTGGTTTAGTTGACATGGAAGAAACATTAATAGTACGAATGCAAGATACTGGACGGCATATATACACGTTATTGCCTGCATGCTTCTATGGTCTCATTTCTTTGAATATCTTTTTCCTAAAGTTCCATTATTTCCTACTTGCACATTTGAAGCCAGCATGATATATATATATATATATATATATATATACACTTTTAGTCCTTCACCTTTTGTTATTACATCAATTTGATCTTTGAAAAATAGAAAATACTAAATTGGTCATTCAAATATTGTACTGTGATCACATTTAATCATTCCATCATGAGATTGTTAAAATTAATCTAACCTGGACCATTTTTGCTGATGCAACACATTATCTACTTGATTAGTAGTTTGCTTCATCATTAAATAATTTGGTCTCTCATCTTGTGCCATTAGATCAATTAAGTCTGTTATCTTTCATAAATACATCAATTTGGTTCCTCAATATTTGACATTAGATCAATTTAGCGCCTTATCTTTTGACAATAGATCCATTTAGTATTTAAACTATTGCCACTAGATCAATTTGGTCCCTCATCTTTTGCCATTAAAATAATTTGGTTCCTCAAAGATTTTGGCATCATCAAAGTTAGCCTTTAGCAATAATAATAAGATAATTATGGTGCCACTTTCAAAAGATTTTTTATTATGTTGACTAAAATAAAATAAGAGTACAAATAAGGTTTAACAGCAACACATAATAAATTATTTATTATATTAACACAAACATACACATATACATATAGCATTCAACTCATACTTGTTTTATGACAACATAACACATATACCTTATCAATACCCAAATTGATGGGACATCCATTAATGTTTTTTTTTCTTAATTAATACAATATAATTATTATCAATTATTTATTAATATTTTACTTCTTTTATTAAATTTTATAAAATATAATTCTTTTTAATTTATATATTGCAACTTACTATCATTTTTTTTTTAATATTTTCACTAGTCTTTCCTAATTTCCTTTTCCATTATCTTATTTATATTGTATAATACTAAAAAAATGGGATTTAAATCTTAATATGTAAGCTCTGTTCTTTAATAAGGTGAGTTGGCTCCATACTTTTCTGTCTATTTGTGCTGAATAATCTTTAAAGGGATTAATATTGAGCCCGCTAGTTTCTTGAGATGTATGACTGCTTTGGTTATGGATTATCATTGTTCGTTTTCTCTTCTCCAACTTACTAAAACAATTATAAAGGATTTCTCTGCTCAGCATATCCATTGGACTCTTCTTCTTGATTATGTTGTTGAACTTAATATTTATGGCTTTGTTCAAACCAAGGTTCTGCGACTTATGGTGGTATGCTAAGAGATAGTAAGGGTAATTTTATCAAGGGTTTTAGTGTTAAGCTTTCAAACAGCACGATTACCAATAGTGAACTTTGAGGTTTATTTTATAGGCTTAAAATTTGTTTTGAAGTTGGGTGTAGGTCTATCTTTGTGGAACTTGATTCCTTGATCATGGTTAAGATTGTTAAAATTTTGCAAGATAATTTACATGAAAGTTTTCATCTGGTTCGTGCTATTAGACACTGGTTAGATTTAGATTAGTCTATCCAAATTTGTCACATTTTTCGTGAAACAAATTTCACTATTGATACCTTTGCCAAGTATGGTCATAATCAATTTCCTTCTTACAATTATTTTGATACTGTTCTTAGTTTCACATCCTTAGTTATTGCTGCTGACTTGTAGGGTGTTTGTCACCCTAGACTCGTTACATGCTAGTTCTATTTTTTCTTAGGTTTTTTGCCCTGTTGTTTATAAAAAAAAAAAAAAAAAACTAAGTCTTTTGTCTAATTGATCTTTACATGATGTCTATTTATTTGAAGGACTTAAACATAATTTGCTTAGCATTATCATGACAAAGGGTACAAAGTAACTTTTAAATATAAACAATGCACTATAGAAAATGACGACAAAGCTTTGTTTGTGGGGCAAAGACAAGAGAATGTTTACATTCTAAATCCAAAAGAATTGCAAGAAAAGAAAATATCTTATCTTTCCTTTATACGCAATGATCCATGGATTTGGCATAAGAAACTTGGTCATCAAAATTATCAAAATGAAACCTCGTAAGAGGACTTCCTCAAATTAATTTTGAAAAATATCACTTATGTGATGCATGTCAGATTAGCAAACAAACTAGATCATATTTTAAAGTAAAATATAACATTTCAACTTCAAGGTCCTTAGAATTATTATATATGGACATCTTTAGCCTAACACAAAGTAGAAACTTTGTTAGTAAAAGTTATACATTTGTCATTGTAAATGATTTTTCAAGATTCATTTAGGTAATTTTCTTAGATCACAAGGATGAGGTTTTTAAGTACTTTAAAATATTTTGCAAATGAATTAAAAGAGAAAAAAGTTATCTTATCTCAAGCATCATAAGTAATCATGGAGCAAAATTTGAAAACAAAATTTTTAAAAGTTTTTGCAATAAACATGGTTTCTCTCATAAATTTTCAACACAAAAAACTCCACAACAAAATCGAGTTGTTAAGTGAAAGAATAGAATTTTACAAAATATGGCTAGAACCATGTTAGTTGACAATAATCTTTCTAAATACTTCAAGGCTGAAGCCATTAACACTGCTTGTTATATTTTAAATAGATTTCTTATAAGGCCTATACTTAAAATGACTCCTTATGAGTTTTGGAAAGGAAAGAAACCTGATGTAAGTTACTTTTATGCCTTTGGTTGCAAATGTTATATATATAATAATGGAAAGGACAACTTAGGAAAATTTGATGCTAGAAGTGATGAAGGCATATTTCTTAGATATTCAACAACTAGCAAGGCTTATATAGTTTATAATAAAATAACCTTAGTGGTTGAAGGATCCATGTATGTTATATTTGATGAATTCAACTCTTATTTAAGAAATAGTGCTCAAAGTGATGAAGATGTGCAGCATAAGTCACCTGAACCTGAGCAACCCCCTAAGGTAGCTTACTTGGGCATTGATCAAGGAAAAGAAAAAGAACAGATAACGATTGAACTTAGCAACCTAAATAATGAAACTACATGCCTGAATGAGACACTTAATGATTGAAGTAAAGACTCAAGGTAGACAAACAAAATGATATCTGATATGAAGTTACCCAGAAAGTGAAAACATTTAAGTTCTTATCCCATGCAATACATACTTATGAATCCCAGTGAAGGATGTAAAACTAGATCATCTTTCAAGTAATCAAACCATCTTGCTCTCCTATCTCAAATTGAACCAAGCAACATTGATGAAGCTCTTAAGGATGAAAAATGGATTTCGCAATGCAAGAAAAGCTAAATCAATTTGAAAGAAATCAAATGTAGGAGCCCCTTGAAAAGCCTAAAGATGTATCTGTAATTGGAACACAATGGGTATTCTGCAACAAGTTAGATGAGCAAGATAAAGTAGTAAGAAACAAGGCTAGACTTGTGGCCCAAGGTTTCATACAACAAGAAGGTATTGATTTTGAAGAATCTTTGTTCCTATTGCTAGAATTGAATCCATTCAAATACTACTTACTTATGCTACATTTATGAATTTTAAATTATACCAAATGGATGTCAAAAGTGAATTCTTAAATGGTTATATTAATGAAGAGGGGTATGTATAGCAACCTTCAGGATTCCAAGATGAAAAAATATTTAACCATGTTTTTAAACTTACTAAGGCACTATATTAGTTGAAACAAGCCCCTGAAGCCTAGTATGAAAGGTTGAGTAGTTTTCTCATTGAAAATAATTTTTTCAAAAGGAAAGGTCAATACTACACTCTTTGTTAAGAAGATTACCAAAGATGCACTTCTTGTTTAAGTTTATATTGATTACATCATATTTGCTAGCACTAACGAAAATATGTGCAATGAATTCTTAAAGTTAATGCATGGAGAATTGGAAATGAGCATGATAGGTAAATTAAGCTTCTTCATGGGATTACATATCAAGCAAGCAAAAGCAACTTCATATGTCAAACCAAGTATAGTAAGGAACTACTTGAGAAGTTTGGCTTTGAAGATGCTAAACCTATGGGCACTCTTATGAGTCCAGCTACTTCATTAGATAAAGAAGAAAAAGGTAAGGATTTTGATCAACAACAATATAGAGGTATGATCAGGTCCCTATTTTATCTTATTGCAAGTAGGTTTAACATAATGTTTAGTGTATGCATATGTTCTCAATTTCAAGCTAATCCCAAGGAATCTCATTTTGTTGCTTTAAAGGAATTTTTAGATATTTAGTTGGCACACAAGAATATGGACCCTGATATCCAAGATCTAATAATTTTGATCCAATAACATATGTAGATGCTAACTTTATAGGTGAGAAACTTGATAAAAAAAAGTACTAGCAGCACATGTTAATTTCTTATAAGTGTCATAGTCTCATGGTTTAGTAAGAAGCAAAGATCATTTGCTCTATCTATTACAGAACTTGAATATATAGTAATAGGAAGTTATTGTACCTATTACTTTGGATGAAACAACAATTAGAGGATTATTCTCTAAAGAGAATATTCCAATCTTCTATGACAACGTAAGCACAAAATGCTAAGTAAAAATCTTATGCATCACTCAATAACTAAGCACATAGAAATAAAATAACAATTCATAAGAGATCATGTGCAACATGGAGATGTTGAAGTCTGCTATATCAAAACTAAAGATCAAGTTACAAACATATTCGCAAAACCACTCTATGAAAATAGATACATCAATCTCAAAAAAGAAATTGGTATGATTGGAAAACCTTTCAATCTTTCTAAGTAAATGATATCTCAAGTACTTAAGTTTGGATCTCAGACACTTGGCTTGTGTTTGTTTGTCTGATTACTTTAAGGCACTTAAAGTTTAACTTTAGGCACATAACCTTACCATATATTACTCGTTTGACTTATATGCTTGAACTTTTATCTTAAGTGCTTGAATTTGTGATTGATGTGTGTATTGTTTGTTAAATTGCTGAGTTTTAAACTTAGGCACTTAAATTTAGTAGTTGTATGTGAATGGTTTAGTGACTAAACTTGAAAAGTCAATCACTTAATGTTCTAAGACAATAATGTCAACAAAAGAACACACGTGGATGGTAACAATCAAGACAAAAATAACTCTTCCCTCCAAAGGAAGTAACCATCAACAAAAGTAGGTTTAAGGCACAACCCATTTGCTCTAAATCCAAATAGAGCACCAAGGAAGCATATCAGGACCTCTAACCCACTGATTTAATGTTAAAGGAGATGGTTGTTTTTTAAGAACCCTAAGGCATTGAAGGATGAACTCAAGTCACGGAAGAAACTAAGGTACTTGATGTCGCGATTAAGGCAGTGACGAACAAAGTTGCGAACCCTCAAAATGTCAATGTCATGAATGCGATGGAGACATAAACCACTGTGGGAACTTATGAGGTTGAAGGTAGAAATCAGACAGACAAGGAACCTCAAAGTGTTGAGATTCTAACTCAGTGTCCTGCACACGAAAAACTTAGGTGCCTAAGTTACTTTTTTAAATAAACAAACTTAGTAACTGAAAACTGAAACTCAGGTGCTTCAAAAGAGTTTTTAGTGACTTAAGAAAATTTTAGTCACTGAAAGTATTTTTTAAATCAGTAAAGTGACCGTCCACTACAATTATAATTTTTATATAAACTACATATAAATTGCAACTACCTAGACTATAGAAGATCCAAATCAGCCATTTTATACACAAAAATTGATTCCACTTTTCATTAAGTCCAAAACTTGGCCTACCCCAGAAATTTTTTTAACCTAAATGGGTCAAGTCACCTAAAAATGCACTTATAGAACCCATAATTGTCGATAATATTGATGCTGGTTCATTCAGAGACCCTCCTACAACTTGGCTAAACAAATATGGGTATTGGAGAATGCTGATTGGAAGCCAAAATTAGCCTATTTTGTATAAAAGCAAGGACTTTGTGAATTGGATTAAAGCCATTGACTCTTTGTTTCCAGCAGAAAGCTCTGGAATGTGGGAGTGTCCTGATTTCTACCCTGTGTTGATCAAGAATCCATCTGGTATTGATTTATTTGTGAATGGTCTTGAGGTTAGGCATGTGCTTAAGGTTAGCTTAGCTGCTATGCAACATGATTACTATTTGATTAGAACTTATGATGTTGCCAAGGATGCCTTTATTCTGGATTATAAAATTGAAAATGCTTCAAGATATGATTATGGAAAACACTATATGTCCAAGTCATTTTTGATGATGGGAAGAACAGAAGGGTCTTGTTCATTTGAAGTGAAAGAGTTTGGGAATGCTGAAGTATTGGATGAATGGATGGACCCTAAATTCTTTGCAGTGGAATAGGTGCAACTCGAACAAGTGGCCTCAGCCCTTTGGTCTACTCTTTTTTGCTTCAAATGACTAACAAGAGTACACTGCTGTGTTCTTTAGAATATTCAAATATCAAAACCAAAATATGGTGCTCATGTGCAGTGACCAAAGTAGGTTCTTCTTTGTTTCTATCCCTTTTCTTCAACTTCTTTCTTCATCGAATTTGAACTCTTCTCTTACATGCAAATGCAATATTATCACAGGTCTTCCTTAAATAAAGATAATGATATGACAACTTATGGGACATTTGTAAATGTGGAACCTCTTTAGGAGAAGCTATCACTAAGAAGCTTTGTAAGTTTCAATAATAAAAGCAATAACATGCAAACACTTTAATCATTCAAACATGGATTATGTTTTTTTGTCATACTGATGCATGAGTTTGTCCTTTTGACAGATTGGTCACTCAGTAGTGGAGAGTTTTGGGGGAGAAGGAAGAGCTTGCGTTTATCCTACTTTGGCAATCAATGTTAAGGCATACCTCTAAGCTTTCTATAATGGAACTGTGGATGTGAATATCACAAGGTTGAATGCTTGGAACATGAAGAAAGCTCAAATCACTGGAAACTAAGAACAGTGTGGGGATGGAAAACTAAATAAGCAACACTAGAATTCTTTAGCTAGTGCCTCCAAGTATCATTACTGCGACATTAAGGCCATTAAGTCTGCCATTCATCATACATGGCAATCCAAAGAAGGAACAAAAAAATTTGTTTAGTAAACAAATAACAATTGTCTAGATGTCTTCAATGCTAGTTAATTTTACCATATAATTTCACTGGACTGGGATGTTTGAGCATGATCCTTGACATCTGTATCTCAATTATTTGTTATTAAATATCGGCAATTTTGCTTTGTCCTTAACAAAAAGACCTATAAATATTTGGTTGAAAGGAGTTTCCTTCACTGCGGCTAAATTGTTCACTTAAGTAGCAAAAAACTGCACCTTCTTGCTGCTAAGTTGCTTGTGAATTTTCATTTGTTTTGTGATTCCTCTCTCGGACACTATGATTACAGTTATTGCTCTTGTAATACATAATAAACATGGATAAAAGTTACACAGATTTTTTAAACTTGAAACAAAGATACTTAATCAACAATTCAGTAATCAAGTTTAAGAATGAAACAGAATATGTTAAATTTAAAGTATATTTCTGTACCATTTTTCATTTTTTTTTTCTTTTCTTGAATTTGTTAGAACTTGGAGATTTAAAAAATCAGAGGTTTGCATCACAGGGCTATTAATTGCCTTTCTGTTCTCTCTTAAAACTTTTCTTATCTATTCTAGAAAGCCATGTTCAATATCTTGTATTGACTATTAATTACTTTGCCTATTTCAAAGACATGACTTTCTAGTCTTCGGTTTTGTACAAACAGATCATAATTAACTGAAAGCGAAGTTGTAAATTGGTCAAATGGACGTGAAAGAAAAGGTCATAGTACAATGAAAGAAAAAAATATAAAATTTGTATTATAAAATATTACTGACTCTATGCCTTGAAAAAAAAGAACTCATACTCTTGAATTGTTGACTTTGAACTCCAATTTGACTATTAAATCATATTTATTCCCCTGGATGCTTCTCTAAGCTCACTTGATTATTATATTTTCCTTTGCAAATACTCCATTTCTAAAGGACTCATCACCTCAGGCTGTGGCTTTTATCCTTTCCCATTCAGAAATCTTAGACAGTAGGCTTCTCTTAATAAGTAGATAGAAGAGTACAGGTTCTCTTGATTCTCACAAAAGCCAACATGGCCATTTTATCTCCAATATGGCTTTTGGCAATCTTTTCTTTCATTTGTGGCTATGGTGGCCTTCATATTGAAGCTTCCTCAAATCAGTCATACAGGACTGCCTATCACTTCCAACCTCCTAAGAATTGGATAAATGGTACTTGCTTATGTTAAATCTCATATCTTTATCCTTCTTAGTTCTTACTTCTTTTTATCATTGTTTCTCTTCCCTCTGTCATGTAAATTTTATATCTAACAGTTTGTTCTTCTACTTTTTGTTGTCTGATGTGACAATTTATGATGAAATGGACATCTGGGTGTGTTTGGAACTGCAGATCCTAATGGTTAGTTCTATACTCCTTGCTCTCCTCTTTCATTTGAATCATCCAGTACTTTTTGCAATTTCCTTCAAACCTACATCTCATTCCAGTCTGTATGTCTACCCATTTCAGATAATATACGTGATTTCATTACTTCTATAGAACTAAGTCAAAATAGCTGTGTGATCCAAAGTCCAAACAGATAAATAAACGAAATTAGGAAAGAGTGCATCAAGTTGCTATATTTTTTATAAATTCATTCAACGCAGCCCCTAAACTGTGGCATATGTATTTAAAAGAAGTTTATATCAGAACAAAAGATACAACGAGACAAATTCAATATATCAGTGAGATAGGGACAGAATAAGCCAAAATGGGTGTCTGTATGATTACGATGTTCCTCCACATTGGTCAGAACTTGTCTATTATAACCATGAACATAAATAATATATTAACATAAGGCACGAATAAACAAGAACAATCTTATCGTTCCATCCCTAATTAACATATCATCAAATTGATGTACTGACTTGACTTTGATTCTTTTTGGCAGGACCAATGAGATACAGAGGAGTTTACCACCTTTTCTACCAATACAATCCGAAAGGTGCAGTCTGGGGCAATATTGTGTGGGCCCACTCTGTCTCCAAAGACCTAGTGAATTGGACCCCACTGGATCCTGCTATCTACCCGTCTCAGCCGTCTGATATCAATGGCTGCTGGTCAGGATCAACCACCATGCTTCCTGGAGGCAAACCAGCAATTTTATACACAGGAATAGACCCCAAGAATCGTCAGGTTCAAAACTTAGCCTTCCCCAAAAATGCATCTGACCCATTTCTCAGAGAATGGTTTAAATCACCCAAAAATCCAGTAATGCAACCCACAAGTGACAACAAGATCGATGCAAGCAATTTCAGAGACCCCACCACTGCGTGGCTAGGCAAAGATGGGTATTGGAGGGTTCTCATAGGAAGCCAAAATGAGACTAAGGGAATGGCTATTCTGTACAGAAGCAAAGACTTTGTGAATTGGATTAAAGCTGAAAACCCACTATTTTCAGCTGAAGATACTGGAATGTGGGAGTGTCCTGACTTTTTTCCGGTGTTGAATAAGGATTCGTCTCTTGGGGTTGATGCGTCTGTGAATGGTCCTGATGTTAGGCACGTGCTCAAGTTTAGCTGGGGTGCTAAGCAGCATGATTACTATATCATTGGGACTTATGATGCTGCCAAGGATACCTTTATCCCGGATAGTGGATGGGAGGATAGTAAGTCCTGGTTAAGATATGACTATGGAAAATATTATGCCTCAAAGTCGTTTTATGACGATGGGAATAAGAGGAGGATCATGTTTGGTTGGATTAAGGAATCCTCAAGCCAGGCGGATGATATCAAGAAAGGATGGTCCGGAATTCAGGTAATCTGTTGTTCTTTTTCTGAGTCAATGGCAAGATAAGATTTAATTGTATAAAAAGAATGACTCAATTAAATGATGCATATTAGCCTATCATTGTTATTAATTTAATTTTTTTTAAGATATCTACCATCATATTAATTTTATTTATTTAAAAAAATACATCAATAAATTTACCAACTATCTTGACTAAATGTTTGTTAAATCGTCCACTTGGCTCAACATTTGCTAAATTAAAATATTAGTGGTTGACTTGCTATCCATGTGACTTGTTAGCATAACAAATTGCATATAATAATAATAATTATTATTATTAGTAGTAGATGATTTTTGGTACAATAATAAAACTACTTGCACTAGTACAATCATTATGTTACATATTAAAACAAAAATATGTGCTAATAACATGTCAAAATTTATTGACTATTTACTAATTTAAATAATTTGTTATATTTATATTTTAACTGTAATATTTTTTAAGTTTTATTTTATGAACCCAAATTTTTTAAAAAAAGTTTCAATTTATCCTCTATACTTTTTATATCCCAATAACTCACAAAAACACTAGTTTTTACATTGAAAGTAAGGATAAATTAGGGAAATGAGTAGTTATTAGAAAAATAAAGGGAATATAGGAGTAAGTCAACAAATTTACAAACAAGACTTTTTGTAGATGTTGCTAGGAAATAAAAAGCAGAGGGGGTGAATTAAAAATTCAAAAAACATTGGGTTCAAATATAAAATTTAAAATATATTAGAGTTAAAATATAAATATAATATATTATTTTAAGTTGATATACAATTAACATATTTTAATACTTCAATATCACATGTCTTATTCTTAATATGTCATATAATGATTATATTAGTACAATTACTTTTATAATTACATAAAAAAATTTACTTTATTATTATCAATGCAATTACACTTTTTTTTTAATATATATATGATGGGTTTCCAACTCAGTGAAGAACATTTCAAACTTAAAAATATTGGTCCCATAGGAAACTCTCATGACTTGTTAATCTGAGTTAATATTAGGATCTAAAATTTTCTTTTTAAATATTAACTAAATATGCCTATGTTGCTCAATATTTGTTTATGACATATTTTTGACAAACAAATTGCATATACTCCATATCATCATAATTATTGGAACAAGACTCTTTATTTGACCAAAATATCAAATGGTATGCCACGTTCCAACTGAATAAATGATCGTTCGTGTAGACAACTTGACAAGATTAAGTCAACCAGTCAAAATCTATATCATGTACTTTAAACTATTAGAGGATTAATATGACAACAACTAACATTTTAGAATTAAAATTAATAAAATGATATTTTCACGAACCAATATTATAATTTATTCATGAATGGAAATATCTAGTTGAAACAAGTTGGATTAATTTATTGAGCATGGTTTATGATAAGGTCTAGTGTTTACTTAATCCAGCTCATGATCTTGGTCTCCACAAAATTGTAATCCAAATCGATGACTAAAATAATGGGTTGAACTTGATTCGATGTACATGGATTTGCAGGCAATACCAAGGAGAATGTGGCTTCATGAATCAGGAAAACAATTGGTACAGTGGCCAGTGGAGCAAATTGAAAAGCTACGTGAAAAGCCAATTTTTTGGACCCCCAGAGTTCTCAAAGGAGGTGAATTGCTTCAAGTTAATGGTGTCACAGCGTCACAGGTAAAGTTTCAATCATTGCGCTAAATAATATTACACTATTCTTCACTCAAAATTGTGGAAACAAATCTTTAACGGATTAGTTTATTCAGAGAAGAGTATGTGATGTGTGATTAAATTTTATTTTTGTTGAATTTTTAGAACCTTACTACAAGAAGCTTCTTTTTGAATCTCCTAAACTCAGTGAATAATTTGCAGAGTGAGAATTTAATTGGGGTTAGCATTATTTGATTTGAAACCATGATCATAATTACACTAAACAAATGTAGAAAATATATAGGCGACCTAACATCAAATTTACTAAAGAAAAAAGAATATAAATGAGGCCATTGAATTCAAATATCATGAAAGATCGTCATAGCTTGTGCGGCACTCATCAAAATAACATGTAGGTATTGATACTTAAATAAGGGTCGTTTTTCAATATCATTTAACACTACAGCTTAAATTTTAAACCTTAAATTCTAAAAAAAATATAAAATATAATACAAGTAATTTGGCAAGTATTAGAGAATATGATTGATTATTTTCATGTGAATGACAATTTTTTTTTTTTTTTTTAATTTGCAGGCTGATGTTGAAATTTCATTTGAAGTAAAAGAGTTTGGGAAAGCTGAAGCATTGGAGGAATGCATGGACCCTCAAATTCTCTGCAGTAAAAAAAATGCTACCGTACCAAGTGGCCTTGGACCCTTTGGTCTTATAATCTTTGCTTCAAATGACTTGCAAGAGTACACTGCAGTCTTCTTTAGAATCTTTAAATACCAAAACAAACATTTGGTGCTCATGTGCAGCGACCAAAGCAGGTTTGACATCAAACTTGTGCCTTTCTATGAACAAGTCAGATTGGATTTGTAATCATGGTTGTTTATTTTATGTATACTTGGTGTATGCAATTATTGCTCCAACTTCTTTACCTCTTTGCAAAAATTTTGGAAGTGGACTCTCAAAATGCTAATGCAGTAATTTCACAGGTCTTCGTTGAATAAAGATAATGATATGACCACCTATGGGACATTTGTGGATGTGGACCCTGTTCAAGAGAAGCTGTCACTAAGAAGCTTGGTATGTTGTAATAATCTGATGGAATCTTTCCCACGTTACTTTAATACATTTATAATTTTATTCTCAGAATATTCTCAAAGAATCTTTCTAAAGAATATAGTGGCCCTTCATACATTGAACTGATACAAATGATTATTTACAGTTTGGGCCTTCCCTTTATCTATCATCACTTATCTGTGTTTATGTTCATGATTATAAAATACTAACCACTGCTCGTAACAATATTTTCTACTGCCATTTGTTCTTCTAATATGGTCATGTGTATTGCTTGCACTTACACCCTTTAACGAAAACAAGACTTACTTCCCTTCTTGTAATACAAATGCATGAGTTCGTCCTTTTGACAGATTGATCACTCAGTAGTAGAAAGTTTTGGAGGAGAAGGAAGGGCTTGCATCACAGCCAGAGTCTATCCAACTTTGGCAATCGATGATAAGGCAAATCTGTATGCTTTCAATAACGGAACTGTCAATGTCAAGATCACTAGACTGAGTGCTTGGAGCATGAGGAAAGCACAAATCAACGGAAACTAAGCAGAAAAAAGAGGATGGAATTGTAAATAAACCCTAGAGTTCTTTTATATTTCCAACCAACAAAGTCTACTATTCATCTTCAATGCCATTTGATAGAGATGGGAAAAATGTTCAGTAAAGAATTCGACATTGTCTTTACTGAATAAAAATGCAAATTCAATCCCTATAAATTCGTGCAGTTAGACTTGTTGCATGATTCCTCATTCAAACACCATGATTTCAGGTTTTGCTTTTATCTTTCTGCTTTCTCACACACACAAATTGACAAAATTTGAACATTGGTAAAGCTGGCAGAGCAACGTAAGAATATATGTACAATGTCATATATACACGATAAATATGGACAAAACACATTTATACTCATAACTTTATAGAAGTCAGAAATAAAATCCACATCATAGAGAAACCCAATGAAACCCCGAAGACCCTATCAGCAACCCAAAAAAGATCAATTAAAGGAAGACCAGACAGTAAAAATTTGGGATTGTAACTTCAGACAGAAGTAAACCAGAATTCCACAGTATTTACTCCGGTGACACTAAATCTATCCAGGTCTGTCACGTGCAACCAGACACTACTGCTGCTTGCATTCAGGAGGGCGTTCGCCTTGCTGACCATTCCCTGGCTGAGTCTCACCACTTTTCTGCAGTTAAAACCACGAAAACATTGTTTATAACTATATATAATACAGATGATTGAAAAATAATGGGCATTTGGTGCATCGTTATGTTAAACCTTGATATATTCAATATCATGCAGTGTCCAAGACGCCTATGTTGAATACATTGGTATCCAAGATGATGTATGTCATTTAAGATACCATGTTATCATAAGACGACTACTTTGGGTGGCATCTCATACTACTCTTCCTTAACTTTGTTAACCTTTATAAAGTATCACTTGTATTTTTTTCATGATGACTTTGAATTGTCATATCAAACATGGGCATCTTAGATATCATGGTATCTTGTATCTTGGTTATCCTATACCATGGTATTCAAGATATCTAAAAATGTGAGATAACAATGTACCAAACACCTTCATAGACAAATAATCAACATGCAATACCTTTTTCCGGCTTTTGCCTTCCTGTTTCTTGTCCTTATCTTCCTCTTCCTCCTCCTCCTCCTCCTCATCATCATCTTCATCTTCATCTTCATCCTCATTATCATAATCATCTTCATCCGCATCTATATCCTCAAATTCATTCTGTACCGCCTCCCCAGTAAACCATGACACAGCATGGGGAATAATTTTATCTCGAATTGTAGAGCTGTATAATGACACCATATACCAACGTAATTACAACTAAAAACAAGAAAATATGACAACACCACAAGCCTTCTCTTGAATACATCAATCATAAAATTTGCAAAAGCCAACAATTTCTTCCATTGGCCAATTCGTGCTTTATACTCCCATCTTTTCCACTTAATTATCAGATCTCAAGAATGAAAAGCAAGTATTTTTCTTGGGGATGAATTCAAAAAGCAGTGCAGAATAAACAATTTTACTCTCATGGCACAGAAACTTCCAGCCAGCAAATACATTTGACATGAAACAATTTACAAATGATGCAAAAGCATAGACCAGATATTACATCACTAAATTCTAATGTCACTGCAACCAACAGATAAGTCAAGAGGCTTCACACTCAGATTAAAGAAACAAGACATATCTCTCAAGCATTCACTGGTGACTTACCCAATGTCATAATCATGTTCCATCAAACTCTGAAGCTCTTCAACCTATCCATACACACATCAAAGACAATAATTATTGAAAATCATTCTACTATTTTCCAAAAAATAAATATAAAATAGCATCTCACATCATCATCATCAATATCATCCTCATCCTCAGGAACCTGGGGAGGGTTGAAAAAGTTAAAAAAACTATCACATTTTTCTGTTTTTGTGATAGGCTTAGCATTCTTCGATCCCTTCTTTGGCTTCTTCTTTAAAACCTTCTGCGTCAAGTTCTTTCCTGGATACCATTCAATCTCCGTTCTACAATGTAAAACAATATAAGATGTGCACAGAATGTCAACACAGCAAAACATAAGAAAATTAAGAGATATTAGTTACCCTATTGCCTTCTCTAATATAGGGTCATCATCATCATCAATCATGTGATATGTTTTCGTTAAAACAGAATTCTTAAAATATGGATTTGCAGAAAAAAAGAACTCCAGCTTGAAACCCTTGGGATTGTCTAATCTACTCCACTTGATATCTTTAAGATACTTGAGAGCTCCTTCATCACGTTCAGTGATCTACTCCAGAAAAGAAAATGCTTATTATTCTATAATACTTAGTAGATGGAAAGCATACAATAAACATTAAATTCCACTACCTCCTCCGTCAGTGTCTCATTAGTCTTCAGTGCAGTTAGCCAGAAGCCAGGAACTCCTTTCTCTGAATTACAAGAATGATCCAAAATAGTATTAAACAATAATGCATGTGCCTATGTGTGTAAACAAGAGCATCATGAGTTACCTTCAGTAACTTTGTCTTCTTGGTCCATTACTGCTTCATCTGTAATTCCTTCAACCTCAACTATCCCATTCACAATCTCATACCTCTATAACCACCATCAAACAATTCAGATAGACCACAATTAGTTTGTCATCATTGTAAAGCAAAAGCATTGGTAATTCTGCCAATAAGTAGATATTAGATCATAGCTTATGAAATAACAAAATCTATTTGAGCAAGAAATCGCATGAGCCAAAGGAAGCTATCTGAAAAATAAACAAGAACCATAGCTCACTAACAATAAATAACATACCCACCTTTGTATAAAGTGGTTCATAAAGCTTCTGGTATTTAGCTTCCAATGATGCTCTCTCCTCCAAAAATTTTGCCTCGAACTCATCATGTTGGCTCTGCAAGTTGAACACAAGAAAAGACTTGCATTCACGTACCTAACTAATGAAAAATTGAAACTTCTTTGCAAGAAGCCAAAAGAAATAGACTTTCTATTCAGGTGCATAATAAAATATCCCGTTACAAAAAACCTGGATGCAACAAGCAGGGCAAGTTCTACTGAGGATTGAATAGATTTACGAGGATAGAGGAAAGACACAAAAAGACTTTAAAAGCATGACATGCCAAACATTAATGAGGCCTAAAAATTTGGTTTGCAAAGTATTGCAGCATGACATCATGACCATGCACAGTATGTCAACCTGTTAAAAAGAGTCACAAAAGCGGGACTTCTTTATCACCATTTTAGTTAGACACTCAGAACAAAAAGCATTTCCATCATGAAAGAAAGTAAAACTTGTATATACACATCACACACCCACAGCTATAAATACCACAGTAATAATAAGACTAGACAACAGGTAAATTAGCGTGAAACCAGAAATATTAACAGCTATAAATACAACAAACACTGTAAGGAAAAGCGAGAGTAGAAAGAAACGAAAACAAAAGGCTATGAAAGCATAATACCTGCAGATCTCTGAGAGCCTCCACGCGTTCCCTGACTTTGGGTGACAGTGTGTCTAGAATGTCCACATGCTGTCCAGCCAAGAGCTGAAGTTTATCCTGCAAAAACAGTAGATATTGCATAAAATTATTAAAAAAAACCTATTACAATTAACGCAAATAATACATCTTGATAGCAAAATTTTGGTTATGCAATCACCATATTGAGAAGTTATCATGTTTATATATTTATTTTCATTTGATAATTCCATAGACTGCACCTGTCCTTCCTCCCAGAAATGAAGGCAGAAAAAAAAAAGATTGCCAAATAATAGTTCTCCAGATAAAATTTGCCAACAGTTCAACACCCCACATCCAGAAAGAGTAAGAATTACGGTGCCTAAGTTTTTACGTACCGAGAATGAGGCCCTTAATCATATTTTACCCCTTTTTCGTTCTGTATTGAAAAAGAGTAGGATATGTGATATAAACTTACCTTGAGCGCATTAACAAGATCAGCACGATCCTCAGGACTAAGAGCTACAGATAGAAACAAACGTTTGACTTAAGAGAGCATGTTCTTCTATCAGTAATAATAGTAATAAATTCTCAGTGTTGAATAGAACAAATTAGTTCACAAATTTAAGTTGATAAGCAAACGAGCAGATAAAAAATTAGCTTCCAGAGCCGTAAAGATGAAGAATTCATGCCTATACAATATCAAAGCTTCATAGCAAATTACAAACACGAGAGAGATGCGTGGCAATAAACATGACGGCACATAATTTAAGGGTTCCGTTTGAAATTACCGGCTGCGGCAGCAGGGAGATCGGCGTCGACGTGAGACATGCCTGTGGTATCGTTTTTGGAAGCGTCGTTACTCATTGGTAAGAGTGTTTGGGAGACGAGAAAATTTGATAGAGAACGAAGGAAAAACCGAGAAATGAAGAGAGGAGGGAAAATGATTCAAGAGAGAATGTAAAGCGAGGGGGTGACGGGACGAGGATGCAAGTGTGGAAGGCTATTTTCTCTCTCGGAAATTTGAATCCACACGTGCGAGCGGAGTGCGTGTGGAAGACGGACCAATAGAGTACAGAGGAAGTGGCGGTGTCAGTTGGACCAAGTAACGGTGATGTGGCCACCTTGAAAAATTGCCAGTGTTTGTTTTTCTTTTTTGGGGAAACACTTTCTACATAATTGCAAGTTGGTTTTTGATTTTGTTATTAAATCTTTAAAATTGATCAAAAAACTAATTTATTATATGATACATAACAACTACCTTGATTTCCAAATTCCCTGTGATATCGTTTATCACCAATTTAATTTTGTAATCAAATTAAAGAATTGATTACCATTATTATTATTGAAATTTATGACTGTTTTATCTACTAGATTTTCATCAATACATTTTGGTTTAATTGTTAGAATAAAGGAAAAACTCATAGCTTTTTCTGGAATTAGTCAATTTTGATACCTCATCCAGCAGGGTGCTTCTCTTAAACATTACAATAATTAAGAAAATTATCATCCGTCCCTACAATTTTTAGTTTTATGTGTCAATTATCTAATAAAACTAAAGTGCGTACCTTTAATGGTCGGGAGAATAATTAAGGTGGCAATACATGATGAATATGATCACCTTTTGGTTTTACTTATTTTCTGTATTATAAATGACTAAGGAGAGGTTAAATACTCAAATTTCATAGGTACTTGTAATTATCTTTTTGGGTTTTACTTGAGAATGAAAAATACAATTTTGGATTGAAAAATTTTTCTGGATATTTTCTTAAGTCCAGGTTCATGTCTGAACTTGGATATGGAAAATCAAGGATTCAATGAGAAAGGAGACTGGAGGTGAATTTATTACACATTAGGCTGAGTTTAGGATTAAAAAAATATTTTACAAATTAGTTTGGAGACTATAGTGCACTACTCATATATCTATATAAAAAAATACACGTACATTCTTATTAAAATTAGAGTCATTAAAATTATCCAGATTGTCTCTATAATTTATTCCAATTTAATCTCTCCTGCTAACTATGAAATCAATGATGATGAATATTTCTTTGTACGTTTTTCATTTAGGGGGAAACATCGAACAAGTGAAGTAAATTTCTTTGCTTTCTTAAACCTTTTTTTCTTTGTTCTTTTTTGTGGTTTTGCAAGTGAAATATGTGAAGAACTATTCAAGGGATTTCAACTGTCTTCATACTTCTCTTTGGTATCTTATGAAAGAAAGAACGTCTTAGGAAAAAGTAATTAGAAAATTTCAATGCTGACATATCAATTGTGAATCACTTTTCTGAAAAAGTTTTCTACAATGTGCATCGTTGGGGCTGCATAGTGAACCTATCTCTCATCGAACGAAAACAAGAATCATTCGCTGGATGAATGCTTTAGTTTGGCTTTCAAAGCTTCAATGACTGCTGAGAAGTCCTGATCACTAAGGCCATGGGATTTTGCAACTTTATATAACTCATTAGCAGCTGCTGCTATTGGAGTAGGCTGTGAAACAGATTCTGCTAACCCCAGAGCAAGCCTCATATCCTGCCACCATAGATTTAGCGTTAGAGAATAACACTGGTTCTAACAAAGTGGGCAAAATAATAGTTTTACCAATGTTTCAAAAATCAGACCAATAATTAAACCAACGAAAGAAGAGGTTCACGGTTAATTGGTTCAAGTTGTTCAACTAAAGGAGAGTGTGTGTGTATATAATATCATTGTTTAATTACTTTAGATATATGAAAAAATTAATACAATGCACAGTTATTATGAAGAACATCAGGTGAAGCAGTGCAGGCATTATTCCCTCCACAATGAAGAAGGGTTTATGGTTGAACCGTCTGGTGGTTCATTGGCCTTTCACCAGCTCCCAAGCAGGCCGGTTAAACTTAATGACCGGACCTGTAGACACACCGATTGACCAGATGAACTGGCTGGTCAGGTCCTTTTTTCAAAACTACAGTATTACACACCTTCTGCTGATGCTTTAGGGGGAATGCAGTTGGATAAAGTGACTGAATCATAGATGGGCCTTTGGTTGAGTACATTGGTGCACTAATGGCACCTTGTGAGACAACCTGCAATATCACCAATTCGTAAAGCCTCTACAGAATGTTTACTTCAGTGCTTATAAAATAAATAATTTTTCACCATAGATCACCAAGAGGAATCTTATGAAAAGGAAGAAAGGCAGATTATGGTATGGGCAAGCAATTCTTCTTTAACATGAATACAGCCATTGTTAACATACTACAGACAGGAAGAAACAATTATTTTGAGCATTCTAGTAGAAAAAACCCCACAAAAGTCACATTAAATAGGTATAACTATGATTTTAAGGGGCATAGCATAGTTTCTGCTTAACTGAACCAGATGCCTTTCAAATGACAGCAAATTTCTATCAGAAAAACCACAAATTATGTTGCCCATTTTCCACATGTATTACAATAATCAACATCTAAATCATATGCAAATAACAAGTTTTTTACATGATTCTTTTCACTAAAATTTTTATATAATTGTTATCCGACAATGAATATAAAGTACAATAATAGATGGAATCGATGTGGAATTCATTGAAATTTCCATAGACTATGGCGGAAAATTCTGCAGAAAAATAAATACCTCTACTAGTACATTTGGATCCAGCCCAACTTTCTCAGAGAGTAGTAATCCTTCAGAAAAGGATGCCATCATGCTATGATCAATGAAAAATGTAGATAAGAAATATTGTCACCTTAGTCATTAACGTAACAAATAGCAGGAGACAAACTGTACAAAACCTGCCCATAATCATATTGACAACAAGTTTCATTGCAGCTCCATTTCCAACATCTCCAAGGTAAAATCTTGACTGCATAGAAGCATAAAACATAATTAGATACTAACCCAAGTAATTGTTTTTCTCAGCATGAAAGACCAGGTATTAGGAGAAAAAAGAAATACTTACTTTTCCCATGATGTCCAAGTAAGGAGCAACTGTTTCATAAAGATTTTTGTCACCTGAAACATATATTTTTCTTCAGCTTCTGTAAAGTTCCATTTGCTGTGTAACGAAACACAGTCTGAATGCAGTCAGGATGCAATGATGATATTAGAAAATTCAGCTAGTGGATGATATTTTAACTTGTTGAAAGGACAATTTCAAACTTCTGCAGCTGCCTGGTCTTGTGATCAGTATTATATTATACAATCCCAGTTGACTTTTATTTTGGTAAATAAAAATTGAAAAGTTTCTTGAAAATTTTCTCCCATGCAAAATTGAAGAACTTATTGATAACAATGCGAAACTTTTACCTGCTGTTAGAAATATCAATTGCCCATCTTCTGCAGGCTTCTTGGAACCTGAAACTGGAGCCTGGGGGCACCAGAAAATGACTTAATAGGAATTACAACATTCATCCCACAAGAGCATGAACTGACAGCATATCCTAATTGCAGCATTTAAGTGCCATAGAGAATTTAAAGTGATACTATAAAGCACTGCACCTCCAAAAATAGTGCTCCAGTAGATTTGACATGGCCGCTGATCAATTTAGAGGTGGCCCCATCAACTGTTGAAACATCCACATATCTAAATATATTCAAGGTATTAAGATGTTAGAATAAGGAAAAAAAGTGCAGCAAAACCAATAGTTGGCATATAATGCATCTTCAACATCTATTTGAAAACTAAACCAGCAAATAAGCTTATGGATTACATATATTAATTTGCAATCGACCAAAACCAAAAAGAAAAAAAAACAATAGCAGTGTCTTGAAACTTGACAGCTATGGATACACTAAAATGAGAGGGGAGAAATTTTCTAGGAAGTGAGATTACAAGGCATGTGGAAATGGAGCATAAAGATTTACTGTGTTTGATATGCAAAAGAATCAATAACCATTTTAACTATCAATCTATCATTATGTGTCAAAATGTAGAAAAATACTGAAAATAGTTTGAATTTGCACACTGCACCCTTTTCCTGGACCCAATCCATTTGCAGCTCCATGTTTTCCACAAGCAACATCCACCTAAAAAGGGGCAAAGGAACTAGTTGAGAGCTACGATATAATTGGATATCAAGAATTTAAGCTGAAATATACGTACTGCACTCTGAGGATCTGCAAGCATGGCAAATGTGACATCACAAGATGCAGCTACTTCCTCAGGGGATGATTTATATCTGCAAAAACAAATACATAGGTTATGAAACATACTTGAGATTTCTAGTTCAGTCTTCTTATTATCTCTTTTCAGTTTTCAAATATAAGTATCATATGCAGAAAAAGGCATTGCTATCCTGTCAGATAAATTCAGAAAGCTGACACAATTTTATCTACTACTAGACTAGATTAAGAGAATTCCAATAATAGTATATTCTGTAGTCCATGAAAATAAAAACTGTTTTATGACTGAAAAAATATTACTCAGTATGAGAATCTTCAAAGTAGAGAAAGAGCTTCACGTCTCTCCATAATCCAATTTGTCAAATATCTATAAATTAAGCATGACTACAGCAAGCAGAAAATCATAAATTTACATTATGTTCTCACTCAATGTCTATATACCTATCTCTTGGTTTTGCATGTTTATTTATATCCAATGAGGAAGCATTTTACCCATAATAAGACAACATAACTTGAGATCACAAGTTAACTAATGTTGATGAAAGCTATATCAACCTAAATGTCCCTCTAGCAGGATCAAGTCGTCCTGTTTAGGCAACACAGGACTCAGCTAACTATCTCTTCTGGGTGGGTAATAGATCCAATGTTCTGATTTCTATGTCTGCTGTTAGCTTGGCTCTCTTAGGGTTCGTATATACTAGAAAGTGACACACACAAACAGTGTGCATTTAAGAGAAACATTGGTGTAAATAGTAGTCAAGAAAAATACAGAAAATGGATGGAGAATTTAGAGTTCTGGTTATTTATAATATTATGCTGATGGGCCTGGGCCTCAGCATAGGTGGGGTAAGGTTTACGAGAGAAGGGCAGGTGGAAAGAAGAATAGAGAGCTGGCAGTCAGTTGCCAACTGTTACAAACGTAGGGAGGGGAATGGTGAGCTAATCATTATAAAAGTTAGTTATGCCAAAAAGGTGAGGTAGGCAGGATAGTATTCAGGTGGGAGAGTACTGGCCTCTCGAAAGCCAGGAGGGTGTCTTATTCCATTTTCTGTTATCATCTCTTACTGTGCTCTAAGGGAGAAGCCATTACCAGAGGCCTTTCTCCTTCTAGTTTCATAAATAATGCAGTACTTTCTACCCATTCAAGCTACGGTCCCCATCATTCTTGGTATCAGAGCCCTTTTTGGGGCATGGTGGGTACTCGAATGGATAGCAGAGTTGATACGTTGGAGATGCATTATGGAGAACTTCGTGATGAGATGACGACCATGAAGGCTTTTATGATGGAGGTGAAACACCAGCTTTCTGAGTTGCTAGCTCGCGACAAAGGAAAGGCTATGGTTGAGGTTCCGAAGGACTCTGTGGAGGACGTTTCTGCCAGCGACATTGCGGAGGGCGATATCAACAAACTTCGTCGCATGGAGATGCTGATTTTTAACAGAGACGACCCGATAGGGTGGTTGTTCCGTATGGAGCGTTATTTCACCGTTAATGGTTTCTCTAAACCGGAGAAGTCATCTGTCTCGAAGGAGAAGCACTGGTATGGTTCCAATGGCTTGAGTCCAGAGCAAAGTGCTGTCCTGGATCGCTTTTAAGAAAGAGGTGATGGCAAGGTTCCATTGCAATCAATTTGGTAATGCGTACGAACGCATTATGTCTCTGAAGCAGGAAGGCACAGTCACTGAATACCGGGAGAGGTTAGTTATCTGCACCATTGAAAGACGTCCCCGATAGCGTTTTAATGGGCGCCATTAAGAATGGATTACGTGAGGATATCAAAGCAAAGGTAAGAATGCTTCAGCTGACCTCATTAATCCAATTAATGGATTTAGCATTCCAAATTGAAGGACGTAATTTAGTGTTGGAGCAAGCTTGGGAATGCACAATGGCAAAGAGTTGGCGTTCGAACTATTCATCTAGTTGGCCGTCTTATAGCTTAAATTCCTCTCGAGCTTCTGCCACCGTCGATGCTCCTAAAAGCCAAACGTTGAGCTCAGACACCAAGAAGCCTAAGACGAAGGGAGGAGAAGTTAAGAATACGCGTGTGATACCTATAACATCTTAGAGCTTTTCGAAGAAAATGACAGAAACAGAGCTGAACAGACGTCGGGAACTTGGGCTTTGTTTTAAATGTGATTATAAGTATAACCCTGGCCACTGGTGTAAGAACAAGAAACTTCAAATGATGACGGTTCTGTGTGACGAGGAAGTGGAACCTCCGGATGAGGACGGGGCACCTTTGGAGAGTCCAACGGAGGAGGGGACAAACTTCTGACCACAATGGAGTTATCTCTCAATTCTATCGTAGGTGTTTCTAATTATCAAACTATGAAACTGATGGGAACTGTTGTTGGCATTGACATATTGGTTTTATAGTGGGGCCACCCACAATTTCCTAGCTACTTGATTGGTCAAAGACTTGAACCTTCAGGTCAATGATACTGCCCAATATTCTATTACAGTGGGGGATGGCAGGAAACTTTTTGGAAGGGGAGTTTGTAAGGGCCTCAGATTGACCTTGCAAGACTTACGGGTCACACAGACATTTTACCCATTTATACTGGAAGGGGTGGACGTCGTTTTGGGTATTGAGTGGTTGCAATAATTAGGCGAAGTAAGAATTAATTGGGGCCTCCTATCTATGAAGAAGTCTGATGCTGGATGGGTGTGTTTAAAGGGTAACCCTGCAGTAATGAAGGCACAGGTGTCTTACAAAGCATTATACAAGGCAGTACACAAGAAGAATGATGCTTATCTGCTGGAATTTAGGGAGATTCAGCTGCAAACACCTGAGATACCACCTGCCATTCAGGAGCTATTATAAGAGTTTTCTTCAGTTTGTGAACCCCTCCACGTCGAGCTCAAAATCATGCTATGGTAATTAAATCAGGAGAAAATCCCCTTAATATTAGGCCCAACAGATATGCCCACTCTCAAAAGAATGAGATTGAAAGACTTGTCCAAGAGATGTTCAAGGCAGGGGTAATTCAGCCAAGCACAAGCCGTTGTTCCAAGTGTGTTCTCCTGGTTAAAAAGAAAGATGGAAGTTGAAGGTTCTATGTGGATTACAGGGCTTTGAATAAAATCACAATCCCTCATAAATTCTGTATTCTGGCCATTGATGAATTACTTGATGAACTAGGCGATGCTACTATTTTTTCTAAGTTAAATTTGAAGTCAGGCTACCATCAAATTTGAGTAAAGGAGGGGGATGAAGCTAAGACTACTTTTCATATTCACGAAGGGCATTACAAATTTTTAGTCATGTCTTTTGGTTTGATTAATGCACCTTCAACATTTCACTCTTTGATGAACACTATTTTTCATCAATATCTAAGGAAATTTGTATTAGTGTTTTTTGACGATATTCTTGTTTATAGTCGTTCTTTTGATGATCATATGTTGCACTTAAGAACCACTTTGGAAATTCTGCAGGGCCAGCAACTTATTATTAACAGTGAAAACTGTTCTTTCAGCCAGTCAAAGCTGGAATATCTTGGTCACATAATTTCAGCCAAGGGGTTGGAGGCTGACCCAACAAAGATTGAGGCCATGGTGCAGTGGCCTATACCCAAAAATGTCAAGGCACTTCGCAGATTTATGGGCCTCACGGGGTATTACAGACGATTTGTCTGTAATTATGGCAAGGTGGCAGCTCCCTTTAACTCTGAAAAGATTTCTTCCAATGGAATGCGGAAGCTCAGCAGGCTTTCGAAGCATTAAAGTCAGCTATGGTTTCAGTCCCAGTATTATCAATGCCTAATTTTGATCAACCCTTTGAAGTGGAGGCTGATGCTTCTAAGGGAGGCTTGGGTGCTGTCCTAATGCAACAGGGTAAACCCATTGCATTCTTCAATCATATATTATCTGAGAAGGCAAGGCATAAGTCTGGGTATGAAAGGGAGCTTATGGCTGTTGCAATGCCTGTCAAGAAGTGGCAGCATTATCTCCGGGGACATCGGTTTATTATTAGAACAAATCAGAAGGCATTGAAATACCTCCTTGAGCAGTGTATTCTTGACCATGATTAATAAACATGGGTTACTAAACTCATGGGCTACCAATTTGAAATCAAATATAAGCCTGGGAAAGATAATAAGGTGGCGGATGCATTATCTAGAAGAGACTCAGCACTGGAATTTCCAGCATTTTCCATCTGGCAGTACAATGGAATGGAGGATGTGGATGCAATGATTCAAAAGGATGAGAAACTAAGGAGCATTGTACTTTGAGGAAAGGAAGTCTTTTTTATCAAGGCAGATTAGTAATACTGAGAGAAGTTCCTCTAGTTAACAAGCTTTTGCAAGAATTTCATGAAACACCTACTGGAGGGCACTCAGGTTATTTTTGTACATATAAAAGGCTCTGAGGTGGTTTATTGGGAAGGGATGAAGCATGACGTGCAAATTTTTGTTGCCAAATGTTACACCTGCTAGTGTAATAAATACTTGTCCTTAACATCAGCTGGTTTGTTGCAACCTCTGCCCTTACCTGAGAGAGTTTGGGAGGACATCAGCCTTGATTTCATTATTGGGCTCCCACGTTCTCACAAGTCTGATACCATACAGGTTGTAGTTGATTGTTTCTCACTGGTTGTAGTTGATCTTCCCTAAATACACTCACTTCATTGCTTTGTCACACCCTTTTACAGCCAAGGAGGTTGCAGAAATTTTTGTCAAAGAAATAGTCTGCCTCCATAGATTTCCTAAGTCCATCGTTTCAGATAGAGATAGAGTGTTTGTTAGCCATTTTTGGAGGGAGCTGTTCAAGTTATCAGGTACTATTCTTAAGTTCAATTCAGGCTATCACCCAGAGACCGATGGACAAACAGAGGTAGTTAATCGGACTCTAGAAACTTACTTGAGGTGTTTTGTTAGTAATACTCCGAAACAATGGTATAGATGGTTACCATGGGCAAAGTTTTGGTTCAATACCTCTTATAAGTATTAGTATGTCACCTTTCAAAGCACTTTATGGTAGAGAACCCCATCTATCTTTAAGTGGGAGGAGCAGAATTCAACTATAGCTGATATCAGTTCAAACTTAAAGGAGCATGATGCCATTCTTAAGCAATTAATAGACCATTTTGAGAAGTCATAGCAAACTATGAAGGCACAAGCAGATAAGAAATGAAGGGATGTTGAATACACAATGGGTGATTATGTTTTTCTGAAGATCCGACCTTATAAGTTTAAGAAGTTGGCTAACAAACCTAATAAAAAATTGGCCCCTAGATGCTATGGTTCCTTTGAAATTTTGGAATGCATTGGCTATGTTTCTTACAAGCTGAAACTTCCACAGAACACATGCATCCACCTGGTTTTTCATGTCTACCAACTTAAGAAAGCTGAGAGAAGTCCAACCTCTTCCTCCAACTTCAACAGAGGACTTGGAATTACAGGTCCAACCTGAGAAAGTGTTACAGGTGCGAACTTTATTTAATGGCAAGTAGGAGGTCTTGATGATTTTGAGAACACTTGGGAGGATTTGACACTATTCAGCAGCAATTTCCTGGCTTCCACCTTGAGGACAAGGTGTCTCTCGTGTGGGTAGGGGGGGGGGGGGGGAGGGAAATGATGGCCTGGGCCTCAGCATAGGTGGGGTAATGTTTACAAGAGAAGGGCCGGAAGAAAGTATAGAGAGCTAGCAATCAGTAACTAACTGTTACACATGTAGGGAGGGGGAATGGTGAGCTAATCATTATAAAAGTTAGTTATGCGAAAAAGGTGACGTAGGCCAGATGGTATTCAGGTGGGAGAGTACTGGCCTCTTGAAAGCCAGGAGTGTGTCTTATTCCATTTTCTGTTATCATCCCTTACTGTACTCTAAAGGTATGTTTGGATGGGGGTTCACCGATGAAAGGACAAAGAATGGAATGGCCAATTTAAACAAAATGTATGTTTAGATGATTTTTTTAAAAGAGAGTGGAATGGCAAGAGAGGGCCTCCAAGACCCTCCTTGACCATCAATAGTAGCTTTTTTTTTGTCCTCCCAAATTAAAGGGGTCAAGAGTGAAAAGGAGTGGGTCAATGATCTAACATTACTATTATACCCCTATTTTTCATCAATGTCTGCACTCTGTTGTTATTATCTTATATGATGTATGTCTACTTTATTGGTTATAAATTCTTTCTTTCTTCTTGTTTATGCATATTTCGTCAATATAATACCTTTGATGGTGGCCTGTTGTGCAATTTATGACTAATAAATTTTGTTTATATTCACAAGATGAGAGCAAGCATTATATGAAGCTGAGTTTATAAAATCGAGAGTGTCTATTTATTTAGTTAAAATAACTTTAAAATAAGGAATTTTTATATATTATAAGTTGTTTACATAAGATATATACATATATATTTTAATTTTATTTCATAATTATGTTGTATTTTGTGAGTTGAGAAATCAAAAGAAAGTGAAAATAGGAGAATTAATAAAAGAAAGTAAAAAATATGGACAGAAAAATGAGTCAAATTCTTATTTCATGTATTCAACAAAAATAAAAATTATTGGTTGAATGTTTATATTATAAGGGGTAATATTGGAAAAAGTCATTAATTAGTCATTCTATTCCATTTCATTTATTTGATTGTAACTTTCAAACAAAAAATTTAGAAGTCCCTTCCTTTCCTCATTAAAACTTCCAAATAACATATCTACTCAAGTCATTTCACTCAATTCCATTCTATTTCATGCCATTCTATTAATAACAACTTCATTCCATTATTCTGTAAACTCTTAAACATAGCCTAAGGGAGAAGCCATTACCAGAGGCCTTTCTCCTTTTGTTTCATAAATAATACAATACTTTCTACCCATTCAAGCTACGGTCCCCATCATAGTCTATTTTAATTTACTTTTATAACCTTATTAGTAACTATCATGTTTCTTTAGCAAACATTTCAATTTAATAAGGATAATCATGGAACTTCTGGTGACAAAAGGTGAAGATGAAATGAGTACTAACTTCCTCTTCCCTTTGATCACAGTAGTGATACAGTTATTGTCTGGGACAAAATGTGTGTCTGCATACCCACGTATTTAAATACATATCTACGTTAAAGACCAATACAACTGAGACTTGAACAAAGAACCTCAATACCTCTCCATGATGCACATTTGCTAATAGTAATGCTGAGATCTCATCATAATGCCATAAGGAAAGGAAGCATTGATATGGAACCTGTATATAAAAAACTTACTTTGCTCCCAAGCTGACTAGAGGATCACACTTGCTCTTGGTCCTATTCCAAACAGTCAGATCACATCTGCAGCAGAAAAACCAGCAGAACCAATAACACACGGAAGAAAGGCACAATCGATTAAGCTTGTGATAAACTTATCACAGTCATTCTCATCTCAAATCTAAATATTTTAACCAGACATTAGTGCCAACTCAACCAATTAGCCGAAACAATAAAACAATCAAACAAGAATTTCAATAAGAAACCCACTATTAATTCAAACATGTAAACACACACTTCTACAAAGAATGGAAAATAAAAAATGCATGATTTGAACTAAATTTACTCTCTGGGTAATATTTATATATTTCCTTATTTGTTATATGAGAACTATGCCTACAAATACAATCAAGAAGTTATTTTGATCCATACCCGGCTTTTAATAGATTTTGTGCCATTGGGGAGCCCATGATTCCAATGCCTAAAAAGCCAATGTGTGGTGTCTCATTGACTGAAAGTGCAAAAACAACAGTTTAGTTGAGTGGGGCAGAAAAGTATATTGGCAGAGTGCATACTTGTATGGTAGCCTTATATTTGCTTCAGCTTTGCTGGAAGAGGGTGCTGGATCTGACACACCCTCTCTAACTCCTTATGTCAGTTAGACATCTTATTTCTAAAGAATTCATATAATAATGTTTAGCTGAATTTATATAATGCTACAATAAATGCTACTCTCAACCTCAATGTCATTCACTCGTTTTCTGGAATTATATCTATTATATACAAAGTTTTTCATTTAAATACATACCAAAAAATCTTGTGTATAAGTGCTTTCTCTTCAGGATTACGATGCAAACTTTAAATGTAGCTTTATTTGCCACTAAATTGAGGACTTAAGCATCCTTGAAATGAGAGAATGACATTCTCAGCACTGGAGTTCATAAATTACATGATGACTTCAAGTCAGAGTTAAAGTTAACTTAATTTACGCGACTCAAAATAGCAAAAATAAGATAGTAGCCACACTACATTGGGTTCCATTCAAACAATTACATTGACCACTCCATCAGTGTCTTCGTAACTGCAATTTTATCATAACTGTTATTTTGAAACCTGTTCTTTACACAAGTATGCGTAAAATTTACAAGGGCGGCACATTATCAATGCAAATAATTTTGTCCTTTTGAACACCGTAAAGAAAGCAAAGGGCATGCCCGTCATGAAATTGCAGCTCCAATTCGCAACGAGGGGTAGTTTGAATGAAATACCTTGAGCCGAAGCATTGGTTATCCGAGAAGAAAAAGCTCTAAAAGAAACAGAATTTAGTGATGAAATGGAGATAGGATAAATGAGTCCTCCTCTGAAGTGGTGTGGAATCTGAGGACAAAAGCTTGAGCACATTGCCATGGCGTCTGAGACGCAGTGAGAGTCGTTAAAATTGACCAATGGGACTATTCCTACTTCCGTTGTTGGCCTCTGGAGTTTCAACGAGGATCAGAAAGATCGCATTTCTAGGCAAAAGAGTCTTTGGATAAACTGCGAGATAAAAGCCTGTATCGGCGAGTTTGCATCCCATGCACAAGACACAAACTAAATAATAGTAATTTCACAATTCTGATTTTCCTTTTTTTATATTTACTTTTTAGTTTAGTCTATATATTAATTTTTCAATGTTTCTATTTTTGAAATATAAAAATTTAAATGTGATTAGAATTTAAATTTTTTTAAAAAATATTTGAATGCAATTAAATCTTAAAAAATTGACATGCACATCAAATCACTAATGTATCATTAAAAAAAATACAAATAAATGGAATTAGATCCCGTTTGAATGCCTAAAAAGAAAACTTAGGTTGTACATGCATTTGCCAGCAATACTCATTTCTATCCCCAATCTCATGTCTAAAAAATTGTATAAAATTTAACTCGAAAAATAAGAAAGTCATAAATTATATAACATTTTCTAAAATTAAAAATACGAAGCTATTTGAAACTTAAAATTTTATATATTTCTCAATTCAATTAAAAAAATATTGATATGTCAGTATTGATCAAGAGGTTTGCATAAGAAAACCCAGCTTATATAACCTAAATACTACACAGTAAAATTCGGTTTGCTAAATTACGGAACATGTCAATTTAGGAACATCGGCGAAGCAACTTTGACCATCTAGTTATTGTGACTTATAGCTGTTTAAACAAAGAATAAAGACGCTCATTTAGTGAGATCAAATTGCATAAGCCACGGAGTCCCTAATTCAATCATCCCTCAAGCTAGACTATTACCAAGCATTTCACAATTATTGCCTGGTAGAAACGAAAATATGAAAGTTAAAAAAAAAAAAAAAAAAAGGAACAGATACAATGGATGATATCTAGACTTCCATTGAATCCATCGTCCATTCCATTTTCATGCTCATTCCTTCATTTTCTATCTTCATATTTTCTCTCCCACCAAGCACAACCTACACATTGATCAGATAAAACTACCTTAAAATGAGAACTAATACAAGAAGATGCCTATATTTATTGCATCTTTCGAATCTCAAGATGCCACCTTTCCTCTTTGCAGAACAGATAACATTACACTGAAACGTGTCGTGCCATCCGGAACTGGTCCTAATACTGTTTCAGACATTATTTACGTCAATTTCTGTACATAATTTTAGATTCTTTACAAAGTAAGCTGTTACTATCCGGCTAACGAGGAAGGCAATTGTCATGCAAATGAGTTGAAGCTGCGTTATGAAACTGTGTTGACGCGTGGAACAGAGAAGGCACCATACTGTGAAACTGCATAGGCATGACATTGTGTTGCCTCATATCTGTCAGTTCCTGTCACAACCATATACAGACATTAGAATCATTTCAAATTCTTGCTTACGCATAAACAATATGTCAAGTTAATAAACTGATCTCATCAAGAACAGAGATATTTTGAACGCTAGTCAGAAGATGATCAGAGAATGGAGATCGCACATAAGATGCATTGCACCCATGTGCAATTAACTAATGTTGTCTTGTAAACCTTTCAATATCAGAAACGACACGCACACACACGTCTTATGAAATTTGATGTAATGGAATTTTCCACCCAAAAAGTTACAGTCCTTTGACGAAAATAGTAAAAGAAAGAACATGATTTCATTTTTTATTTTTTATTTTTTAAAAGGTAACGGCATGGCATACCACTTGCTGAAAACCATCTTGTCTACTCACTGCTTCTAGTTGAGATACCTATGGCATAAAGAAGGAAAACTCATAAATAAATTAAAATAAAATAAAAACATATCAATCATGTATATCAACAGACTCACTGACCTTTCCATTATTTCCTTCAGTATTTTCTGCACTCCCTACATCCCTAGCGGCCACACCAGTCCTTGCAGCCTTATTACCAGTAATCATCCTTGAATCAGGAACCTTCTTGTTATAAGCATTATTAGATTGATGCTCATCTTCAACATTGCAAACATGAATAGCTAAGGCGTCAGCTCTCACATCATTCTCAATAGAGTTCATGTTTGCACATTGCTTTAAAGCCTCTTTTACGGCACCTAAAGCAATATAGTAACTCTCTTGGGACAAAGACCCTTCTTCACCCAATATTATGGCTCGTCTACATAAATCATTTAGTCGTCGGACCTTGGATTGCACCTCATCTAATCTTTCACTTATAGGATGCTTGCTCATAGCAGCATTTGTCAATCGTTGCAATACGTACTTGGGTGGGACACTGAAAACACCAGACATTTGTAGAACAACAATAGCATGCCTACAGAGATAACCTTTATATTCAAATGAGCGGCATGAACAACATATATCTGAGTTTGATTTGTTCCATTCTACCACATAACTTTGATTATCTTCAAAGTCCTTCACAGTATATGTTGTAGTCACATCATCATTTTCTTTCTTCAGATGGCAAGCAGCTGCACCGAGAACTTCGACTTGAAACTTTTTAAAAATTTCATGTGTGTAAACAAATAACATTTGTTTCTCAAAAGGGGAAGGAGATTTCAGTTCAGGTGTTTCGTGCCAGGCATCAAAATTTGCTTTGGCTTCTTCTTCGTACCTCTCTTCAAGAATTACTTTGTACCGTTCTATAAATTCTCTCAATGAAGTATCACCTTGGATATAGTTGTCAAACAAAGCATTTAAACTTTCTGTGCGAGAACCAGTGGACAATCCAACAAAAGAAATCTCTCTCATAAAAGTTGGCACCCATCGTGTCCGATCTTCATATAAGGATTGAACCCATTCTACATCTCTCAGATTAAACTTGTCAACCAACTTCCACCATCTCTTTTCAAATTGTTCCTCTGTCCATGATTTATATATACATTTGTTGAATTTTTCCATGAAACTATCATGCCATGCACTTAAAAATTCAAGCTGCCTCGATACCTTTTCCAAAATATGCCACAGACAAAAACAATGACGTGTGCCTGGAAGAACCGCTGCAACAGCTGCTTTCATGGCCTCGTTTTGGTCAGTGAGAATCACATGGGGAGCTCGTCCCCCCATTGCTATTAACCACGTTTGCAGTAACCAAGCAAGAGTGTAAATGGTCTCATCAGCAACCAATGCACAACCAAGCAATGTTGGCTGAATATGATGGTTTACTCCAATAAAAAGTACCAATGGTATCTTATACTTGCTTGTGAAATATGTTGTGTCGAGAGAAACAACATCACCAAAGTAAGTATAATCTTCCATGCCTTTAGCATCAACCCAGAACACATTTCTCAGTCGATGCTCTTCATTCAAATCAACAGCATAGAAGAATTTAGGATTTTCTTCCTGCATGTGCATAAAAAGTTCAAGAAGCAATTGAGCATGTCCTGTTTCTAAAACCAAGTTCCGTCCCTTATCATGTTGATTTCTCAAAAAGTTCTCTAAACAATCAACATTTTGATATGCACTAAATAATTTAGAAACCGCAGTTAAATTCTTCCGCCTTCGCATCCGGACATCATTACCAAGTGGATCAGTATTCCTATGACTACGAAAAAAATGAGCCTGAGCAGGTAAAAGCTCGTGATTATGCTCTTTAACAAAGCTATAGACATACCACTTGCCATCTTGTCTTCTTTTCACATGCATGCTTGCTTTACAACCAATTTTTGGGGAAGGGCGAGGATTGATTGCATCATCAGATTGCTGTTTATTACCATATCTTATACATGAAAACTTGGCATCAATAAACTCCTTTGATGCTCTAGACCGTCGACTGCTCAACTTGGCAGTGCCAAAACCCACAGACTTAGCATATTCTTTATAAAATGCATAGGCAGCTTCGTGAGATTCAAATTCCATATCATCACGAGGCTCTGAAATTGTACTACCCATGAGAAAAGAAGAATCCATAATTATAGTGTGAAAGTCAGATTCTCTTCACTCCCAAAATCATTGTCACATGTCTGCAAATACTGCCTCAGAGGAAAGATATAATGTTTCTTCTTAATGATCTCACGAACACAATACCTAAATGGAGATACAAAAGTTGACTAAGAAATACAAAACACAAATGAAAACAGGAGTGAAATTTTCAATCATTCTGATACATATTCAGTTTGTTGTGAAAAATCCAACAGCTAAAGAGTCAAGGAAACGTCTAAACAAAGCAAAAACTTTACATAAAAAAACCAAGCATATTCATAACACAATCAAACTATATTTATCCACAATTGTCTTTATCAATCTACTTTAGTGGAACCTTATTTAAGAGGCATAAGGGTCGCCAGACCAGACTGAATGAAAGCAACGAGAAATTTGGATACAATAAAAACATGCATGGGTTAGCGAAATGCATCCATTATTCAATAAAGTATCAATATGAAAGCAGGTGCTGTTCAAAGGATTATTTTCATCAAGAAGATTGTGAAGTCTTGCTCCATGACTCATTGATTGATTTATATCAATTCTTTTCTTGTAACTCAAATTGTCAAAGACAATTTACTCTGATAGTCTCTGATCTTTGTGCATGCAAGTATTATAAACAGACAACCAGTGCATCTGCATTAATGACACTGATTACCTATCTTCATAATATTGTTCTGACAATATAGGCATCTTAAACATAGCCAAGACTTGTGGGCTAGTTCTGGCAGCTATATTAGCCGATCCTTATGATAGGGGTCATATCCTTAGGATACCATTTGTTCTAATTCCTTCCACCCACTAAATACCAAACCTATTTATTTGTTTCTAATTTATAGATCATCTGCGAGTCTATCATAACCTCTAAAGTCTCATAACAGACATAGTTAACTTTATTAGTATAAACTTGTCAACTCCTTCACCTTGACATCATTCATATGCCTCCAGAATCTATTCTTTAGAAACAAGCAATCTATGGCATATCCTACTAGTTTATTGCATACTTCAAATTACATTTATGATGCATCATAGCATTGCAAAATTTGGAATTGAAATTGAAAATAGATATTCCATATATTACTACTAATTCCTACTTATTTCATTAATATTTTCAACCTGCACATGTATATGTCCTAGCATGGAGGCTAGACCATTTTTCATAAATTTTGGCTCTTAAATAGAGTAACCAATAGAAAGCTATCCAGAGAAAAGAAAAACTTAAGCTGCCCTAAAAACTTAATTACCAGGAAAAACTTAGAGCTAAAGAGCATTGAAAACCTTGGTGTCTTAGCACCACATTTGTGACTCTCTAATTTCTAGAACCATATCACAACGTGATTGCAATAATACAGACAAGATATCAGTGTCTACGAGGTTAGGTAACTTGAAACAACAATCATGGACTTCTAGCCCATGGATTATAATGATTGGTCGAGAGCATACAGCCCTCACAGTAATCAATATCAATCGACAACACACAACCCTCGTGATAAACAATATCAATTGAGGACACATAGCCCGCGGGGTAATCATTATCAGTTGAGTGCACATAGTCCTCGAGGTAAACTAATCGTAAGTCACAAACTCACACTAAATCATTCATCCTACGCTAGTCCTCCCTAACTCTTTGAAAAACTGTTGTACATGGGTTTTCTTATTCAGTACCCACATTGTTAGTGTCCAAACACTAGTATCAATTTAGACAATAAGCAATACTCTTTCTTTACAATTTATTTAACCCCATATACAATTCCAATTATTCACAGAAAAAAGATTGCGGTCCTCATAAAAGGCAGCTTTATAAAACGATGTCAAATGAACTCTTCTTGTTAAAATGAGAAGTAGAAGTAAAATAACAGTAACATGAACTTAAAAGATGCATGTGAAAGAATTATTTAATACAATAATTGGGAATGCTATCTGCTCATGCTACATCACCAGTCATATACTAGTCCTTATTAACATTGAATTAATTGTCTTGTATGGATACTTTTTCACAACAATAAGATGGTTAGTATGTAGTACTGTATCCCATTTAAGCTACAAAATTTTATCTTTCACAGTTGTACAATTCCATACACATTTTACAATCAATTTAGGAGAATAATTTGAATATTGTAAAACAATTCGATACGTAAAATGAGAATTGTAAGTGGCAAAATACTAACATAAACCTTTAAAGTAATATACAAATAAATATGTAACACAAGCAAGCGAAACATATACACTGTTGGGAATGCTACTACTTACTTGGTTGACAGAATAATTCTAACTATTCCATACTTCTCTCTTTACCCTTGAAAGGTACTCTTAAAGTAAGTCCCTATAACAGATAAATGTATGGTATTATTTTTATTTGCACAATAGATCATTGCAGCAATATAGTTAAACTTAAAATCCCCTATTAGCTAAGTTATGAGTCAATAAATTAGTACACTCAATAAAGAAATGACTTAAAGATCTTATTAGATATCCTACACACTTAGCTTAAACACAAAAATTAACCTTCCTTCCACTAATCTACAAACTCATAACAAGGCTTCTCCAACTTACTTAGCAACAATAAGAATCGCATATCTATATAATCCACTTACATGCCCAAAGAAGGGCCTTCCATATTTTACCCTCTATAATCCATGCATAGCACTTTTCAATTTTCAGTATTCAATCTTCAATAATACTTATATTATCATACTTGTCGGTTTTAGCCAATGCATCAACATGGTTAGAAACTAATTAACATACGTACTTAAATATACTCAAAAGGATAGAAAAATTCAGCATGCCAACAGATTTAGATGTCAAATTATCACCATATAACTTTCAGAAAAGTGACACATCCTTAAATATCAATTTTAGTTAACTTTCTCCGCTGCCCAAGTTTTGTCCAGAATTCTTATTCACCACTGTTTGGACATTATATCACCTAGCAAATCAATTCAAAATTTAGTAAAATTTGACACCCAACTTCTTGTTCGTGTTTTTAACTCGCAGTACAAATTCTTTCTTTTGGGCATCCAACAATATAGTTTTCCAAGACTACCCTGTTTTGAGATATATGTTCGTACAGCCATGGATTTCATGTTATATTCCCTATCAAATGAATTTAGAAAATTTCCAAACTTTCCAGATCACATCCTTAGCATGATATGATGTTGCATACCAAATTTCAACTTGACTGGAGGCCATTTACCTATTCTTTTACTCTGGTTTACAAAACAGTATTGTTTGTATGGTATTACAGCATATTACCCTTCTTTTTAATGAGTAGAGCCCATCTTCGTTTTTTTTTTCTTCTTCTTATAATAATCAAGTACAATGTCTTGAATTGATAAGGTTTCATATCAGGCTATTTTACTAAGTTCATACCTATGCTCTTGTAAACTTGATCTCAAAAACATTCATTCTGAACTATAGCACCTTTCTATCATAAACCTTAAATAAATTTAACCTCATACAAAGTTCTAACTCCATTACATTCACAATTAACAAATGAAACTCACTTGTCTAGGTCTTAATAATCATCTTCCTCGTCTTGCAAGTTGGCTGGTGGTGTGGCTCGGCAAAATTTCAAAATATTTCATCAAAAGCCAAAAAAAAAAAAAAAACGCAGCCAAGGAACTGTCACAAATTAAGACCATGATCTTGATGTTTATTCGAGGAAAAGGAAAGGGAAAGGACGAATTTAACATGAGAAAACAAAAGCACAACAAAATTTGAACAAGCCCTCATCAAATGGTGTCTTACAGCCTCCCCCACACGAACCCTAGCGCTGAAGAACGGAGAAAGGAATTGACGCTGAAATCTGTCGAAATCTCCGGCCACCTGAAGTCTAAATCTCGCCGGCGATGGAAGAAATCGGTTGAGCGTCGGATTCCAGCCCCTACGCACAAACAAACCGGACATCACACACACACAGTGGCTATGATGCAGAGGAAAGGTGCGTGCGCGAAAGAAAAGGGGATTTGAGGGCAGTATTGTAATTTCGGGAGGGAAGCATGTGGCATTATTAAAAAAGAAAATAAAATCAGGATTTGCATGCCAGGATTTGAATCTATGACTAATATGGAGCAACGAAAAATGCCGTAACAAAGGGCAAAGTTGAGACCAGCGGAGCAACCGTTCACCTGAAGTTTAACTTTACGTCATTTGTATTTAAGCTATTGTCAATTTACCAATACTTATATTCCTTTTTTTAATCAATTTAAACTTTTTCTTTCCCAACATCTTCCATATGTTTCTTTTTTTCACGCCTAAGCACGTAAAATTTCAACCTTAACTGTTAAATTAAATTATTTAAAAACATAAATTCTATGAGTATTACACCCCAATTATTCAATTCTAGGAGACTGAAGAAGCTAACACAAATCTGAGTCAGAAGAAAGAAAAAGATACTGAAAATCGTAGATTGTCTGGCAAAAGAAAACACTAAGATTGAAACGAGAGAGCGCTTAATCGAGGAAAAGGGCAAAATTTCAATTGGGTTTGAGTGGGCAGAATGGGAGAAACTGCAAATAGGAAGCGTTCACAAGGCAAGCAAAAAGGAAAGAAAAAAAGTACATGAATATTTTTTATAATTCAAAAACTTATAACAAAATTTTGTTTGACTTAATTAAAATATCTTGATATTTATTATTTTATAATATAATAAATGTTCGATATATGTTCAATTAATATCGTATTATTATTTTTTTAAAAATTAAAATAATATATTTAGAATATTTAGCATAAAATAACTAAAATTAAGATAAAAATTTAAAATATATTCTTTTTTATTTATATTTTTATAAAAAAAATTAATGCTATCTTTAATGGTATTTTGGTTATCATTGGCTTTAAAAAAAATTTGTGTTTTTTCAATACTAAAAGGGAGGATAGCGTTATTTAAAATTTTTTTAGAAAAGTAATTTATTCAAAAAAAACTATATTAATAATTTGGTTTATAAATGACACTTCCTCAATTATTAGTCATTAAAAGATGAGTATTATTGTACTAGTTAGTTTGAATTCTAAATTCTATACCCATTCATTTGGTAATCTTTATGGAGACACTAACCTGCACGTTAACCTTTTTTTTTTTTTTTTTTAGGGACGAAAATGGAAATGAGTAATAAAATAGAAAGTAAAAGAAAGAAATCATAAAACCTAAAAGTTATGTTTTAGTACGGAAAGGAAATAAAAAATAATTTGAAAAAAAATTATGTTTAGTGTGAAGGAAATTAGAAAACAAAGTAAGGTTCATGTTTAAAATATGTAATACTTAAAAAAAAATTACTAAATACTACTCCTATACAATTAAAACTTTATGTATGTCTAGTCCTTTAAAAAAATATATAATAACAATTAAAATATTCTTAATAGTAAGAAATCTCATTTATCTCTTAAAATTTATTACCTATTTAGTTTTCACTTTTTTAAGTGTAGATTTATTCAATAACCTTTTAACATGACTCATGTTTTATAATGTTATTGGTAGAGAAAATATTGTAACATTACTTTCTAATGACCATTTAGACAGTATAATCTTGTTATAGATATCAGGAGTTATGGGATGAATCAATTTGCTAAAAAACTCATAAGATCTAAATTAGTCATTTAGAGAGCATAACATGTCATAATCTTACTCATACAAAGTTTATAAGATTCCATAAAGATACTATTAAATTTTATTTGAATGTCTTATTTTTGCTCATTTTATTAAATAAAATTTCACCACCATTATGTACATAATATATAAAAATTTGTTGTATAAAATATATTAATACTCTTAAAAGACTTGTTAATATATATATATATATATATTTATTTATTTATTTATCTATATAATCTATATCAAAATAAGACAATTTATATGAAAATTTTTGCAAAAAACATACTAAACAATTTATAAAAAAACATATTTATAAATATAAATAAAGTTATAATAGTCACGTAATACAAATATATTATACACATCATCCTTATAATAAAATATAAACAACTATTGGCATATTAATTTTATAGTTTACTACATTGTTTGCTTTCCTCCATCTTGGTAGGAATGTTCACATGAAAAAATATTAATCAACTTGGGTGATAATATAAATTTTAGTAATCATGTACCTTGTTCAAAATATATAAGCATTATTATCATACTGTAAGAATTAGGAGTATTAATCTGAGCTATTTAACTCAATGCATATTTGGTTTTTTTTATAAATACAATATCATACTTGTAGCTATCTCATCATATCATCATCATAATTTTAAAAACTCAAGAGTTCAATCTATCTATGAAAATTGCCCTGTGATAATTTATAAATGAACAAAATTAACTAAATACATACATAGTAAGATATACTGAAATATATTAATAATCAAGTTTTAAATAGGTATACAGAAAATAAAAGTAATGACCACCTCTTACGCAAGTTAAGAAATTTCCACAAACACTTTTTTTTTCTATTTTCTCTCTCTTTTTCTTAACTTCAAATGTAAAAAATTAAGAAATATTAGTGCTTTCAAGTTATTATACAAGTTACTAGTTAACAATGTGTAAATAATAACCATGCATTGTTCTGATATTTACTATGCAAGTTATTATGTAATGGTTAAAATTATATTTTTATTTCAAATAAGTTTTTTTATTTAGTCCTTAAAAAGTTAAAATTATAATTTCTACCTCAAAAATTTTTTCATTTCATTTTAGTCCATAAAATTCTATTTTATTTTTTTAATATTATTCTTAAAATCATTTTAGGATTAACTAAAAGACTGTACTATTATTTATTTCCCCGCAAAGAATACATATATTTAGTTATATATATTTTTGGATGTTACAAAATACTTATAATAACACAATTAATAAATTAGAAAAAATAAAACCTCTCATCGATAAAGGATTTTTTGTTCTTAAAACATCAATTTCACATAAAACACTCTTTTTTTTTTTGGTCTTGTAAAGAAATATTAATTACCATATTTGAGGGAGTCTGGTCTTCCAAAGAAAATGTTTGAAAATTCTATTATTCATACCAAACATTTTTTTTAAGGGAATTCTCTCTCATATTCTCTTTCCATTAGGCCTATTTTGGCATACAAAACGTACCTTAGGAGATCTTAATTTTCTAATAATTTTGTCCTCTCTCCTCTTCATCTCTGCTTAGGTCACTCTCAATTGGAATCCTTCATCTTCCTCGTTTCACTTTCTTTCGATCTCAACTTTGAAGCAAAATGACATTTCAATCGAATTGTTGAAAGGAAAAGGAAGGGGGATGAAAAAAAAATATGAAGTTTTGAAATGTAAACACGTGAAACCCCAAAAAAAAAAAAGTATAGAGAAGACAAAAAGCAAAAGCAACTCATGAAAGAAGAGTTAGTATATAGGTCATTTTTGGTGAATTAGAAAAAAAAGTTAGAAAATGAAAGAACGTAAATGAATTATTCATATTTTCGATCTTAGTGTCATTTTCTTTGACTTTAAAATATTTTATAGATTTCATAGTTTCTTGAGGCATTGTTTTGTTTGGCATAATGGTATTGACAAAATTCTATTTCGAGAATCTCTTGATTTTTCCTATAATGATAATTCCTATGATAAAGATCTGCAGTGTCTCTAGGAAATTCAGCCCCACTTGCTCCTTGATGAGCAAAATGTTTGATTTGATAATTTGAGTTTGCATGCCTAAATTAGGGTTTATTTCGTTCTGCTCATTGTACATAAACTCATTTCATCCACTAAACTTGTCCTTTTTCTACGTCATTTTAATGTCCCGTTTTGTAAAGTTAGCATTATCATAGTCAATTGGCATGCATTTCCTTTTAGATTGAAAATGACAATTTTGGAAATCGACTACAAAATCAACAATGACATTCTTTATTCTGAGCATTTGATTCCTGGGTTACTAAACGAAATTTCAGACCTTGGTCTTCTTCATCCTCTATCTATATCAAACTTTCTGGGAAATTTTCAGCTTAAAAAGGAGATGCAAAGGTGGGAGAAAGTGAAGGAGAGAAGAAGGAAATTATCAAAAGAAAAGAGATTATGGAATTAGAATTTTCTTATTGTGCTTAGGGTTTTAATATATGGTTAGATTTACAAATAATAAAAGTATTTTATCATTTAATCTTTCGACATGTTAAACAAGTCAGTATCTCCGTTCAGATTTTTTCCGGTCTAATTATCTCCATTCATATTTAATGTATTAAAGTGCAAATTATGTCAGCTTTCCATATAAACAATATTTGGACGATATTATCTTTAGTGTAAATATAAAATTAAAAAAAAATTCATCACGTATTAATATATACATTTTTTAATAATTGAATGTGACTTTGTATTATTTTTTGAATTTATATATAAAATTATATAATTTTATATTTTAATTTTTAACTTAAACAATGATAATTTTAAAATTATGTAATTATCATTTTTTATATAATGAGTATATCAATACACTCAATATTATGATTACACAAAAAAATTTACATATTTTGATTTGATAACTTGAGTAGCCTTGGTATTAAAAAAAAAATACAAAGGACCCAAATAAAGCTCTATTGATTATATGGCAAAAGAAAAAAAGCTCTATCAAATATGAATGGCAATTTGATTATTGAATATATATTCAATTATTAATAATGAATATACTGGGTTTAAATATTGAAATTAGATTCCTAAATTGATCTTTGGGGAATTTGAGTTTTGCTTTTAGGTATTCAGTTGTTGTTCTGAGTTAAAATCATATATAGTACCCTATATCTAACAAGTATATGTTTCTGGCAAAAAAAAAAAACAATAAGTATATGTTACACATGGTAATTAAAATAAATATCATGTGGTCCTGAGCTGTAGGGAGTAGTAACATGGGTTTGATCCCACCCTATCATTTTTTTTCTACACTCTACTTCTAAAGTGGTGTACTTTATTTGAAACAAAACAATGTATATAAATGATTATGTATGAAACCTGTTACGTTATGCATCATAAACCATATTCCTCCTATCTCTACGTTAAAATAATATTATTACGGTAAATTTTAAGAAATTTTTTAATTATTACATAATACACTAAAAAAAAATACATAACAAAAATGTGTCAAAATATGATAAATGTATACCAATATAAAATAACTTATTATACTTATATTTTAACTTTAATATTTTTAAATTTTCTTTATGAATCCAAATTTTTTTAAAATTTTTTTCAATCACCTTTTCTTTTTTATTTCCAGTAACACTTCCAAAAAAACACCAGTTCATAAATGTGTTCATTTACCAATATACTCCTTTCAATCTTCCAATAACTCCACAAATCTCTAATATTATCCTTATTTTCAATTCATAAATAAAATCTAAAAAATATTAGAGGGTTAAAATATAAATATAATAAATTATTTTATATTGACATACAATATATTTTAACATGTTATTATTGCATGTCTTTCTTTTTAATATGTCATATAATAATTATATAAATACTATCACTTTTAAGGTTGCATTGATGTTGTCTCTTATTATTATACAACGTTTAAAAGTGACTTGCAATTACAAACCATTACAATTATCTTATAAATTGCATTTTATTTTGTGGTGAATATGTGTATAGAGTATTTTAGATATTTTATATGATACCTTAATATGATTTTCTAAAAAAAATATTAAAAGTGTAAATTTGTTGTTAATTTCAAATATGATTTGGCAACGGATATATATAAAATTTCTGTTCAAATATAAAAACTTATCATTCCTGATTACTGTTGTTTTATGAAAAGTCAATTTAATGAGAAGTATGATGTGAAGAATGCCTTTTTCCATGGGGACCTAGATGAGGAAATCTATATGAACATTCTACCAGGATTTGGAGGCAACACAAAAGCAAACAAAGTGTGTAAACTAAAGAAAAACTTTATACGGTTTAAAACAATGTCCAAGAGCTTGGTTTGAAAAATTCACTAGAGTAATGTTAGCCTCTGACTATAAGTAAAGCCAGGGAGACCACACTTTGTTCATCAAACACAAGGATTCAAGGGGATTCATAGCCTTGTTGGTACATGTTGATGATATTATTGTCATTGGAGATGATAAGATAGAGTAAGAAGACTTTAGAAGACATTTGACAAATGAATTCGAGATAAAAAAGTTGGAAAAATTGAAGTACTTATGAGGAATTGAAATAGCACATTCAAAACAAGGTATCATTATTTCTTAATGTTGCAGCATATCCGCATATTGTCAATTAGCACATTTATTAGTCTCACTCTTGTATTTATTAGTCCAACTAGTAGTTAGTAGTTCAACTATTGTATTTCTTAGCCTCATTTCTAGGTGTAGATTTTGTATATAAATATCCATGTTGCCTATGTGATTCAACAAGATGAAATACAAGTTCTTTCCCTTCACTACACTTAATAAAAGTGTGTGACAGATATTCTAAAAGAGACAGATAAACTAGCAAGCAAACCAGCTAATACCCTAATTGATTCTAATCATAAACTAGGAAAAGCTAGTGATGATATTGCTATTGACAAGGAAATGTACCAAATATTAGTTGGGAAACTTATCTATCTATCTATTTCGTACCAAACCTAACATAGCCTATGCAGTAAGTGTTGTAAGTCAATTCTTGCATAAAATCCCAAACAAGTACACTTACAAGTTGTTCACCAAATTTTACACTATTTGAAAGACACTCCAGAAAATGAGATATTATTCAAGAGGAACATGGAATTAACTTTAGAGGCCTAACAGATACTAACTATGTAGGATCAGTATTAGATAAAAGGTTTACTACGGGTTATTGCACTTTTTTCTTTTGTGGTAATTTAGTAATTTAGAGGAGTAAAAAATAGAACGTGTTTGCAAGGTCTAATGCTGAGGTAGAATTCAGAGCTATGGCACTTGGAATTTGTGAATTACTTTAGTTCAAGATCATCTTTGATGACTTAAAAAGTGAAATGGACTAATGAGACTATATTGTGACAATAAATCTGCTATAAGCATTGCTTATAATCCAATACAACATGATCGAACCAAACATGTTGAGGTTGACAGGCACTTCAGAAAAGAAAAACTGAATAGTGATCTTATTTGTACCCCTTATATATCAACAAGTGGCTAGCTAGCATATATATTCACCAAAAAGCTCAACAGTGCAACATTTCAAACCATTATATCTAAGCTGGGAATGCAGAACATTTATTCACTAGCATGAAAGGGAGTGTTGGAACATTTATTAGTCTTACAACATTTATTAGTCCAGCTCTATTAGTCCTATTCTACCATTAATTAGTCCAATTTTAGTATTAGTTAGCCACATTTCTTAGTGTATATCTTGTATATAAATATGTGTGTTATTTGAGTTTTGAACAAGGTGAAATAAAAGTAGTTTCGCTTCACTATAGATGAAATTTATTTCTTTGGATTCAAAAATTGCTTGAAATTGAATGAACATGCACTTGTGATGGAATTTGTTCATTTCATAATTATGCAAGGAGCATATAACAATGATGGAGCATATGTATGTTACCCTGGAAGCACAAAGTCCAAGTGGTTTGTTAAAAGACAAACGACAGAGGCCTTGAAAACTATTGAATTTGCTCCATTATTTGACAACTTGAAGGGCTTTATTGTTTGCACCATACTTTCTCACTTGATCCAAAAGATAGATTTTTGAGGCATCTTGGATTGTGGCATCTATTTGGAAGATTGTGATATGTAATTGGATGAACAAATTTTTGGGATTGTCTAGAATTTAATTCGGATCATGTTATTCTCTTTTATGATGATCTATATATTAGTCGAGGCATGTCAGAGGTAGTTAAAAGAAGAATAGAAGGAAATAATTGTGTCACCACTTATAATCCAAAGTTTTTGTTTCAATTCTCTCTTGTCAATGACAAATATATTAAGTATGGTGGTGAGCTAAAGAAGGTTAAGGAAAACTATGATAGCTTGATAAATGCATGGGGAGTGTACCTAATATATACCTCAGAATATGACAATTTCCTTTAACAAGTTGAATTCAAGATGAAAACCAAGAGGCATCAGGATATTGATGAGCCAGAACAACTCTGTCTAGCAAAGAACTTGAAGGAATATTCTATCATTTAATCTAAAGGATTATAGTTGGAGTTGCAAATGAAATTTGTTTGCAGAATGAGAAGAAAGCACTCTTGCTTTATCGGTATCTTTCTCTGTTTCTAATATGTTATACATAGTCATTTCTCTTTATATATTGTATACATAGGCTTGTGTGAGTATAAATTATAGGGATAATGAATTGATGTTTGAATTTTATGTGAATAGTGAATAAAAATGTTTATCGTCAAAGAAGAAATATCTAATCTATTTTTAAATAGAAAAGCAGATACTTCGTAATATTTAATCCTATTGATATGTTGTCATCCCTTTTCTCTAAAAGTTGACTGCAGTTTCTTTTTGAATTGCTATGAGCAGGTTTCTTCTCAATGAACTTCATTGTTATTTTCTGGATGCAAAAGTGCAGCCATATAAGAGTAAGTACTATGTTTGCAGTTAGTTTTGCATTTAATAGTTTATGTTAATGTTGTTGTGTTCCTGATTTGTTCATTGTCCTTTGTAATGTAATTGAACATAGCTATAGTTTGAATCTAATGAAATTATAATGTTATCTTATTTTCAGCAATAAGAAAATAAGTATGCATAAAGTCTTACATAGCTATAGTATGCATAAGGAAAATCCTATAAAGAGTTAAAAAATATTCTTAGATAGACCAAGCTAATTATTAATAAACATGTACGCATATCTGGTACACTTTTTGTTGGATCACGCTTTTAACATATATCCTTATGTGTCTATTCTTGGCTGCTTTGGTCTACCTAAGAATTTTTATTTGACTATATATAATTCCAGTTAAGTAGTTAAGAACTTATCTATAGCAGCGAAAGCAGAGCCAGTCGATGCTAAGATATGGAGGCTTGTTGTGCTACCTAAGCTCAAACTTCAGTAGAAGCACTAGCCATTGAATGGCAACTAAAATGCAATCAATTTTATTTGTCCAGAATTCCTGCAAAGAGAAGGTAAATGCTGCACTCTCTTTTCCAAATTCCTCTTGCTTCAACTAATGATGTATAATGATGACTGGCTAGGGACACATGCCTCTTTATTAGTAATTATAATTGGATATAGCTCCTCTTTATTCTTTTCTTTGATCTTTTGGTTAAAGTAGTATGATTTGTTGTTAACTCACTCCTAGACTAATGTTTCTTAGTTCTCAATTTTGTTTCATGTTTGGGTTAATGTTTATATGCTAATTTCCTGAAATTCAGTAGCTGAAAATATTTGTTTCACCTAACAATTATACCATATAATAAACTCATTTACGTTAAATTATATTTTTCGTCCCTTAATTTTGTATGGTGTTCTGTTTCTTCATCTTTTGACAGTTCTCAAAGAGAGTTGAAGCATAAAGTTTAGGAAACAACATTAGACTTTAACTTTGTTTAGACATTATGATAGTGACTCTAATAGGACCTATGGGAGTATGGGAAACCACCATTGAAAACTAGCTTGCAAGGGAGAAGAACTACACCCTTTAAGTACCTTGCTAAACATCTTATACTACTCGATGTGGAACATAAGCATCCCATACTACCTATATTCTTATCATAGCATCGCTCCTGAAGAGCCGATGTCTCGACGGTTGCACTCTACGACACTTCACTTGGCCTTCTTGCTGGTCAGAATCCTTCTTAGGTAGCCCTCTCTATGATATTGACCCTAGGTTTTGATACCAATTAATTCGTCTTAAGGGAGTGTGAGGAACCCACCTTTGAAAACCAACTTGAAAGGGGGAAGAATCACACCCTTTAAGTACCCCACCAAGCATCCTATACTACTCAATGTGGGACTTAGACATTCTTTATGCTCATTTGGCCCTTATCAATTGGTATCGGAGCCTGAGGTAGATGCCATGGAGAGGGCTATCTATATAAGGTTTTGACCGTCAAGAAGGTCGAGTGAAGTGTCATAGAGTACAGTTGTCGGGATATCGGCTCTTTAGGGGCGGTGCTATGATAGGGATATGGGTAGTATAGGATGCCAAAGTACCATATCAAGTAATATGGGATGTTTGGTGGGATATTTAAGGGATGTGGTTCTTTCCCCTTGCAAGTCGGTTTTCAAAGTTGGGTTGCCCAGCCCCACACTTCCTTTGGTCCTATCAGACTCTGAGAATCATCAACTTCGACAGAGAATGGGATGGCTGCACTCAAGATTTACTTAAGGTATCTGTCACTATCACATTTGGGAAATACAGTATACGGATGCTTTGTATTGATGGATGGCCCATAAATAACTATAAGGTCAAATGTACATTACAATGATGATTGTGCATGTGGTGTGTTGAGTACTGTTATTGAAAATTTAGTTGCATGTTCAATAAAGCTAATGTTCTTCTTGTAAAGTTTTTCCTTTTCTGGTGAGATTCTTGTAGTGTACTTTTATACATATTTGTTGCAATATGGTGTTTCTGTACACTTGGAATAGCAGACCAGCATTGGCATCCTTACTGATACAGTACTGCTTTTTTCTTTTGTTCTAAAGAAAATGAAGCTATGCAATGATATTTAGTTCTTCATTTTGTTGCAGGAAAATGTGTCTTCGAATGAGAAACTATACTTTCCATTATGATGCCTTGACAAAGATGGCTAGTATAAGACTCTCAAATTCAGTAGTGATTTTTATGGTTGTATTGAGTCTTTCATCCACCAAAGCTATGTTGAAAATATTAGTTTGTCTCTAGGTACTATCTTATATCTTACTATGCATATACACAGTGAAAATGCTCAAATTGCTGTATTTATAGTTTTGATCCAGGTTCTATCTTAGATTGTTTCCAGGTACTATTTCCAAAACCGTTTAGATCCAAGTAACAAACTCTCTGAAGGCTGGAAATTGAAGCTGGATTTGGGGTAATAATCAAACCAAGGGATGCAATGAGAATGAACATGAGGTAGAATTACTTCTGCATCACCATGGAATTTCTGGAGTTTCTCTTCCAACCCCTTTTAAAATTGGTAATTAGAGTGAAAGGAAGGGCTTGAATGAAATAATCACTATCTCTTTCAGCATCTAAGTTATCCAACATTTTTAGTGTTTTTTTCTTAACATCTTTAATTAGTATTAGGACAATGAGATTAATTTCTTCCCTATTGTTTTTTGGGATGGCAGAAATCAAGTGACCCCAGATGATGGAATGTGCTAAATACTCTGTTTAGATAATAAAGTTGAAAGGTATTTCAAACTATAAGTATCTACTGGATAAACATGACGCAACATACATCTCCAAGCACAGAAGCTAGACTACATAAAGAAATTAGCAAAAAATATAACCAAATCATTGGGTACCCAACATCTTCAATAAATTAAAGAGAATGCTTCTGTTGTTATATGATTATCATGAATTTCAATGGGCCCAGTGCTGCTTCACAAACTGGTGTTGCATTTTTAAACTTTAGGCAAAAAGAAGCTTTTTTCCTTCTAGCTGAAAAATACATTGAGTTAGTTGCTGGAAATTGCATTGAACTGCACTTCAATTTGCTAGTGAATTGATCGACATGAATCTGTCTAAATGCTTCAGGAACATGACGTGTTTAGGAAAATAAAATTAAGATTATAAAAATTATGAAGTCAATAGATCGGTGTCTGAAAATCTCCATTTGAAATCATTACATTGCTTTAAAAAACTACTGAAATCAAACAAAAAACTAGCATGTATATCCATATATTTGGTACGAAGATATAAAACTGTGAGATATGGTACAGAAAACTTTTGCATAATCACCTATTTGAATGTGCAAAAATATCTAATTCATATTAATAACTATCTATGAATGTGTTACCAAGTTGGCATTCTTTTTTCTGTCTTTATATAACCGAGTCAATTACCCTTTTTTAGTAGATAATTTTAACAAGTAAATAATATTTTCATACTGAAAACTAATTCAACAATAAAAAAGTAGTAGATGGAATTGGAAGCTTCTCAAGTCCATCATGGAAGCAAAATTGCCAAGTTATTTGTCTTAGGTTAGTTGATTTAATTGATTACGTGAGTTGGGTTCAAATTCTAGTGATAATTATTTCTACAGATGAAATAATTGACTTGTCTTCTTTTTTTTTTTTTTCTTTTTGAGCATAACTTGAAAATTTTTAAGGTTGGAGTTGTTTGTAATATGGCGTGGGATATGGAGTAGCACATTGGAAAGGATAAAAGGATACAAAGCGGAGCCACATAGTGAGTTTCAATATATATATATACATATATTAAATTACTTGTACTTAGATTAACAGCTTAATAGTATGTCAGCATATAACCAATTCAACAATTAAAAAAACAGATAAGGAAACGTAGAAGTTACATTGAAGCCAGCTTGCCATATTAAATTAGCCAGCTTGCTCTCCAAAGAAGACTTTCCATAGTAACAATGTAATCAGACAGAAGCCTTCTCCCTCTCTTAAGTTGCATTGCTGCCTACATAAACATCACTAATGCTACTAGATTGTAAGAAAAAGAATGACAGTATTTTATCTACAGGATGAACCGTACATATTTGTTTGATGTATTAATTTACTTCATGAAAACTGTTCTTCTGTTTACTTTCTGCCTTGACTTAGTTTAATTTCTTCTGTAGTTTCAGGAGAAGAGACCAAGATTTACATTCCTGTGTTAAGGGTTTAGAATTCAGATTTATCAAGAATATTCAGGACACTATTGATCTTGTTTCTTATTCAGTAATAACTTGTTTGTCTACCTCATCCCACGTTCATCATATAAAATATGATGTGTTCATCAGCGTTAGAGGCTCAGATATCAGACATGGTTTTCTTAGCCATTTGAGAAAGGAATTACGTCAGAAGCATATTGATGCCTATGTAGATGAGAGACTCGAGAGAGGAGATGAAATATCATCATCACTTCTCAAAGCAATTGAAGGATCAGTGATTTCAATGATCCTATTCTCAAAAGACTATGCTTCTTCAAAGTGGTGCTTGGAAGAGCTTGTGAAAATCATGGAATGCAAGGAAGTCAATGACCAGATTGCAATTCCAGTTTTCTACGATGTAGATCCATCATATGTAAGGTATCAAAAAGGCACTTATGGAGATGCACTTGCCCAACGTGAACAAAAGTTCAAGGACAACATGGTCAAGGTGCAAAGTTGGAGATCTGCCTTGAACAATGCTGGTAACTTATCTGGCTATCATTATTCATCATTTGGGTAAGTTTTCTTTATTCTTTATTTTTGTTGTTTATTTAATATATCGTTTTATGGTTTACAACTTTATATCTTAGTTTTCTAAAAACACAAATTTTAAAATTTTGAAGTCATCAAATTATATCTATGCATATTATTTCTATTATGTCTATTTGTTAATTTCCCCTTTTTCTTTTATGTCTGCCTTTCTGTATGCAAGGAATGAATCTGAACTAATCGATGAAATTATCAAAGATGTCTTGAAAAAATTGGTTGATACAGACCCAATTAACCCAAAACGACTTCTTGGATTTGATCGAAACTTTGCTTGTGTTGAACAATTAATGGATATTGAGTCACAGGAAGTTTGAATTCGTGGAATTTGGGGCATGGGAGGCATTGGTAAAACAACCCTTGCTCATGCTGTGTTTGACAAATTTTCATCCCAATTTGAAAGTTGCAGTTTCCTGGAAAATGTGGGAGAAGAATCCAAAATCAATGGTTTGAGTTATTTGCGTCAAAAACTTCATTTTGAACTCCTAAACCAAGAAAATCTCTATGTGAACGACACAGTGAGAACAAGATCCATTAAGAGAAGGATGCATTGAAAAAAGTTCTTATTGTCCTTGATGATGTCGACACCTCATAGCAACTAGAACATCTAATTGGAGAACAACTTTGGTTGGGACCAGGTAGTAGAGTCATTGTAACAACTAGAGACAAGCAATTTCTCATTAGTAGAGGGATTTGTGCCATAAATGAAGTCAAGGAATTAAACTTTCAACAATCACTTGAACTTTTCAGCTCACATGCCTTCAACCAAAGTCCATCCCAAGATGGGATATGAAGAGCTATCAGAAAGGGCAGTTGTCTATGCCGTAGGCATTCCTCTAGTATTAGAAGTTTTGGGTTCACATTTTCATTTTAGAAATATGGAAACATACTAGGAAAGTGAACTTAGAAAACTCCAAAAAATCCCAATGTGCAAATTCAGAATATATTGAAAGTTAGTTATGACGGATTAGAATATTTAGAAAAGAACGTATTTCTAGACATTGCATTCTTTTTGAAAGGAGGACGTAAAGATGATATAATAAGGGTGTTAGATGCTTGTGGTTTCTATGAAGCTAGTGGAATAGATAACCTTGTAAATAAAGCTCTTATAACAATTTCAAATGAGGAAACTATAGACATGCATGAATTGACACGAGGAATGGGTGAGCAAATAGTTCATGAAGAATCTATCAAAAGTCCTGAAAGACGTAGCAGATTGAGGGACTTAGAGGAAGTTTATGATCTACTGAAAAATAAGATGGTAACAGAAAGATACAAAAAATTCTTTCTTTTTATCTTTTTAAAACAATTTTCAATACCTTTAATATCATTTTGATTTTCTTTTTATGTTAGGGTACTGTTGCAATTGAAGGCATTGTATTGGATGTGACTCAAATTAAACAAATATAATTGAGTGCTGACTCTTCTAACAAGACAAGAAATTTAAGAATTCTCAAATTCTATTCCCATGGGTTGCATAGGAGATCTAATATAAACCTCCCTGTCGTCCTTGAGTTATTTTCTAATAAATTAAGGTACTTTCATTGGAATAAATATTTTTTGGAGAGTTTGCCATTAGGCTTTTGTCCTGAGAAACTTCTTGAACTTCACATGGAAGGAAGCCATGTTAAAAAACTTTGGGATGGAGTTCAGGTACTTATATAATATTATATATGTTTTAGTCTTTGATCTAATTGAATTATGAGGGCATTTCCATGTAATTCTTCTGTTTGATTGTCACAGGATCTTGTGAATTCAAGGAGAATAAATCTAAGAGGATCTAAACAGTTGATGGAGTTGCCTGATTTCTCTATGGCACATAATCTTGAAATAGTGGACCTTTGCAATTGTAGAAGTTTGTGTAGTGTTCATCAGTCAATCTTATCTCTCCCCACACTTGTATCTTTGAATCTGTATGGGTGCAAAGAACTTAAGAATCTTCAAGTTGAGGTTTTTTCGTTGTCATCAGAGGAAATGACATATTTATGGTTATCAACCGCAAAAATTGAAATATTGCATTTGCCAATTGGGTGTTTTAGGAAATTTAGAGACCTTCATTTCAGTGGTTCAAGATTTACGAAGCTTCCAGTAAATGAGTTGTGTTGCTTGGCTTCTCTTGAGATTTTTGGTCTTAAAGGTTTCAGACAGGTAATTGACAAAATGGAGCTACACAAACTATTTGATGCCTTGCGTTCTATTAGTGAACTTTATTTGGAGGGCTGTAGTAGCTTGTCAAAAATCCCTGACCATATCAGTGCCTTAACAATGTTAAAAGTTTTATCACTAGATGGAAGCAGTGCAGAGAGCTTGCCAGCCAGCATTGAGCATCTTTCAAAGCTGACAACGGTTCGTTTGAGAAAGTGCGAGAGGCTTAGGTCTATTCTAGGGCTTCCGCCATACATTGAAGAACTATTTGCCTCGGACTGCACATCATTGGAGACTGTGTTCTCCTCAACAACTATGCGGGAATCCCATTCGTGTATCTTTTCATTCAATAATTGTGTAAAATTGAATGAGCATCCACTTTGCTATATCACGAAATTAACACATTCCTCAATGACTGCAGCATATGCAAACACATCGAAATAGTTTCTGTTTGTTACTCAGGAAGCAGAGTTCCAAAGTGGTTCAAGTATAATCAGATGACAGAGGATTCCATTGCTATTAAACTTGTTCTTCCATTCGACCAAATATTGGGTTTCATCTTTGGCTGCGTTCTTCCTCAATTTACCTCAAGGAAAGACTGTTTTCTTTGCTGTGATTATACTGAAGATGATGGTATGCACAAATTCTGCACCCTATATTATGGGGAGAGTCCCTTGAAGGACTTGAATTCGAATTATGTTTTTTATATGGTATCATCCATATCAATTGATGAATGCTCAAAGAAGTTACGACGAGGGCATCACTCCGAAATTGGCAAGTGAATTCTATGTCACATATTGTAGTGGTTATGAGTATGTCAAATTAGATGGCTTGGTAAAAGTATGTGGAGTTTGTCCACTATATGCCTCAGAATATGACAATATGGTTCAACAAATGCAATTAAAGTTGAAGTTGGGTGCCAAAGCAAAAGGCCGTAGAGATATTCAGGAAGAACTCCCTCCAACAAAGAAATTGAAGGAATCTTCTATCAGTCAACTTGTTCTCGTAGGATTAAAGTTGGGGTTGACTGTTAAATTCAAGAAATCTCATAATGTTGATGAGTTAATCTTTTACCCCTTGCAACTGAAATTTTTACACCGGATCAAAGTATGGCAGTACAGAGAAATACAGTTCTCTGACTGCTTGACGGGTACCTCTCATCCATGAGTATAAGCTAAACTTATATGGGCATGTGTAAGCATATATCATATACATAATTTGTAAATTGATGTGTTGGAATGCATGTCTATTTTAGTAACTCTAATCTCTCTTTCTATTAGTTAGTATTATTTTATATTAATTATATAGTTGATAGACTTCACGCTTATCACTTTGTTTATAGAGTGGCAGGGTTGTTGCCGCCTTTCCCTTTATATTTATGGCTCTATTTTACTTGAATAATAAAACAATCAGAGCAAAAAAATGCCTAAATTACTTCATGGTCTTTTAATTTTATTTAGACAGTGAATAAAATTGTTATCCTCTAAGAAATAGAGCGGTTACATTCTAATATACCTAAATTGATTGATATGCTCCCACCCCCAACCCCACCCTTGGCTTTTTTTTTTTTTTTTTCCTTTTTTATCAAATTTGGACTTTGATTTCTTCTTAATTTGTTGCCATGAGCAAGTTTCTTCTCAAAGAACTTGAGTGGTATTTTTCTAGATGCAGAAGTGTAGTCATATGGCGGTAACTACTTTGTTTCTAGCTAATTGCATTGTATTGCTTTTGCTGATTTTTGTTGTGCTGCTGACTTTTGTTCGCTGTTAATTTAAATGTAGTTAAATTGCCATAGTTTGAACCTAATGTTGTCGTAATTTAATCATCTAGCACAAGTTTCATTCAGTTTTTGATTCATTTAATGCCCTTTCTCATAATTACATCCATTTTTTCAATCCACTCATTAAAGAATGTTCGTATTCATAATATGTTTCTTCATCTTTTAAAAGAAATAAAAGAGCCATGACAATGACCACTAGTCTTGGATAAAGCATTAACAGAGACATGCTCTCTTTAAGCAATAATAAGGAATCAATATCATGTAATCAAGATTTTAAAAAGAACAAAATCGGATATGTAATTTCGCATATAACGTCACTTGTTCATCTTACAAAATGTACTAGATAAAGTATTTAGTGTATTAAGGGGATCTCATCATTTCAATGTCTTTCAATCTTAGTTTCTGCAATAAAAAAAATAGTATTATAAAGTCTCACTTTGATTAGCAAAAACCTTTTGAAGAGTGATTATGATGGGTCCCTGCATAATGGGCTAAGGCCTACAAGAGATGATAACTATAATGGGAAAACCAGTGAAAGAGGGGATGAGCTGTCCCTGGGTGAGGTGTCCCTGAATAACGAACTTGGTATCACGTGGGTCATGAAGGGGGAAGAGAAGAGAGAGAGGGGAAGCGGTTAGTGAGAGTATAAGAGCTGTGGGATGTGAAGAGTGGGGCAGGAAAGAATTTGGCATGGTTTGGGAGAGACTCTAGCCTCTGGAAAGCTAGAGAAGTTTCTGGTGTATTTTCTTATTTTCCTTTGCTGTTTTCTCTATAACTGTTGCTATTTCAGTCTCAGTACTGTATTCTGAGTTGAATTACAACCACATATCTACATAAATAATACTACGAAGGATTGGGCTCCATTAGATTATGTATGAATCCAGTTGAGTGATTAATAATTTACCTCAAGCAGTGGGAAACAAAGCTGGTTATGTCACTGTTAGAAATACAGTTGCCTTTTGGTCCATTGTTATGCATTTATTTAGTAGGCCTTGATCATGTTTTAGGCCCATTGTCTTAGAGTAATCTTCTAAAAATAGTATACAGTTGCCTTCTGGTCCATTGTTATCATTAATCAATTGTGAATTTTATCTTTAGAATTGGAAAACTCCAAATTTTATGTGTGTATGCAAATCTGTATGGAAATGAAATTAGAAGTTTTAAGACTTCTCTAATATCATTAAACATCTAGGAAGTAATTTAAAACTATTGAAAGTTTTTGTTTTGAATTATAAGTTGAATTGTAAATTTTTCTCATTTTTCCTAAATTTTTCATAAAGAAAAAGGGCAAAAATTTGAATCGAAGACTTTATATGGCTTAATTAAATAGCCTTGAATGATAACGTAAGTCTAATGAATGATTTTGGAATTTAGTTGAATAATCTCTAAGGTTATATTGGAGTTAATAGTAGGTTATTAGAATTTTCATAAGTGCATAACGAAGTATATTAGATAGGATTGAAGGCCTTAAGCATTTTTGAAATATTATAGATGAATTTGGGCCAAGAATTTAATATCTCAAGATATTGGAAGGTAAGAAGTACAAGTGGAATTGAAGAAGTTATGAGAAGTTCTATCTAGAAATCTAGGAGTTTTTAAATAGTGGGAATTTATATTATGGATTAAAGGTAAATAAATGACTAGATAAAATAGTTACGTAGAAAGTTTTAAATAATTCATGGGCATTAGCAGTTAAGAACATTTTGATTAATGTTATAGGAGTGTAGGACAATTATTAACAAGGAAATTGTAAATAAAGTTAGAAAGAGGTTAATATAATCCTCTTTAAGTGAGTAGATATTACTAAGTATGTCTATTTTTTATATTTTAAGTCTTTTATGTTATTTAATGTATATTTGTACACTCTAATGCCTAGGAAACAGACTTTTTAAAAAGGGTATTGTTTCCTTTGAAATTATTCTAAAAGATTTGGCAAATATTAAGCAAATTGTTATATAGTTATTTGTTCATATTTGTATTAGCTATTGAAAAATAGTTTAATTGTTGAATGATTTTCAACAAGATTTAAATAACATATTGCTATATGATCCTTATAGAATTTCAAAAGGAAATTTGTTATTGTAAATTTCCTAGACTAAAAGATTATTGTATATCTATTTGAAATTGAATTATGTTGTTAGTTGTTATTAAAGAAAACATTTTTTCCATGGAAGTACATATAACGTAGAACCCTGTAAATAACAGCAGTAGGCGTTAGCCATGATACACCATGCATTGTATTACTATATTGAAGTCTTTTGTCATATTAGTGACTGATTGTGAGCCTACTTGCTCACCACTTATTACTACACTATACTATCATTGTTAACAAATGCTAGTACTTGATTATTGATTTACTATTAATTCAGTAAGATGTCTTTCACATATGTACTTATATATTTATGGACATAAATTGCTTTTAGTGCATTATGTTTGAGCAAGGGAAGATTTTATTATCGTAAAATTGTGATATCTCTATTGAAATTCAAGATTATAGTTTTATTTTAAATGATCAAAAGTTATAAAAGACTTTACTATTTGTCTTTTTCTCTTTTAGTATAATTAGTGGTATTTACTTATTGAGTGGTTATCACTCACCCTTATTTCTCTATATTTGTCACATAGCAACACTGAGCCTGGACCCTCCTCTGCAATGTAGTATCAAGATAGACTCTTTTTGGTGGGCTTTGCATTGTCTTCAAGAGCAAGAGTATTTTTATTGTAAATCTTGTATCTATTAACCTCTAGTAACTCTATATGTCACAGATAGTGTTTTGTGTGTTTTGTATATGTATTGGACTATTTAATTGAAAACTTTTGTAAGAGCAAAGCTCTTTATATTTTTGATGAGTATGTCTATTTGTAGAAATTTTAGGAAATTTATATTTCATGGAACATTCTGTTGAAATTTTCACTTAAAATTATGAAATGCATTAGTTATTTATTTGCACTTCGTATAAATTATGTATATTAATTGACTAATATGATTTTGTATATTTTTTATAAAAATTAGTGATTATCTTGTTGTATGCTTTTATGTTAGTTCACATTAGTGGGGTATCCTTTATTCTTCATGTCAGTCACATCTTTAGTTAGGGGTGTGACAAAAATTATGTGCATGTGGAATATGATATACAATTATATAGTTGTTGTACATGCAAATTTCAGTCATGAATATTCTGAACCTTTGGGTTGCGATGATTTTTCGTTGGTATATGGAACTATTTGAATAATTAATATTTACTCTGGACAACTTTTATGCGACTAAAAGTTAATAGTTTTTTTAAAAGAACTTTTTAAAGGAGTTCTATTGTATTTTAAAATTAATCTGTTAATTTTGTCATAAGATCTTCGTGTAAAAGTATCTTTATGTACCCAAATTGTCAAAAGGGCGTATCAATTATCACACATTGACTTGAAACATCAAAGTAACTTTAAAATGACGATATTTTCTTTCCATGATGTTTGGTCCTCACTTTTATATGCCTTAGTCATATTTTATGGGCCGCTTTTTAAAAGGTGCGTGATAACATATTTCTTTTCTCCCTTACCTTTACCAGGCACATTGTCTTCCTCGAGTATAAGTTTCTCAAATTGAATGAGTAATATAGGTGTGCACGAGAAGGGTCCTGTTTCTGGGGATATCGCATTATTCATACAACAAAATGTTATATTGGCTCAGTCGTACAGAAATCATTTTAAAATTGATAGATTTAAATTTTCATTTGAACGCACGTATCAGTGAATAGCAAAAAATAATTAGCATGGTCCCACGTTGGATATGATAATTAAAGTTAGTAGTGTTAGTATATTACATTATAACCCCTCAATTAGTGGCCTTTTCTAGTGTCGGTTGGTACTCTGATTTTCGAGTGATTATGAAGAAACCACTAGTAAATGTTCATACGCAAAGGAAATAAGAGGATACAGTCAAACGGGTAGCAGTGGGCAGTCTGAAAGAAAACTTTTATTTTCAAAATTTCTGATTAAACTAGTTGATCATCTTCAAATTTTGGCAATGCTTATAGTAAGAGCTTGAATTGAATACTTCTTCCATTTAACAATCTTATGCTACTTATGTAAAAGTTTTGGCATATTTTATAAATATTTTTTAATAACATTCAGACATTTAGTAACTAATATTAAATTTTAAAAGTCATTAAATCACAGGACATGGAGAGTTAATTAAATTTTCCCTAAACACTCAAGTAATTTGTTTCCAAAGAATTCTGTGAGGCTTTCTCTATTTATCATCACAGAAATTATATAGAACAAACATATGTTGTTGATTTCTTTAACAAAAACTAAAAATAATATCCCCAATAAGAAAACAAAATATACAGAAATGATATATTTTTTGAGGTAAATAAGAAACTCACCCGAGAATACGCTGATTTGATGAATTTATAGCATTATATTAGAAAAGCAGTGGGGCCAAATATACTAGGAGCCAAAAAGAGTTCATATCGAAGAATTTTGATCCCGTCGTGGAAAGTTACTAATCACTTAGCCAGCTAATTTGACCGACTGTTTATTTGGTTGTCAAATATGGACAATGGCTCAATCCCCAATAACTCGAAAGCATGCCACATGATGGCCTTTGCTGTGTGTCTGTATATGAACATCTTATATTCAGTGCTGAACAACATTTCCAATCGAAAACTCATAAGGGACCACTTCCACAAAGAAATACTGTAATACTTTAGAAGGTAGTGCGTCAGTGCAGAACCAATTCAATAATTAAAAACAGACGACGAGGAGACCAAGAAGTTACAGAGAAGCCAACTTGCCATATTGTATTAGTCAACTTGCTCTCCAATGAAGACTTTTCATTTTGACAATGACGTCTGACAGAAGCCTACTCAGACATCACCATTACAATTAGATCTCAAGAAAGGATTGATCCATAGCCTGCTCGGCCAGGTATTATGATCATCTTCCTCATTCGTTATCAAATGGACTAACAGCATATATATGTTAGATGTATTTACTTCAGGAAAGCTGTTCTTCTGTTTACTTTCTGCCTTGACTTGGTTTAATTTGTTCTTTTGTTTCCTGTGTTGAGGGATTCAAATCCAGATTCATCTGGAATATTCCACACACTACTGATCTTGTTTCTGTCCGGTAATGGCTTCTTCTTTCCATGTTCGTCAAATACAACATCATGTCTTCATCAGCTCTGAAGGCTCAGAAGTCAGGCGTGGTTTCCTTAGCCATTTGGAAAAGAAGTTATGTCAGAAGGACATTGATGCCCGTAAAAATTATAGTCTCAAGAGCGGAGATGAAATACCATTACCATCAGCACTTCTCAATGCAATAGAAGGATCATTGATTTCATTAGTCATATTCTCAATAGATTTTGCTTCTTCACAGTCATGTTTGGAAGAGCTTGTGAAAATCATCGAATGTAAGAAATCTAATAAACAGATTCTAATACCAGTCTTCTACGATGTAGATCCATCAGACGTAAGGTATCAAAAAGGCACCTATAAAAAGGCATTTGTCCAATATGATCAAAAGTACAAGATTAACATAGAGAAGCTGCGAATTTGGAGATCTGCCTTGCATAGCGCAGCCAACGTATCTGGCTATCATTCATCAACATTTAAGTAAGTTTTTTCTTTTTGGTTTTATATGCATATTCACAATTTCTCACGGTTTGATGTTGCTGGCTGTCTAAACTTCAAGAGTTTATTTCTTAGAATTTAGTATGTTTTGTAATTGAATATGTGACTGTTTCCCCAGACAACTCTGAAAAGGTTTCATATGGACCCCTAAAAGTTCCATACACAAGTAAACAACACATAAAAAGTCATTCTATTGCATTGTTCCCAAAAAACTAAAATATTGCTGGTTTTTGACTGTGATGTAATACATCAAATGTTAATGCACTAATGCAAATTAATTGAAGTAAAATCAATAGCAAGGATGAAGTCTAGAAGTTTGAAATCATTTTATGTAAAGGATTTTTTATTATAATAGATCGATGAAACAATTAAGAAGTCATTTAAGTTATGGAATATTCTATCTTGCCTTTTTATTTCCCTATTATTTGTAATGCTTTATTTCCTCCTCTTTATAATAAAGGGATGACCCTGACCTCATAGAGGCTATTGTCAAAGATCTTTTGCAAAAACTGGATTATATCCACCCAGGTGAACCAGAAGGCCTTGTTGGATTTGGTCAACACCTTGCATCTATTGAATCATTATTGAAAGAGAAGACAAGTGCAGTTAAGATAGTTGGAATTTGGGGCATGGGTGGCATAGGTAAGACAACCATTGCTCAAGCTCTGTTCAACAAAGTTTCTTCTGAATATAAAAGCCGTTGCTTCTTAGCAAATGTAAGAGATGAATCGCAAAGGTCTGGACTGAGTGTTTTAGGAAAGAAACTTCATTCTGAATTACTAGAAGGGGAAAAAATCGTTCCAAGAAAAGTTCTAATTGGGCTCGATGATGTGAGTACTCCAGAGCAGCTACAATATCTCGTTGAAGTGCGAACTTCTTTTAGACGAGATTGTAGAGTTAGAGTCATTGTAACCAGCAGGGATAAGCATGTGCTTATTAGTGGAGGAGCTCATGCCATACACGAGATTCAGGGTTTGAACTTTACAGATTCACTTAAACTTTTTTGCTTAAATGCCTTCAACAAATGCCATCCTGAAAAGGGATATGAAGAACTTTCAGAAGGAGTAGCTAATTATGCTGATGGTATTCCCTCTGCTTTAGATGCTATGGGTTCATTTCTTTCACGTTCTAGAAATATAGACACATGGGAGACTAAGCTGAGAGAACTAAAGAAATGTGCCAATGATGAAATTCAAAATTTGTTGAGTCAAAGTTATGCTGGATTAAAGCCTGAGGAGAAAGACATATTTCGAGACATTGCTTTCTTTTATAAAGGTAAAGATAAAGAGGATGTCATAGGGCTACTTGGTGGAACTGATGTTGCATCTAGTGTAATACAAAGTCTATTAAATAAAGCTCTCATAACTATTTTTGGCAATCGTATTGAAATGCGTGACTTGATACAAGAAATGGTTTTGGAAATAGTTCGACAAGAGTCTAAAACAGACTCATCAAGGCATACTCACATGAGGGACAATGGAGAAGTGTATGAAATAACAAAGAATAACAAGGTGAGCAGAATATGCAGCACTAATTTCTCTTTAAAAATGATTTTGCACAGCAATTGTACTTAGTTTGATGTCACATTTACATATTGTGATTTTGTTTTCAGGGAACTTATGTAATTGAAGATAAAACTCCAGATATGTCTCCAGTTGGAGACGTACACATGAGTGCTAACAACTCCAAAAAGATGACTGATCTAAAGTTTTTCAAATTTCACTCTTTGGAGTGTACAAGTTTGCACATTCCAACAGGCTTTGAGTCATTTTCTTGTAAGCTAAGGTACATACAGTGGGATGAATACCCTTTACAGTCTCTGCCATCATCTATCTGTCTTGAGAATCTTGTTGAACTTCAAGTACGGTGCAGCCTTGTTGAGAAACTCTGGGATGGAGTGCAGGTATATATATTCAATTATGTGTGCAAGTTTTAGTTGTTATTTTAATGATAAAATATGAGGGCTTTCCCAAAATGCTACTTTGTTAATTGTTACAGGATCTAGTGAGCTTAAGGAGATTGGACCTATGGGGATCCAAACAATTAAAGGAGCTCCCTGACTTATCTAAGGCACTAAATCTTGAATTGGTGGAACTCTCTGATTGTAAAAGTTTGTGTCATGTTCATCCATCTATCTTATCTCTCCAAAGGCTTGTTTCTTTGGGATTATGGGGTTGCAAAAATCTGAAGAGTCTTCAAAGTGAAAGTCCTATAAAATCACTCGAGCAACTTGATATCGGTAGCTGCTCAATATGTGAATTTTCACTCTTGATAAAGGAAATAATAGATTTAAGGTTTTCACCTTTTTCAATCCAAATAGTGCACTTGTTAGAGGGGCATCTCACTAAACCTACATGGCTCTTTTTCAATGGTTCAACACTAAAGATTCATCAAGTAGATGTGTTATACTGCAAACAAATAAATGACAGACCGATGCTGAATATTAAGACCAGTGACTTGCGTTGTTTACAAGAATTGTACTTGGATGGATGTAGCGACTTCTATGATCTCTCTGACACTATCATTTATTTGTCACTGCTACGGATATTAAGACTAAAGGGATGTGGAATCAAGAGCTTGCCTGCTTGCGTCAAGTTTCTTAAAATGCTGGAGATGCTTGATTTGAGCGATTGTAAGAGGCTTGAGTCTCTACCAGAACTTCCAAAATCCATTATCAATTTGAATGTCAATAACTGCACATCACTGAAGAGTGAGTTCATTGTGACTTCGTTACTGCATAATTATTCATTGAGATCCTTCTCACTCATAAACTGCATGGAATTGTGTGAGTACGGTAGTATGGAAGATGCTTATCTCTTATTCAAGTGTCTACCATTGCGAGGCGTTAAATTCGCTAGCATTTGTTACCCAGGAAGTACAATTCCAATGTGGTTCAAAACTAATCGTAAAGCAAGGACTTCCATAACTATTGAGCTTTCCCCAAATAGTTGGGACTTGAAAGGTTTTCTTTTCTGCTTTATTTTTCGCCAGTTCAAATCGAAGCAAAAGTGCAGAATTTGCTTGAGCTGCCAATGCTACTTTGAAAATGAAGAGGTCCGAGGCACGATTGGTGATGACATAGATATGACAACAGAATTGAGTTTAGATCATGTTTTACTGTTGTATGATGGATTCTATTGTCATCAAATATTGAGTGGACTAATTGACAGAAGAAGACATGATCAAGGCACCACTCATACCCAAAAGCTTTCATTTGATTTTTCTGTTGCTGTAAATGGTGAGATGACCAAACATGGTGACTTGATCAAAGAATGTGGAGTCTACCCGATGTATCTCTCAGAATATTATAGTTTTCTTAACATATTAGAGGGGCAAAAGATAGAGGGAAGTTCCTGATAGATTCAGATATAAATTGGAATAGAGATGCATGCATTAAGAGAAAAGATGTATGAAGTCTCACTTTATTTAGCAAAAGCCTTTCGAAGACTGATTGTGTATGTCCACTTGAGTGGTTATTAATTTATATCAACCAATGAAAAAACAAAGCTGGTTGATGCATTTTTTAAAGCCCTTTGAAGCTGTACAAAAGCGACGCATACCTAGTCTGCTAGACAGCTAACTTTGTGAATTGTAATATGGTATCATATAATAGATGCTAGGGAAGGCGCAAGTATCAAGCGTAAATCAACATACAAAGGAACATGCAGTTAGATGAACTGTGTTATTGGACCCAAAAAGAAGAAAGGGAAAGATGAACTGTGTCTCATGTGAGAAGCTATGGTTGAAACTGATTTAACTTTACTTTTCTCAATATGGTGGGTAAACGGTTGGGAAATTTTCACTTAAGGACCATTAGTTGCTTTTAATATCACTCAACAAACTTATATTTATAATTAAACTACCATAAGTCATTTTATGGATTTTTAATGGATTAAAATATCCTTGGCCTTAATAACTTTAATAATTTCCCTCCAAAACATGCTTTGTCCACAAGTCTACATGTTCCATTGTTCTCCCATCATTTATATGTTCTCATTTCATATTTTGAACTTTCATCATTCTTTGAAAGAGGAGAAACATGCTCTGAAGAGCACATGATCTTAATTTTTACACGAATGCAAACTATAGCTAGTCAATTGAAAAAAAAAATTAGCCTATAATTACTGAATTGAAAACTACTATAATTATTATTACAAGTTTAATGTAATATACAGTGATTTCGTTGTTTTTTAGTTTTCTTTTTTCCACAATGAAAGGTTTTTTGTATTAAGATGAAAAGGATTTTTCCCCGCCTCCTTATTTAAGCAGTATAAATGATGAATGGTAGAAATGGTAGAGTAGCAAATGATAAAGATTGATATGTAAGCAAAAATAATTAAAAAACAAGTTTATTTAAAAAAATTGAAAAACTTATACAGATTAAGAACATATCTCCCTAGAGCGACAAATTTTTCCCTACCTACTTGTTTCTCGTCTTGCAGTAAGTGATAAAATTTCAGAATGTAAGAGTAAATAATCTAAGTTCTTTAGCATAATTACAAAATATAATATCCTTGAGAGTAATTAATTGCAACTTATGGTTCTAAATTGAAATTTTCCAATTAAAACAAGAAAGACAACTTTATACCTGCATTAAAAGAAGAATTCATGTTGAAGAATTTTGATCCCTTGGTGGAAGTTACTACTTACTTACCCAGAGAATTTCCACTTACTGTTTATTTGGTTGTCAAATATGGACAATGGCTCAATCCTCAAAGACTCAAAAGCTTGCTATATGATGGCCTTTGCTGTGCAGACGTATATGAAGATCTTATTTCTCTGCAGTTTTGAACACCATTTCTCCAATCGAAAAGTCAAATAAGGGACCACTTCCGCAAATAGATACTTTAATTGGTAGTGCGTCTGTATAGAACCAATTCAATAATTGAAAACAGTAAACGAGGAAACCAAGAAGTTAAAGAGAAGCCAGCTTGCCATATTATATTAGGCAACTTGCTCTCCAATGAAGACTTTCCATATTAACAGTGAATCAGACAGAAGCCTACTCGAACATCAACATTACAATCAGATCACAAGAAAAGGAACGATCCATTGCCTATTTGGCCAGGTATGTATGATCATCTTCCTCATTCTTTATCAACTGGACTAACAGGATATATATGTCAGATTTATTTACTTCACGAAAGCTGTTCTGTTTACTTTCTGCCTTGACTGAGTTTAATTTGTTCTGGAAATTCGGGAGAAGAGACCAAGATTTACATTCTTGTGTTGACTGATTCAAATCCAGATTCATCTAGAATATTCAATCACTATTGATCCTGTTTCAGTCCTATAATGGCCTCTTCTTCTTCTCCTTCTTCCCATGAATATGATGTGTTCATCAGCTTTAGAGGCCCAGACATCAGAAAAAGTTTTCTTGCCCATTTGACAAAGGAATTATGTAAGAAGCAGATTGATCCCTATGTAGACGACAGGCTCGAGACAGGAGATGATATACCATCAGAACTTCTCGAAGCAATAGAAGGATCATTGATCTCATTGGTCATATTCTCAAAAGATTATGCTTCTTCATCATGGTGCTTGAGTGAGCTTGTGAAAATCGTGGAATGCAAAAAGATTAACAAACAGATTATAATACCAGTGTTCTACAACGTAGATCGATCAGACGTAAGGCGTCAAAAAGGCACTTATAAAAATGCATTTGTCCAACATAAAGAGATTTTCAAAGTAAACTTAGAGAAGCTGCGAATGTGGAGATCTGCCTTGAACAGAGTTTCCTACTTACCCGGCTATCATGATTCATCACGATTTAAGTAAGTTTTTTTTTTTTTTCTTTTTTTTCAAGTGCATATAACATTTCTTATCGTTTAATATGTGTACATCAGCTACTTAAACTACAAGAACTTGTTTCTTAGAATACAGAATATTTTGTAACTAAATCAACTCTGCAAAGGTTTCACACTGACCCCTATAAGTTCCAAACACAAGTAAACAACACATAAAAGTCTTCTATTGAATTGTTCCCAAAAAAATAAATTTTAATGCGCTAATGCAAATTAATTGATGTAAATTGATAGCAAGAACGAAGCCTTGAAATCATTTTATGAATAGAACCTTCTATCTTAATAGTTTGATGAAACAATTTAGAAGTAATAAGTTAGTTATAGATCGCATATAATACTACATCATTAATTCTGTCTTGCCTTTTTATTTCCCTATTATTTTTAATGCTTATTTCCTCCTTTTTATAATAAAGGAACGACCCTGACCTCATTGAGGCTATTGTCAAAGATCTTTTGCAAAAACTGGATTATATCCACCCAGTTAAAGAAGGCCCTGTTGGATTTGATCAACACCTTGCATCTATTGAATCATTATTGAAAATGAAGGCAAGTTCAGTTCAAATTGTTGGAATTTGGGGCATGGGTGGCATAGGTAAGACAACCATTGCCCGGGCTCTATTTGCCAAATTTTCTTCCCAATATGAAGGCCATTGCTTCTTAGACAATATAAGTGAAGATTCACAACGGTCTTCACTGGATTTTGTACGAAATCAGCTTCTTCATGAATTACATAAGGAAAAATCTACTCCAAAAAGAGTTCTTATTGTGCTTGATGATGTAAGTACTCCAAAGCAGCTACGATATTTGGTTAATGTGCAAATGCCCATGGATAGTAAAGTCATCGTAACAAGTAGGGATAGGCAAGTGCTTGTTACAGGAGGAGCTCATGCCATACACGAGATTCAGGGTTTGAACTTTACAGACTCACTTAAACTTTTTTGCTTAAAAGCCTTCAACAAATGCCATCCTGAAAAGGGATATGAAGAACTTTCAGAAGGAGTAGCTAGATATGCTGATGGTATTCCTTCTGCTTTAGAAGCTATGGGTTTATCTCTTTCACATTCTAGAAATATAGACACATGCGAGACTAAGCTGAGAGAACTAAAGAAATGTGCCAATGATAAAATTCAAAATTTGTTGAGACGAAGTTATGCTGGATTAAAGCCTGAGGAGAAAGACATATTTCGAGACATTGCTTTCTTTTATAAAGGTAAAGAGAAAGAGGATGTCATAAGGCTAGTTGGTGAATCTAGAGTAAGTAATGATGAATCTAGAGTAATAGAAAGCCTTCTGGATAAAGCTCTCATAACTATTTCCTGCAATCGTATTGAAATGCATGACTTGATACAAGAAATGGTTTTGGAAATAGTTCGACAAGAGTCTAAAACAGACACATCAAGGCATACTCTCTTAAGGGAGAAAGTGTATGAAGTATTAAAAAATAACAAGGTAAAAAGAATATGCAACACTAATTTCTCTTTAAAAATGATTTTGCACAGCAATTGTACTTAGTTTGATGTCACATTTACATATTGTGATTTTGTTTTCAGGGAACTTATGTAATTGAAGATAAAACTCCAGATATGTCTCCAGTTGGAGACGTACACATGAGTGCTAACAACTCCAAAAAGATGACTGATCTAAAGTTTTTCAAATTCCACTCTTTCGAATGTACAAGTTTGCACATTCCAACACGCTTTGAGTCATTTTCTTGTAAGCTAAGGTACATACAGTGGGATGAATACCCTTTACAGTCTCTACCATCATCTATCTGTCTTGAGAATCTTGTTGAACTTCAAGTACGGTGCAGCCTTGTTGAGAAACTCTGGGATGGAGTGCAGGTATATATATTCAATTATGTGTGTTAGTTTTAGTTTTTGATTTAATGATAAGTGAGGGCTTTCCCATAATACTACTTTGTTAATTGTTACAGGATCTAGTGAGCTTAAGGAGATTGGACCTATGGGGATCCAAACAATTAAAGGAGCTCCCTGACTTATCTAAAGCACTAAATCTTGAATTGGTGGAACTCTCTGATTGTAAAAGTTTGTGTCATGTTCATCCATCTATCTTATCTCTCCAAAGGCTTGTTTCTTTGGGATTATGGGGTTGCAAAAATCTGAAGAGTCTTCAAAGTGAAAGTCCTCTAAGAGCTCTTGAGCAACTCGATATCGGTGGCTGCTCTTCATGTGAATTTTTGCTATCAGTAAAGGAAATAATTGGATTAAGTTTCTCACCTTTCTCAATCAAAATAGTGCACTCGTCAGATGGGCATCTAACTAAACCTACGTGGCTCTTTTTCAATGGTTCAACACTAAAGATTCATCAAGTAGATGCATTATATTGCAGACAAGTAAATGAGAAACCGATGCTAAACATTAAGACCAGTGACTTGCATTGTTTACGAGAATTATATTTGGATGGATGTAGTGACTTTTGTGATCTCTCTGAAAGTATCGTTTATTTATCACTTCTACGAGTATTAAGACTAAAGGGATGTGGTATCAAGAGCTTGCCTGCTTGCATCAAGTTTCTTAAAATGCTGGAGATGCTTGATTTGAGCGATTGTAAGAGACTTAGGTCTCTGCCGGAACTTCCAAAATCCATTATCAATTTGAATGTCAATAACTGCACATCATTGAAGAGCGTGTTCATAGTGACTTCGTTGCTACATAATCATTCATTGAGATTCCTCTCACTCATAAATTGCGTGGAATTGTGTAAGTACGGTAGTATGAAAAATGCTTATCTCTTATTGCAGCATCTACCATTGCGAGGCATTACATTTGCTAGTGTTCGTTACCCTGGAAGAACAGTTCCAAAATGTTTCAAAACTAATCAGAGGGCAAGTACTTCCATAACTATTGAGCTTTCTCCAAATAGTTGGGACTTGCAAGGTTTTGTTTGTTGCTTTGTTCTTTGTCAGTTCAAATCGAATGAAAAGTGTAAAATTCACTTGAGCTGCCAATGCTTCCTTGAAGATGAAGAGGTCCAAGGCACAATTGGTGATGATATAGATATGACGACAGAATGGAGTTCGGATCATGTTTTTCTATTGTATGACGGATTCTGTTGTCATCAAATATTGAGGGAATTACTTGACAGAAGAAGAAATGGTCAAGGCACCACTCATAGCCCAAAGCTTTCATTTGAATTTTCTGTTGTTGTAAATGGTGAGATGACAAAACGGGGTGACTTGATCAAAGAATGTGGAGTCAGCCCTATGTATCTCTCTGAATGTCACAGTTTTCTTAAACAGAACAAATGAGAGCTTGTATAAGACTCCACTTGAGTGGTTATTAATTCATCTCAACCAGTGGAAGACAAAGCTAGTTGATGCACTTTTTAAAGCCCTTTGACGCTGTACAAATACTATGCATACCTAGTTCGCTATACAGCTTTGTGAACTGTAATATAGTATCATAATTCTTATGGTATATGCTAGGGAAGGTGCAAATGTCAAGCGTAAATCAACATACCGAGAAACATGCAGCCAGACTTAGATGAACTGTGTCTCATCTCAAGTGAGAAGCTATGGTTGAAACTGATTTTTTTTATCTTTCTGAATACCATGGGTAAAAAGTATTTACTCTGTTATTTCATAGAAAGCAGTCATACTTTCTATATATTTAATTCTATTGCAATGTTTTAATCCCTTGTTTCCCAAATTAGACTGTTTTCATTAAGACTTGTTGCCATGAGCTCAAAGAACTTGATGGTATTTCTCTTGATGCACAAGTGCAGTCATATATATACTGTGAGTAGTGTGTTTGTAATTAGTTGGATTGTTTATCTTCGAAGTCCTCCACAGCATTATATGTCATTGCCATGTCTCAATTATTTCACTTGTTCATTTTGCTTCAGGAAAATATCTATCAAAATAAGAGATGTCAGATGTCTACTACAATTGCCGTTCAATGTATGGCTCATTTCATGCCATTCATCAGAATTAAGAACAAGATAATGCTTTTACTTATAGTCATGTAGTCAATGAAACTACATTGCATTTCGGCACGTCTTGAAATCTTTATGCGTTTTCCACTGCCACAGCCCACGTACAATTTGTAATAGGTGATAACTGATGTGAAAGAATGTGTTTATTCATCTCAGTGCTAATTTCAAGAATTGCTTGAAGAAAGCGGAAAGGGAGCGGAGGGCGTAATTGCCCAAGAGGGAATAGGTGAGTGTGATACTACAAAGTTTCTTGTCCTTGAAGGTCACCTGGGATGAATATTATGTCTTTTCCTCATTCCTTCAATCTTTCGATCTCTTTGGTATTCATTTTAACAAGTGGATAGGAAGAAAACTGAGAAAACATACATATTCCCAACAATTTCATGTTAATACCTACATATTTTATTTAGTTTTAAATAAATATTTTTCTCAATATAAATATTTTTTAAAATATTATATTTATGTTTAGATTAAAAAAATTAGAATTAAAATTCAACTTCCCTCTCTTTTTTTTTTTTGTCTTTACTGGAAATGGCAGCGGCTTCTCTGAGAAGATAATGGCAGGTGAAGCCCTTTGGTTTGCTAGAGCGAAATTCAGAGAAAGCAAATTTGATGGTAAGTGGAGATTTGACAAATAAGAGGCTTGGTCCCTTTAGGATGGACTTTAACTTTTCACTTAGGCCCCTAACCACTTTCCACTCAGCTTTATTTTACATAGAAAGCTTCATCTGCATCTTGTGGCACATATTTCTTTGAAAATCAATACAGCCAAATTAGAGACATAAGCAGAAAATAACTTGGATAAAATAAATGCTATTTTATCTCAATAACTCTAACTTGACTTCTCTTCCTGACTTATAAGGATGAAGCTTTCAATTATTTTGAAATAATTTTTTATGAGTTCAACGAAAACAAAAGTATTTGATATTAAGTAATTTGGTAATGGATTTGAAAACAAACTATCTAAAATTTTACGCAATGAAATAGTTTTACTCACAACTTTTGAACTCCAAGAAGTCTATAAGCTTTGTGGAGAATAAGAACATAATTATACAAGATATAGTTAGAATCATGTTAATTGACATTAATTTTCTTAAATACTTGTGGGTTGAGGTGATCAATATAGCTAGCTGTTCAAAAAAGATTTCATAAGAGCTGTGGAAAGGAAGAAAACTAAACATGAGCTACATTCAAGCTTTCAGGTTCTTTATTCACAACAATGACAAGGAGAATTTGGGTAAGTTCAATACAAGGAGTGAAGGTATGTTTCTACCATATTCATTAACTTGTAAGACCTTTAGAGTTTGCAATAAAAGAATTTAGTTGTAGAAGAGTCTTATGCATGTTGTATTTTATAGTATTAACAATTTGATGAAGAAAGCTGTAGTAATAAATAAAGATGATGTACCAAACAAGAGGTCAAAATTCATTTAAAATCAAATAAGTGAGAAAACAGTTGCTAAATCAAAAAAGGAAATAGAAACATAAAAACAAAAGAAGCTAAAATACTCACGAAGAGATTTCAAATAATTGAAAGCAAATTTCCAACAAGTTTCAGCTTAAAAAATAGAAAGTCAATTGTGGGTGAGTTATGAGAAACTTAAAAGAGTTATAGAAGTTTTAGGTGAGCTAAAACCTTATAAGATGCCATTGATGAGCATATGCAAAACCTTTGCTTGTAATATGATTTGATAGTAGAAGAATTCTATTCAATTCGAAGATGACTAAATGCAGGACAAGGAAGTTTAAACTGGGTAAATCTAGTTTTGTTCTTCTTCCTTCAACTCTTTTACTACATTTCTCTTTTGCAGATCAATAGCTGAAACTTGTTTCAAGGAACTTGAAACTTCTTTTGATCAACGTCCTTTTTGGTTTCTGTACACTAAAACACATTTGGTGTTTGTGTTGATTATCTACTAAGATTTTATTAATTAGAAATTAATTTTAGTTGCTTGAAAGAAGTTTTATGCGACAATAACTGGACTTCAAACAACTGTCTTTTAACTTATGCAAATTTATTTTTGTCAACAAATTTCAATTTTATTAAAATTTATAAAATATTATACAATACACCTATTTGCTACTCTCTTAGTGTGTAATCGAAAAATTAACTTAGGTAATAAAAAACCGCTAGTTTCAAAACAGCTCAACTTCAAAGATTCGGATGCCAAAGAATAAAAGCATGCCCATTACTGCATTGCCAACAAGAACTTTATGCTTATAATTTTTAATGCATTATATATTTTTCAACACCATTTTAGGGAATTTTATTTTGAATTTCTTAAGACCATGGTTTGAAAAGTTATTTGCTTTTATTTTTTTATTTATATTGATAAAGTATTCTTTAATGGTTATATTTATTATTATATAAATCATTTTAATTCAAATTTAAAATTATTTGTATTAGTTTATTAATACTTATTATATTTAGATTTTAATATATAGAAATAAAAAATATCTATATTTAATTACACTTATTCTTTTTTTTTTTGGCTAGATGACTTATTCAACTATCATTAAACTAATAAATTATTAATCATTGATTCTATCAGTTCAATATTTTGTTTGAATGTTAAAATATCAATTTTGATTATATAATTGTATATTTTAGTAATTATTTTTTATTAAAGATGAACTCCTATAATTTTATGAGTTTATTTTTTTTAATAAATTAATTTAAACTCATGAGTTTGATAATATAAACTTATGATATTATGTTATTCAACTTCAACCATCAATTTACAATGTTATTGATTTATTTAACAAAAACTAAAAATAAAATCCCCAATAAGAAAACAAAAAAAAAAAAATACAGAAATGATTTTTTTTTAAGGAAAATAGGCAAGTCATGGTGCCAAGCTTCTGGACAATATCAATACACTGATCTGATGAATTGACATTACAATACGTTAAAAAAGCAATGGGGCCAATTAAAGCTCTACGAAAATGACAAGAAAGACATTATATAATTAGAGTAGAAAATAATTCACCGAAGAATTTTGATCCCTTCGTGGAAGTTACTACTTACTTTACCCAGCAGATTCTCACCGACTGTTAATTTGCTCATCAAATATGGACAATGACTCAATACTCAATGACTTAAAAGCATACTATAGGTCAAACTTTGATGTGCGCCTGCACATGAAAATTTCACTTTTCTATTGTTTGGAATAGCGATTCACCAATTGTGGACCTCTTCACAGGGAAACACTTTATCACTTCAATGTATAGTGCGTCTGTATAGAACCAATTCAATAATTGAAAACAGAAGACGGGGAAACCTACAAGTTACGGAGAAGCCAACTTGCGATATTATATTAGCCAGCTTGCTCTCCAACGAAGACTCTCCATATTAATAAAGTAGTCAGACATGTACAGAAGCCTTTTTCATTGTCTAAAATTGCATTTCAGCCTACGCAAGTATATCACTATTGCGATCTGATTACAAGAAAAGGATCGATCCATAGCCAGTTCGGTCAGGTATTATGATCATCTTCCTCATTCTTTATCTACTTGATTAGCAGGATATAGATGTAAGATGTGCTTACTTCATGAAAGCTGTTCTTCTGATTACTTTTCTGCCTTGGCTTAGCTTAATTTGTTCTGGAGTTTCTGGAAAAATAGACCTAGATTTACATTCTTGTGTTGAGGGATCAGAATTTAGATATATCAGGAATATTTGACACACTTTTGATCTTGTTACTTTCCTGTAGTGGCCTTCTTCTTCTTCTGTGTTCATCCATTAAAATATACTATCCCCAATTTAAAAGGGAAATATACAGAAATTGTTTATTTTTACATGAAATTTAACTTGAAATTTTTTAGGTGTATAAGCAACTCACCGGGCCAAGCCTCGACGAAATATTGACTTGATGAATTGATTACGTTATAGTTGTAAAACCGAAGGGCCAAATAAAACTCTACCAAAAAATGAAAAAGGTTTTTTTTTTTTTTTGTTGGAAAAAACTAGGAGTGGGAAAGAATTCGTGTTGAAGATTTTTCATCCCTTCATAGAACTTCAATCGGATTTCCACCGACTGTTTATTTGGACAATGGTTAAATAGTCAAAGCCTCAAATGTTTATATATATATATATATATATATATGTATGTATTTGTGAGTGTGTGTCTGATGGTCTTTGTTGTCCTCAACACCAAATCACCGATTGAAAACTCAAAGATATGTATACGCTGAAAACGCATTAAAAATTTTAAATTAGCAGATTACAAAGCTTTCCAAAGAAAACTGCGTTTGTTGTGTCATTGATCAATTTCGTTTTAGTTTCGCGTATATTTTTTATAGCCAAATTAAACTTCTATGCCTTCACACTTCAATGGATCAATTAGAAAGAACTAGAATTAGTTTCAACTCCATTACTATCAAGATTTTTTTTAATTACCATGAAAGATATATGCACATCTTTTGTATATATTTAAAGTATCCAAAATTATCGGAAAGAGTTAATTCCATTGACAAGAAGAAAAAGTGTATAATAGCCTCAGTATCAAAGAAGATTCAGCTTGTAAATTTGCTACATGTATTTCATACGAAGTTTAAAACTTGTAAATAGACATTCAAAATATATGTATAGAGTATAAAAGTATAACTAATAATATTAGTTAGCCGTAGCAGATCAAAAACTGATATATATATATATATATTGTTGCTTAGATGCAAAACCGTCCCATGTTACAAGTCACTCACCTTAAGACTCATCAAATTGCATCATCAATTCTGCTGCTTAACTGGATCATTATTATTGTCGTTATCAGGCAAAATGTGAGGTCATACAGTTCTTGTGCACTCAAATAGCCATAATTACAACATGCTTGCTGCTGCTTCATCCTCTTCCTCTTATCCACTTCCACCTAAAAAGTATGACGTGTTTATCAGCTTCAGAGGTGAGGACACTCGCACCAACTTCACCAGCCATCTTTATACTGCTCTCTGCCAAAAAAACATAGAAACCTACATAAATTATAGACCTGAAAAAGGAGATGAGATCTCACAATCACACCTACAAGCAATCGAGGACTCAAGTATATCTGTGGTGGTATTATCAGAAAATTATGCTTCCTCAAAATGGTGTTTGGATGAGCTTATCCAAATACTCCAATGCAGAAAACATCAGGGACAGGTTGTTATACCTGTTTTTTATAAAGTTGACCCATCAGATGTACGAAAGCAGAGTGGGGCTTACAAGGAGGCATTCACCAAACATGAAAGAAATTTCATGCACAACAAACAAAAGGTGAAAGAGTGGAAAGATGCTTTATCTGAAGCTGCCAATTTACCTGGCTGGGATTCTCAAACTTATGGGTTAGTGTTCATTCTTTCAAAGTGAATCTTCACATCAATGCTTACTAATTATATATTTTTACTTAGAATAAGTATAATTTTGGTCCTTGAAAAGTATATACATTGATTATTTGGTTCTTGAAAATTAAAAAAAAAAATAATTTAGGCTCTCTTTAACATACATGTCTCAACTATTTGGTTCCTACATCTTACAAATGTACAATCCCTGAAAATTTTTAAGTCAATACTCATTAATCCAGTACAAGAACTAATTTTTTAGATTTAAAATGTTTTGTATCAGAATATGTGGCTGTATCCCAAACAACTCTGTTTGAATTTTTCACAAAAAGGTAATATATTTCGAGAGTTGCAGGGTTTGTGATTGTGCTGTACTACATCAAATGTTAATGTATTAATGTCAATTGGATTAAGACTGATAGGAAGAATTAAAGCCTGAAAATGTTAAATCATTTTATCTTAATTGTTCAATGAAACAATCCAGATAAAAAGTCATTGAATTGTAGTGTTATATAAAAAATATAACACTTCTTCATTGATTCTTTCTTGTCTTATTTTTTCCCTATTATTTATGATTCATTCTTTCCTTCTTTTTTTGTTTTTTTAATATTAAAGGAACGAATCTGAATTCATCAAGGATATTGTCAAACATATTTTGGAAAATTTGGATCATCTCCACCCAAGTGGATCAGCAGGCCTTGTTGGAATTGATCTATATGATGTGTTCATCAGCTTCAGAGGCTCTGACATAAGACGTGGTTTTCTTAGTCATTTGACAAAGGAATTAAAGGAAAAGGAAATTGTTGTCTATGTAGGTGACAGGCTTGAGAGTGGAGAAGAAATATCACCAGCACTTCTCACAGCAATTGAAGGATCACTGATTTCATTGGTCATATTCTCAGAAGATTATGCTTCTTCAAAGTGGTGCTTGGAAGAGCTTGTGAAAATCATGGAATGCAAGGAAGTCAATGCCCAGATTGTAATACCAGTTTTCTACAATATAGATCCATCAGATGTAAGACACCAAAAAGGCACTTATGGAGATGCATTAGCCCAACACGAGCAAAAGTTCAAGGATAATATTGACAAGTTACAAATCTGGAGATCTGCCTTGAATAGAGCTGCCACTATATCTGGCTATCAGTATGCAAGTTTTGAGTAAGTTTCTTTTTCTTTTTTCTTTTTTTGTTTTTATATGCATATTTGACATTTTTCTCGGTTTAATATATATTTAGCAGGCTACATAAATTACAATAATGTATTTCTTAGATTTTAGAATGTTTTATATTAGAATATGCAGCTGTATCCCCAGACAACTCTGCAAAGATTTCATATTGTATTCTAATGTAAACAATTCATAAAATCCATTGAATTATTCCCTAAAAAATAAAATATTGTTAGAGTTGTAGGGTTTGTCATTGTACAGTACTACCTCAAATGTTAATGCATCATTGCAAATTAGAGCAACATCAATCGCAACTTATTCAAATTTTAAGTAAATCTTTTTCCCTTTTTGGTTTTATATACATGTTTAACATTTCTCACTGTTTAATGCATATAGTGGACTACTTATACTACAAGAACTGTTAACCAAATAAAAAAGCAACAAGAAGATTTTGTTTCTTAGATTTTAGATTGTTTAGTATCAGAATATACAACTGTATCCCCAAACAACTATGCAAAGTTTTATATTGGATCCTAAAAGTTCTATATACAAATAAAAAATTCATAAAAGTCATTCTTTTGAATAATTCCAATATATATATATATATATATATATATATCCTAATCTGTGTGGTTTGTGATTGTACTATACTGATCAACTGTTAATGCATTAATGCAAATCAGAGTACTTCGATAGCAAGAGTGAGCCCTAAAAATGTGAATTCATTTTATGGATAAGAATTTTTATCTAAACTCTTTGATTAAAGAATTTAGTTAAAGGTGTCATCTTTAGTACATTCATACTTTTGAGTACATTAGTATACTTAGTTATAATGTAAGGATATTAACAATATTACAATTATGTCCCTATATTATAATTGGATGTACTGGTGCACTTAAAATTATGAGTACACCAAAGATTTTAGTTAAATTATATAATACATATAACACTTTGTCATTAATTCTATCCTCCTTCTGATAATAAAGGAATGAACCTGAACTCATTGAGGCTATTGTCAAAGATATTGTACAAAATTTAGATCATATCCACCCCAGAGAATCAGCAGGCCTTGTTGGAATTGGTCAACACCTTGCTCATATTGAATCATTATTGAAAATGGAGACAAGTGCAGTTCAGATTGTTGGAATTTGGGGCATGGGTGGCATAGGTAAGACAACCATTGCTCAAGCTGCATTTAACAAGTTTTCTTCCCAATTTGAACGATGTTGCTTCTTAGCAAATGTCTCAGAAGAATCACAAATGTATGGGCTGAGTTTTTTACGAAAGCAACTTCTTTCTAAACTAGTAGAGGAAGAATCCACTTTTCTTAAGAAAAAGCTAAGTCAGAAAAAAGTTCTTATTGTGCTTGATGATGTGAATACTCCTGAGCAGCTAAAATATTTGGTTAAAGGGCAAATTTCCTTGGGACCATATAGTAGAGTCATCATAACAAGCAAAGATATGCAGGTGCTCAAAACAGGAGGAGCTCATGCCATATATGAGGTTAAGAACTTGAACTTTGAAAAATCCCTTGAAATATTTTGCTCAAATGCCTTCAACCAAAGCCATCCTAAAGAGGGATATGAAGAACTTTCAAAACGAATAGCTAATTATGCTCATGGTGTTCCTTTAGCTTTAAAAGTTTTGGGTTCATTTCTTCATTCGAGAAATATAGAAACATGGGAAAGTATGTTGATAAAACTCAATAAGTATCCTCAAAGGCAAACTTATGATGTGCTGAAACAAAGTTTTGATGGATTAGATTATGAGGAGAAGGAGATATTTCTAGACATTGCATTCTTTTATAAAGGAGAATATAAGGATGATGTCATAAGGCTGCTCAATGCGTGTGGTTTCTTTGCATCTATTGGAATACCTAGGCTTTTGGATAAAGGTCTTATAACTATTTCCTACGATCGTATTGAAATGCATGACTTGATACAAGAAATGGGTTGGGAAATTGTTCGTCAAGATTCTGAAAAAGACCTTGGAAGGCGTAGCCGGTTGAGGGACGACAATGAAGTCCATGAAGTATTAGAGAATAACAAGGTAAGAGGAATATGCACTAATTTATCTCTACAAATGATTTTTGTGCATGAACTATGACTAGTTTGGAGCCACATTTACTTAATAATTATAATTTTGTTTTCCAGGGAACTAATGCAATTGAAGGTATATTGTTAAATATGTCTCAAATTGGAGATGTGCACTTGAGTGAGGACACCTTTACAAAAATGAATAATCTAAGATTTCTCAAATTCCATTCATTTGAATGCACGAGTTTGCACATTCCGACTGGCCTTGAGTCACTTCCTGATAACCTACGGTACTTGCAGTGGGATGAATACCCTTTAAAGTCTCTGCCATCATCATTTTGTCCTAAAAATCTTGTTGAACTGCACTTGCGATGCAGCCTTGTGAAGAAACTTTGGGATGGAGTGCAGGTGTATATATTTATATATACAAATGTTTGTGTTAATTTTATTTTTAAATATAATAAAAAATGTGAAGGCATTCCCATAATGCATCTTTGCTAATTGTTACAGGATTTAGTGAACTTGTGGAGAGTGGACCTGTGGGGTTCTAAACTATTAAAGGAGCTTCCTGATTTTTCTAACGCACCAAGTCTTGAATGGGTGGAACTCTCAGATTGTATAAGTTTGTGTGATGTTCATCCATCTATCTTATCTCTCCAAAGGCTTGTTTCTTTGGGATTATGGGGCTGCAAAAATCTGAAGAGTCTTCAAAGTCAAACTCCTTTAAAATCTCTTGAACAACTCGATATCAGTGGCTGCTCTAGTCTTTCTGAATTTTCACTGTCGGTAAAAGAAATAATAGATTTGTCGTTCTCACCTTTTTCATTAAATATTGTGCACTCATCATATGGGAATCAAGCTGCATCACTCTTTTTCAATGGTTCGACATTAAAGATTCATCAAGTAGATGAGATACATTGCTTGAAATCTCTTGAAGAGACAAGTATTTCTTATTCAAGACAAGTTAATGACCAACTGATGCTAAGCATCAAAACTGATGACTTGTGTTCTTTACGAGAATTATGTTTGGATGGATGTAGTGACTTCTGTTGCCTCTCTGAAAGTATCGCCTGTTTATCATTGTTACGAGTATTGAAACTAAAGGGATGTGGTATCACAAGCTTACCTGCTTGCATCAAGTTTCTTAATAAGCTGGAGATGCTTGACTTAAGTGATTGTAAGAGGCTTGGGTCTCTACCTGAACTTCCAGAATCTGTTGCACATTTGAATGTCAATAACTGCACATCACTAGAGAGTGTGTTCATTATGACTTCTTTATTACATAATTACTCGATGAGATTCCTCTCACTCGTAAATTGTGTGGAATTGTGTAAGTCTGGTATTATGGAAGATGCTTATCTCTTATTGCACCGTCTACCATTGCGAGGTATTACTTCAGCTAGTGTTTGTTACCCAGGAAACAGAGTTCCAGAGTGGTTCAAAAATTATCGGACAACAAAGGCTTCCATTACTATTGAGCTTTCTCCAAATGATAGGGACTTGAAAGGTTTTGTTTGTTGTTTTGTTCTTCGTCAGTTCAACTCTAAGCAAAAGAGTCAAATTCACTTGAACTGCCAATGTTACTTTGAAGATGGTGAACAGATCCAAGGCACGAACGGTGATAATATAGATATGACCACGGAATTAAGTTCAGATCATGTTTTTCTACTGTATGATGGATTCTACTGCCGTGAAATATTGAGTAGACTTTTTGACAGAAGAATAGATGATCAAGGCACCATTTATAGCCAAAACCTTTCATTTGAATTCTCTGTTGTTGTACATGAAGAGACGGCCAAACATGATGACTTAATCATAGAATGTGGAGTCTGCCCAATGTATCTTTCTGAATATCACAATTTTCTTCAACAAAAGAAAAAAGAAATAGAGAGGCAAAATAAGGAGGGAAGTTCAGGTTCACAAATAAACACACAGCCACTTCACGAAAGCGTGGATCTTGGTTCTCTAGCTGAGTTATCTGGGAACCAGGACATCAGAGCAAAAACTCCATGTGATAAGTAACTTTTTTATGAAGGTACCTCTCATTTTCTAAAATTTGTTCCCTTAAATAAGCTTAACTTTGGTAGTTGGTAAATAGCTACACAGGAAGCTATCATTTTATTTCATGTAAAAAAATTAATGCAGAGTTCCTTAAAAATTTGCTATCAAGTTTTCCATAGAATTATAACATATAGAAGAGCTTTTCTAGAAAGAATCGATGATTTGGTGCTCAATTGTGAGGGAACTTCACAGATGTTGTCTACTTATATATGTGGGATTGTGTGAGCCAAAATTAGAGACTGCCAAACATGATGACTTAATCAAATATATATAGCAGTAATTATTGTGTTTCCCTTGGTCATAGTTTGATACTAATATCCCGTGATCTTACAATTGTAATTGTAGTTATAATATCTTCTTCTAGTGCCAAAGCATTTCATTTATATACCCTTCCTCATGAGTACACCCTACTGTGTTTCATCCTCTTTCCAAAATAAAAGAAAAAACTGCACTATTGAAATAATCACTGGTCTTGGATATGCATAAAATAGGCATGCTTTCTTTAAGTGATAAATAATAAGGAATCATTGTTAAGTTTTCAAGATAAAATTTAGAAAGAAAAGAAGTAGAGATTTTAAATATTTATTGTATTTTGTGGATCTCAATGTGGTTCAAATTTAGTTTCTGCAATAAAAATTAATAATATGTATAAAGTCTCATTTTGCTTAGTAAAAAGCTTTGAAGGGTGAATATTATATGATTCCACTTGAGTGGTTATTGATTTATCTCAACCAGTGGAAAACAGATGGTTAATGAGCTTTTTTGGCTCTTTGAAGCTGTGCGAATACAAAGCATACCTATTCTGCTTAGGAACACTCACGAGAGGCTGATTAAGCATTGGAGTAAAACTGGCTGCTACATGGTATGCTCTGCTTACCGTCTGATTTATTAATATCTGTAACATGCACTTTCAAACGAAATTTGAATTAACTTGAAGTGTAAACAAAGCTGAGATCCAACTTGTGCTAAAATTTGAGTTAATTATGAAAGAATCAAACTCCAAACTTCTAAGCCATGGAAACTCAAATACCGTATCTAAACATCACGTCAAAGGCTATAATTGTTTAATTAATGTCTCCAACACCATCTGTTTGTCTCATGAATCACAATCTTTTCGATAGCACATAGTTAGAAGAGAAAGAAACATGGTAGCTCATTCTCTGGTAAATGCTGCACTCTTTTTCTCAAATTCCTTTTGGACGTCATTGTTTTCCTCCGCATGTAATTTCTCTTGGTTTGGCTGATGATGTGTTAATAGTAAATTTAAGTAAGTTAGATTGGAATCATTGGGCATTGTAAAAATAACCTGGTACAGTGCTAGTCATATAGCAGTAAGCACTTTGTAGCTAGTTGCAATGATTGTGTTCAATGTTTTCCAGAGTATTACATGTTAATGTTTGTGTTATGTCATCATTTTTTTTCTTAAGATGGCAATCAACTGCAACCACAACTGTGGCTTCCCCTTCATAAATTCCTTCAAGAGTCACTCGGTACCGTTCTATAAATTCTCTGTATAAAACATATACAAGAGGTGGTGGTTACAATTGCAATGGTGGCCATGCCATTTGGAGAGTGGCTTAGAAAGATGATATTACAATTCAATTGCAACAGATGGGACTTGAATTCCACATGTGAAGTATGAGATTCAAATTTGGAGTTCATATGAATGTTATGAAAGTTTGTCAAGACATCAAATTAGTTATGATCGCACATTTTGTCAAATGTAATATGGAGTGTACCATGTGTTTGTGATGTTACTAAAAATTTAGTTGCATGCGGAATAGCAGTTACTGTTCTTCTTGCAATGGCTTTTCTTTCTTGGCCGCTTGGATATCAAATCAGCTTTGACATATGATCATGTTTTACTCTAAAATTATATGCATTGAAAAAGGTGGTATTTCTGTATCTATATTACAGTGAAAAAAATCTTACTGTTTCCGCGTACTATTTCCAGAGCCACTCCCTCAAGGCAACAAATTGGAGGCTCTATTCATTAGAATGAAGATGAGGTAGACCTACTTCTGCAATACCAAGAAAGTTTTTAAATTTCTCCAGACCCTTTCCTTCTTAAATTTGTACTCGGAATTAATGAAAGGAAAGACTTGAGTGAAACAATCATTTTATATGTCATTTCTTAATCACCATTTCTCTCAGCATCTACGTTATCCAACTTTTTAAGCAAAATTCGTTTTTTTCCCTTGAACACTTTTTATCTCTATTTAAGGTTGAGATTCCAGTCTTCTCTTTTGTTTTCTGAGGTATAAGAATTGGAATGTGTTGTTACCCTATTTTGATAATGAAGTTTGAAAGGCATTTGAGAAGATAAGTTCGTTGTGACTTTGAGAGATATAATTTATCAGAGCCACAAATATGTTCATATATGATCTTTATGTATGATTCGCTATATGTTACGTATTTTGCTGAGATTTCAGACATGTGTGCTTATGTATTTTACTGTCAGTTATGATTTATGATCTTAGTTAAGAACTCAGACATGCTAGGTTATTGCTTTCACAGCTAGGAGCTAAATTTGATATTCTTGTTTGGAGTAGGCCCTTCATTTTCATCTACAATCCAGGAAAATGGGTGCTCAAAATCTCCAATAAGAAAACGAGAATGTTTTTGCTTATTATGCTTGTGATCATCTTGAATTTCTATGGGGCCTGTGCAGCTTTACAAACTGAGTGCATTTTCTGACTTGAGGCAAAAAAAAAAGCTGCTTATTTCCTTCGTTTCCCTGTCACTGGAAAATAGATTCAGTAAGTTGCTGGAACTTGCAAGGGATGCAAATGCTATTTCTGATGATTAAGTTAGAGGTCCAAGAGTGGCAAACAGTAAAACTCACTGAGTGAAGTAATTATAAGGTAAATTCATTATACGCTAAACAATGAAGTAATTCTGTAAATGTACGGTCAAAGTTTTATCTTCTTTAATACTTTACCTCAAATATCAAATGATGAGCGAAGAAGCCCTTACAAACATTGAATATCTTCATGTGCAAATCAACAACGGCTGAGATCTTCCTCTAATGCAGCAGCCATCTTCAATTTCTTCCGACGTTGACCTTGCCTTCAATAAATGTTAGAGCATTGCAAGGCTTCTTCTTTCTCTTTCTGCAAGAGCCAAATTTGAAGAGAATCTTCTTGAGAGAAAATCTATTTCTGAAACAGTTAAATTTCGATGTAGTAAGAGACCAAAAGTTATATCAGCGGACTCTCGTCTCTCTTTCTCTCCGGCTCTGCACATGTACTTCGAATACAGATCTCCTAAAAATCCTCGGGGGACCTCTGCAGTCCCCGTAGGAGATTTTAGATTATTATATCAAAATTTAATGGTCTATAATATTTCAAATGTTTTTTATTTTAATTTTAAAATTTAAATTTTTTTAAACATTATCATAATATGTAAAGACTTATTAATAATTTAGGTAAATTTCTTATAGATGTATATATATATATATATATATATATATATATATATATATATATAACAGACAAATATGAACTGTAAACTTTTGTTCAATTTTTTTTTCTCTTCAATAGGATATTCTCTTGTATAAGAAATAATTTATAATATGAATATGTTTTTATGTATTATGATAATTTTTTTGAAAAATTAACATTTATCAAAATAACTAAATGAATACAACATGACATTTTTTAGACCCATTAGATGAAAATCAATCATCTAGATCTCTAATAACATGGACTGCAGAGTCCCCTACTGTAATGGAACCATATTACTTCATTTACTACTTGGCACATTTGGATATTGTTATAGAAAAATATAAAAAAAGAGAAAAAGAAAAAAAAAAAAAGCAGAAGAACTCATTTGTTTGGCGATTTCTATTGGTTCGATTAGTGTGACTAGTTTTGCTTGGTTTTGAATTATTATAAAAACTAATCTTCTAATATTACGATAATTTAGCACAGACAGAGATTTCTGATACTCTGATTCAAAAAATGATGTAACCTTCTTGATATATCTCCGAGTAATCTTTTGGGATCACTCATGTATTAATCTTTTGGTATCACTCATGTATTCACCCTCTTCTACATTAGACTGGCTCTTATCATATCTTTTGGCATAGCTATACAGTCCATGTCCCTATAAGGTAACCCTTGGACCTAATAAACAAGGCAAGGCAAAATGATTTACTCGCAGCCAAATATTATAAAGTTAACTAATCCATTAAGTTAGGAAGATAGAGAGAGACGGAAGAGTATTAGCATAATCTTTAAGTACTAGAAGTTTTGTGAATTGTGATGCAGTATTTGTGAAGCTATTATGAAAATAACAGTCAGTATTATTCCAATTATTTGTCTTAAATGCTTCTAATTATTTGAAGTTTTGCTATTTGTGATACAGTTGTAGTGCCTCATGTCTGCTGCATGATGGGTCACAATATCGTCAGCCTATTTCTGGTATCATAGAGCAGTACCATGAGTCATTGCATTTGTTTACGGGTTCTTTCATGAAAGCTACTTTGTTTCTTTCTTTTCCAAACTTGAGCTATAAATATCACCAGGCTAAAGTTAGAATTAGCCTCAGCATTTTTTCTGTTAGTCCAAAAGAGGGCAAGAGGGGTGAATTGGCCTAAAAAGTTTTATGTGATTTAATAAACTTTTTGTTACAATTTTGCTACATAGAGGTGTGTGAAGGATAACTTCCAAAAAGTGAGTGTGATATTTTTTCAACACAAAACATAGAAGAATTTCTTTCTAGTTTCACACAGCTTGCAAAGATTTCAAACATGGGAATGCAAAGTAAAGAGAGTTTTCTAAAAAATTTGTTATAGCAATATAATTAGGAAGCCTAGGTTCCTTTGAGACATTGGAACATTGTTCTAGAAAACATATAGACATATAAAATAAAAAAATTATAAGTTTCAAACAAAAACCATATTATTCTTTTCAAGAGTTTGTGAAATAAAGCTTTAAGCATAAATATATCTAGCTTCCTATAAACTTATGTGAGAAGTATTCTCCTTAAAACTAGTGTGGCTCAGAAACAAGTTCTTCAAGTCAATGTAATAAAGATAAAGAGATCAAGTAAAGAATTGCACCAAAGATTTATAATAATTTAGATTCAAGATGAATTCTGCGTCCATTCTCCAAGCAGACATATAGGGAACTTTACTATATTTGGAAAATCATATATACAACCAAGAAACCCTATATAGAGGCTCCACCACCTTTGACTTCACATTTTATCCGTGGTAGCATCTAAGAATTACTCTTTTGTGTTTTACTTAATGAAGAATGGGATAACCTTACACCTTGAGATTAATCTCCTTTAATTTTTACTTCGTATCCATAAAAACTCAAATATCACAGGGCTAACCCATTCAAGGTTTTACTCTTTTATTCACTAGGTTTACAATAGGTTTCTAGCAACCTAATAAATATACAATAAGTAAATTACATCATGTTTAAGGCCAAACTCAGCAAAATACACTCTACTCACTTAGATCACAGAATTCAACAATTAAGCATAGTAACAAAATTGTTGCAATAGTATAACTAGTTAGGTGTTAGTCTAACTAGTTAAAAATAAAATTGATGTGATAACAAATGTAAAAACATTAAAATGTGATTTGTAAGAAACACAAATAATTATAGTAATAATATTATTTAATTACTTATTAGTTTAATCATAGTTAAAACTAAAATTGATGTGGTAATAAATGTAAAAACATTAAGTATCCGCGATGAATATAATTTGTAAGAAACACAAATTATTGTTATAGTAAATGCAAAAATTATCAGTAACTACAAATAAAATGATTAGTAAAAAACACAGATCATTGTCATAATAATATAATTGGTTATTTGTGAGTTCAACCAAACTTAAAACTTAAAAGTAATGTGATAACAAATTAATAACATTAGGTAACTACGCGTAAAGTGGTTCGTAATAAATGCAAACTATTGTTGTAATAAAATTATAAGTTACTTAATCCTCCTTTTGACTCAATTATAATAAAAGGTAAAATTATGTTAGAATGATTTGAACAATGCAGTATAATTATCACTTTAGACAATCAATTCTTATAAACAAAATATATAAATTTCAATATCAAAATTCATGTGTGTTTAGTTTTGTTAATCTTACCTTCCTTACCTCCATTTATTATGATGAAAATTTCTCACCACTAGGGACTTGCAAATTGACAAATATGTTTTACTATTATTATACGTTTAATGTGTTATACAGGAGTTTTTAAAATTATTGAGTTTGGACATTTTTGTTTATTGAAAAGTCATAAAATAAATTTATGTCTTTAAAGTAATTATAAAATTTAAGATATTTTTAAGTAATTAATTGCATCTTATGATTTTTAATGGGAAATTCTCCCCAAATAAATAATTGTTATGGAAATAAATAGCTACCCTATAACCGTTACTTTGAACATGCAGTAACCACTCTAGGACCTTGAACTCCTCGGCTACTCTTTGTTCCTTATCACATGCACTTCACCTCCTTCTAGAGTAGGTACGAAGAGGTGGGGTTGTATCAGTTTATGTGCTGATTTCCTGAAATATAGTAGTTAATTATAGAATTTGGATTCTCTAAACTGAAAATATAAATTCTTAGCATTGGCGGATATCTAAGTCATTAAATTTTCATTCAATGATTTATATTTTAATAAATAATAAATAAAATTTTAAAATATGAATTATTAAATTTTTATCAACGATTTAATTTATTAAATTCACCTACATTTGGATTCCCGTATACAAGAATTGTTTTCCCCTAATTATATTTGTTTTCACCAAACAATTTTAACAATTATATCATATAATAAATCTGTTTCTGTTAAAGTATATTTTTCATCCTCTGATTTTGTAAAGTATTCCATTTTTTCATCCCTCAAACAAAATTAAACTTTAACTTTCTTTAGGCATTATGATTGCAACTGCAAGAATTATTCTAATTTTTTCCTTTTGTTATGCATATATGAGAATTATGATATAGTGTGTTTGAAATAAGGTCGGATAAAAGTTATTTTAGATCAACTTAATTTTTAAAATTAATTTTGATCAAACGTGATTTTACGTAACTATAATTTTATGTTTGGAAAATTTCATCTATAAGGATTTTGAGAGAATTGATAATCTTTGGGCGTTTGGGTATTGTTTTCCAAAATCACTTTTAGATGTGTTATTCCAAAAAGGATAGGGATTTTATGTCACTTTACCCAATTTATCCTTATTATTTGATTCTATTTATTTTTAATTTAATTCAACAAAAGATATGAATATTATAATATATTGATTTTTTAAATTTGGACACTACTTTAAAATAAAAATAAATACAAGCTATTTTTAGCTTTTCAAGTGCATGTCCTAAAATTAAAACAATTTAAATAAATATAAATTATGATACATAATTAACGTATAATATTAGCAAAATTGTAGCTATAAAATATTTAAGAGGAAAATATAATAATACAACATTATTGTTTACCCAAATAAAAAAGCATAACAATTACTAATTCAATAATTGTTTATCCAAAGAATAATGCAATAATTGTTTACAACCACTATTCCAAATATAAAACCATAATCATCAGCTAGCAAAAACAAAATCATAATCTATTTTTTTCAATTACATATTCAAGAATGGCAATGGATTATGTGCTGCCTAAGCCACTTCAACATGTAAGGCTACAAATATATTCAAGAATGACAATGGATTGTGTAAGCGACATATCACTGCAAACACAGCTTATGAAATCTTGGTAAATTAAAGGCTCTTTTGAATATTGAAGCCTAAGAAAACTAAATTAAAGGCTTATTTGTAGCCAAGTTACAAAGATGCTCCATTCCGTTCTTTTCTCAAAATATAGTCTAACCTTTTCGTTTTTCTAATGGTATTATATCGTTCTTTGTAGCTTGCCTATACATAAATTAACTTATTATATAATTATTCAAGCAATAGTTCCTAATAAAATGAAGACCCTCTTAGTGAGAGAAAGCCCTTCTTAGAGACAGAAGCTCCCGTAGGGGAATTACACTCATCTCACCGCTTTCCACGTCCCTTCACCTTTCTTGTCACTTTTGCATGCCATTTTACGTTGCCGTCATTTTATCTCCTCCTTTAACCTAACCTAATCCCCCTTCTTTGCCGTCATCTCCCTCAACTCTCTCTGCCGTCGGAGTGATCCATTGTGTCCCTTCACCTTCTCCTTTTCCTTTCGAAGTGATTGTTGGTTGTCTTATTCACTATTCCCATCACCTCCCTCCCTGCCCAATCCCACCCCTCGGCGTTGCTTCACCTCCCTTCTTGTATAGATTTTTCTTCTTCTCACTCCACCCTCGCCCGCCATATTTTACCCCCTTTCTTAGTGCCCCCATCTTTGGCTTAACAACTTTGACCACCTGCTCATTGCCTTCCTTCTTCCTCCCCTACTAATTCTTTTCATCTTTCCTTTTTTCGTCGTCCTTCTTCTCCGTCTCTGCTCGACAGCCCTAGTCTCGGTTATTTTCCTTTATCGCTAGGCAACGACAACTGGCCCTTAGCTACAACTGGTCGGAAAGCAATTCGTCGGGCCCAGGCAACTCTAAATCCTCTATGGACTCGGGGTGCAACCAAGGCTCCTTTTGGCTTCCCAAATATGGTCCATACTTCTGTTTCTACGAAAACACGATAAGGCAATCCAGGGAGTTCTGGAACACCTGCTTGATCTTGATTGTCGTGGACGACAAATCTCTCCCAGTTCATTGCCTAGACTCAGCATTATGCGGAGTATGGAAGCTCCAAGATGACTTCCATATCTCGTCTGGGAAAAAAACACCTATTTTATAGCCTTTCAAAACATTGAAGACCAAAGCTTTATCCAAAACAACGGCCCCTAGTCTATAATGAACCATCTCCCTAGGATGGAGAAATGGCAACCTAACCTAATTCTGAGAGAAATAGACCTATGCTGGGCGACTGTTTCGGTCCAGTTTTGGGGACTCCCGATGGTGTTTCACAATGAGGAAGTCACTGAAATCCTCGTATATGTGGTCAGTGAGCCAAAGGAGGCGGACAGCATATTCTTGTACTCGAACAACCTGAGGTCCATCCGTGCTCTGTCTAGTAGACCAGGCACTTCCTCTGCTGAATGCCATTAGAGTAAAGCTTGACAATGGTAAAAAAATTTAGGTAGAATGCAGATTTGAACGTGTCATCCGCAGGTGCAAGCAGTGCAGTAGGGTCGGACACCTTGCTAGAGATTGCTACTGGGAATTGGACCAAATTCGTAAGGCATAGGAAGAGCATAAACGCAGGGTTCAGATGAAGATTGACGTAGACTTCATCAAAGACCTAAGGTTTCCATTTGTCTTTAACCTTTCTGTGACTTTCAAAAACAAGCGATCCACTAGGAGCTCAAATAAAGTGAGATGGGTAGACATCCATGATGGTGGCTACTGCTTCATCTATGACATAGAAAGCGAAGAAGAACTGGATAAGAAAGAAGACAGTAACCCCTCCAAGAACGTGATCTGTGTAAGAGAGGATTCTTTCACCTTTGATAATAACAAATAAATAAAAGGTCTAAATCATAAGTTTATTTTTTTAACTTTATTTATTATTTTAAAAATAACTTCTTAAATTTAAAATATTTTAAAATATTTTTTATTTTTGTTTCATTAAAAATTTTTAAATAAAAACTATTAATAATTTAAGAGCTGCTAATTTTAAAACGCTTTAAATTTAAAAAATATTTTAAAGTAATAAATAAAGTTAAAAAAATTAATTTATTATTTCAACCTAAATAAAAAGTTGGCTGAACAAACAAAAAAATAAAGATATCAAGCACAATATAGAGAGAAGAAACGAGAGCAGAGAGGAGAAATCGAGAGAAGGACGAAGGACGGAGAACAAAAGGGCCCCGGTTTTGGCTGATTAAAATCAGAGCAGGGGAAAATCTCTTTGACTCTGTTGATTATTCAGCTTCAACGAGGAGCGCAGGGAAAGCGAGAGAGCGGAAGCAAGAAAACGCAGAATCGGAAATAATAAGAGTGTTGAGAGGGAGGAGAGAAAGGAAGGGAATGCGTGTAGGAGAAAATCCAATGGAAAAGAGGAGAACAAGATGGAGAAGAAGCCGTAGTTATTCAGCTTTGCTCGACGGAAGGTCAGTGTCGCTAAACTCCTCAAATCTGTCGATTCTGCAATTTTATCTTGCTTGAATGTTTGAAATATTAATACCACTCTTTGAATATTTGAAGTATAAAAGTGGTTGGAGCTGTATAATCAGTGATCACTATGTGCCATATCAGGAAGATGACACGGTCAATGTATGCAAATTTATAATATTATATTTTTATTTTAATATTTTATAAATTTTATTAATTAACCTAAAATTTGTTTTGAAAATTTCAATTACTCACTTTACTATTTTTTTTTCAATAACCCTTAAATATTAATTTATAAATTGTAAATAAAGATATAATTGGGAATCTAGGTAGTTATTGAAAAATAAAAGAAGTATAAGAATGAGTTAACAAATTTATAAATTAATATCTTTATAGAGATTTTCAAGAAATAAAAAATGGAGGGTAAACTGAAAATTTTAAAAAGAATTTCAGACTTATAAATAAAATTCATGACATATTAGGATTAAAATATATATACATACAGTAAATATATATATCAAACTCGTGACAACCTGACCCAAGTATAATATACCCAATTTTGTAGTACATGATCTTGCTACTGGAGTATTCTGTTCCTTGGGATAGATGTTTGTTTGACAATTAAATGATCCAATCACTTAAATGTAAACATTGTATTGTTCTTTTGGTCACCTACCATGTTACTGCTGAATGAGGTTTCTACAATCTTGTGGCTAAGAAAATAGGAGTTTTCCTAATCAAAATTCTTATAGTGGACAAGCTATAAGATATGGGAAACATAATGCATATGTTTCGTATTAATGGAGTTTGCAAATCATTTTGTATTGCATGTGTCAAGGAGGTTCCCCCGAGACACTGAACTAGGTATGATGGCACCCAAATATGGTCAAATGTACAATGACGTTTACTCTATGGTCTGCGCATGTGTGATGGCTTAGTTACTGTTCTTGAAAATTTAGTTGCATGTGTAACTGAAGCAAATGTTCTTCACATTACTTTTTTGTCTTTTTAAGAAAATGCAGCTATATGGTGTTTTGTTCATTTTATTTCAGGGACATGTCTCTCAAAAATAGAGATGCATATTTGAGTAATGATGCCTTCAAAAAGATGGCAAGCATGAGATTCTGAAAGCCTTTAGAGTCTCTGACATCGACTTTTTGTTGTAATTAGAATTGTGTTGAGTCACTTTCTTCCAGTAAGCCATGTTGAAAAATCCTAGTGTCTCCAGGTACTGTAGTTATCTTACTGCATATTAGAGGGTCTAAACGTTCAAACTGCAGTATCTGTAATATAATGAAAAAATCTTCGTTGTTTTCAGGTACTATTGTTAGACCCTTTCAATCCAAGTAAGAATCCCTAATTGCAACAGTTTGAAGCCGGAGTTGAATTCTCAAAGCAAGAGATGTTAGGACATTGATGAATTGGAGGCTATGCTTGTGAGAATGAACGCAAGCTAGGACCCCTTTCTTCCGTCTTTGATAATTTGGTTGGTTAATCTATAACATAAACTAGGAAAAGTACAAATAACCCTCTTAAAACTATAGCTTAATTGTAATTTTGGTATCTAAATTTAAAATGCGTTGCTTTACATCCATTTCTTGTGGGGAATTTTTTTGGAGTGGGCCATTCATCTCCATTAAGAACCAGAGAATGTTTCTACTTATGAACCATCAAGTCAATAGGTCAGAGTAAGGGATAGTTAGGAATCATTTTCAAATTTTGAGATACAATTTAGAAAGATAGAAAAATGGAGATCATGTTAAATTACATACATGACTTCACTTTACAAATTATACGATTATAAAATATTATTTGTATTATGAGGATCTCAATATGTCTTTCCAACTTAGTTTTTACGATTCTCATAGACCAAGAAGTTTTTGCTATAAAGAAGAACAGAATGTGTAGAGTCTCACTTTGCTTAACAGAAGCCTCTGAATAGTGAACAAATTCTCAGGTTGTTGGCAATCATGCTACGGTTGTTAGCCAAGAGCAGGATGACCACATGAAGGGTATTTGTCTGGTACAGTCTTTTTAAATAAATGAAAATATTATGTGAAAAATTATATGGTATGTTTACTAACATTTACTACAAGTTTCAAAATTATATATTCCTAAAAATATTACATTTGACTTAAATTATTGTTAAAGAAAAAAGTTGCTTGCAATACTTAGTTTTCATGTAGGTTTCTGACTTTTTCTTATGATAAAAGAAAAGAAAACTTCAGTCTGGCCATTGGCCAAGCGTTTACCATGAAATAGTTGCACATATTTATATCACAGTCTGTCCCTTCGCGGAAGTTACATACTCACAGGCTGTTTTTTTTGGTTTTAAAATTCTGCCACTTATTCTATAAAGCCCGCTCTCAATACACGAAGACTTAATGGACAATGGCTCAAAAGTCAAAACTATAGAATATGATAATGACTTAATTATAGGACATAATAAACAACTTACAATTTTTGGACACAACAAATAAAATTGATTTATCTTTGAAAAATATATTGACTAAACTTCTTCAAAATACATACATTCAATCTTCTTCCTCATCTTTCTCTCATTCCCAGCTAACTGCAGATTATAGTTTGGAGT
>JAYWLE010000052.1:1202500-1204593 GCA_037074485.1 Delonix regia | reverse complement strand
CCGTTCCCTTGGTTCAACTTTCGCTGGGGTTGATCCCCATGGTTCCAGGGTCCGTCCCCCATGCCCGGGGTTCGATCCCCATCCTCCCAGGGTTCGTTCCCCATGTTCCATCCTCCAGGGGTTGATCCCCATCGTTCCAGGGTCCGTCCCCCATGCCCGGGGTTCGATCCCCACCGTTCCAGGGTCCGTTCCCTTGGTTCAACTTTCGCTGGGGTTGATCCCCATGGTTCCAGGGTCCGTCCCCCATGCCCGGGGTTCGATCCCCATCCTCCCAGGGTTCGTTCCCTATGTTCCATCCTCCAGGGGTTGATCCCCATGGTTCCAGGGTCCGTCCCCCATGCCCGGGGTTCGATCCCCACCGTTCCAGGGTCCGTTCCCTTGGTTCAACTTTCGCTGGGGTTGATCCCCATGGTTCCAGGGTCCGTCCCCCATGCCCGGGGTTCGATCCCCATCCTCCCAGGGTTCGTTCCCCATGTTCCATCCTCCTGGGGTTGATCCCCATCGTTCCAGGGTCCGTCCCCCATGCCCGGGGTTCGATCCCCACCGTTCCAGGGTCCGTTCCCTTGGTTCAACTTTCGCTGGGGTTGATCCCCATGGTTCCAGGGTCCGTCCCCCATGCCCGGGGTTCGATCCCCATCCTCCCAGGGTTCGTTCCCCATGTTCCATCCTCCTGGGGTTGATTCCCATCGTTCCAGGGTCCGTCCCCCATGCCCGGGGTTCGATCCCCATCCTCCCAGGGTTCGTTCCCCATGTTCCATCCTCCTGGGGTTGATCCCCATGGTTCCAGGGTCCGTCCCCCATGCCCGGGGTTCGATCCCCACCGTTCCAGGGTTCGTTCCCTTGGATCAAATTTCGCTGGGGTTGATCCCCGTGGTTCCAGGGTCCGTCCCCCATGCCCGGGGTTCGATCCCCATCCTCCCAGGGTTCGTTCCCCATGTTCCATCCACCAGGGGTTGATCCCCATCGTTCCAGGGTCCGTCCCCCATGCCCGGGGTTCGATCCCCACCGTTCCAGGGTTCGTTCCCTTGGTTCAACTTTCGCTGGGGTTGATCCCCATGGTTCCAGGGTCCGTCCCTCATGCCCGGGGTTCGATCCCCATCCTCCCAGGGTTCGTTCCCCATGTTCCATCCTCCTGGGGTTGATCCCCATCGTTCCAGGGTCCGTCCCCCATGCCCGGGGTTCGATCCCCACCGTTCCAGGGTTCGTTCCCTTGGATCAAATTTCGCTGGGGTTGATCCCCATGGTTCCAGGGTCCGTCCCCCATGCCCGGGGTTCGATCCCCATCCTCTCAGGGTTCGTTCCCCATGTTCCATCCCCCAGGGGTTGATCCCCATCGTTCCAGGGTCCGTCCCCCATGCCCGGGGTTCGATCCCCACCGTTCCAGGGTTCGTTCCCTTGGATCAAATTTCGCTGGGGTTGATCCCCATGGTTCCAGGGTCCGTCCCCCATGCCCGGGGTTCGATCCCCATCCTCCCAGGGTTCGTTCCCCATGTTCCATCCACCAGGGGTTGATCCCCATCGTTCCAGGGTCCGTCCCCCATGCCCGGGGTTCGATCCCCACCGTTCCAGGGTTCGTTCCCTTGGTTCAACTTTCGCTGGGGTTGATCCCCATGGTTCCAGGGTCCGTCCCCCATGCCCGGGGTTCGATCCCCATCCTCCCAGGGTTCGTTCCCCATGTTCCATCCACCAGGGGTTGATCCCCATCGTTCCAGGGTCCGTCCCCCATGCCCGGGGTTCGATCCCCACCGTTCCAGGGTCCGTTCCCTTGGATCAACTTTCACCTGGGGTTGATCCCCATGGTTCCAGGGTCCGTCCCTCATGCCCGGGGTTCGATCCCCATCCTCCCAGGGTTCGTTCCCTTGGTTCAACTTTCCCCTGGGGTTGATCCCCATGGTTCTAGGGTCCGTCCCTCATGCCCGGGGTTCGATCCCCATCCTCCCAGGGTTCGTTCCCTTGGTTCAACTTTCCCCTGGGGTTGATCCCCATGGTTCCAGGGTCCGTCCCTCATGCCCGGGGTTCGATCCCCATCCTCCCAGGGTTCGTTCCCTTGGTTCAACTTTCCCCTGGGGTTGATCCCCATGGTTCTAGGGTCC
>JAYWLE010000052.1:1190000-1195000 GCA_037074485.1 Delonix regia | reverse complement strand
GGGCAACTCGGGTCCGATCAGGGACGAATCCCATCTCATTCCGTTCGGGACAGGCAACTCGGGTCCGATCAGGGACGAATCCCATCCCATTCCCGCTCGGGACGGGCAACTCGGGTCCGATCAGGGACGAATCCCATCTCATTCCGTTCGGGACAGGCAACTCGGGTCCGATCAGGGACGAATCCCATCTCATTCCGTTACTCGGGACAGGCAACTCGGGTCCGATCAGGGACGAATCCCATCTCATTCCGTGTTCGGGACAGGCAACTCGGGTCCGATCAGGGACGAATCCCATCTCATTCCGTTCGGGACGGGCAACTCGGGTCCGATCAGGGACGAATCCCATCTCATTCCCGCTCGGGACAGGCAACTCGGGTCCGATCAGGGACGAATCCCATCTCATTCCGTTCGGGACAGGCAACTCTCGATCAGGGACGAATCCCATCTCATTCCGTTCGGGACAGGCAACTCGAGTTCGATTAGGGACGAATCCCATACGGGTCAACCGAAAGGCAACGGCCATGCACCTGGGCCATGGCGGATGGGAGCGGCAGGGCCATGCACCTGGGCCATGGCGGACGGAAGCGGCAGCGCCATGCACCTGGGCCATGGCGTGGACGACGGATGGAAGCAGCAGGGCCATGCACCTGGGCCATGGCGTTGGCGACGGATGGACGGCCGCCGATACCCCTCCTTCGGTTCCGGTGCGAAGGGCACCCCATCAAACGCCGGCTTATCAAGCAACGGGAGGCGCATGCCTTTGCAACGCATCGTGGTTGGGAGGCATGGCCGTCGCATTGCCCGCAGGCGAGTAACGAGAGTGTCCCACGCGTTCGTCCCCGCTCACCGCGCGCCCACGCTGGCAGCTACGTCCGGGCTTATCCAGCAACGGGAGGCAAATGCCTTTGCAACGCATCATGGTTGGGAGGCATGGCCATCGCGTTGCCCGCTCGGGCGCAACTTTAATGGACGGTTGGTGGGAGGACGCCCCGCAAGTGGCCGCGGACGACCAAGAGCGGGTTGGAAGCCCCAGGATCGGTTCCCGACGTGCCCCGCGACCCCATTCAATTCCCTCTCTGTTCGATTCGCGTCACATTTTGGGGGTCGCCGGAGCTTCGCCGGAGTACGGTGGTCGGCCGGCCGCCGGTGGGTGGGCCGGCGGGGGGCGGGGGGCCGCCACCGTTCGGGTGCCATGCCTTGGTGCACCCCAGGTAGCGAACCAACGTTCCTTGCCTGGGCGGTGCGGGGGGGGATGGCATGGCACCCTTCAATTATCGCTCCCCCCCTAAAGAGCTTTATGGGCCTTTTCCATTCTGGCAGGAAGAGATATACTTTTTCGCCAGCCAGCATAAGTTTTTTTTTGGACCTAGAGATCGAATTTTTGCACGATTTTTTGCAGGCATGCTTAGAATGATGAGATCTCCTTCCGCCCCAAATTTCATAATTTTTGGACACCCCTAGAATATTTTGTGAATTTTTACATTCCCGGCAACCGTGGGGCTCTATCCCCAAGCCCGGGCTCCGATCGGGGCGCCGCCAAGCTCCGTTCCCTTCCTCCCAATGGTCCTCACAAGGTTCTCAAATCGAATCAATCGTTGATACGTTAAAACTCCCCGTGGTACGGAGCCAATTGTCTCGCAGCAACAAAAACTTGCCCGCGGTCCATCCGCCACCGTACCAGACTTGCCCGCGGGCACATCCCACCGTACCAAATTTGCCCGTGGGCATATTCCACCGTACCAAAACTTGCCTGGGGGCATATCTCACCCTACCAAGGCATGGGGAACTTGCCCGGCCTCCATCCGCCACCGTACCATCGAACTTGCCCGCGGTCCATCCGCCACCGTACCAGACTTGCCCGCGGGCATATCCCACCGTACCAAATTTGCCCGTGGGCATATTCCACCGTACCAAAACTTGCCTGGGGGCATATCTCACCCTACCAAGGCATGGAAAACCTGTTCGGGGTCCATCCGCCACCGAACCAAACTTGCCCGCGGTCCATCCGCCACCGTACCAGACTTGCCCGCGGGCACATCCCACCGTACCAAATTTGCCCGTGGGCATATTCCACCGTACCAAAACTTGCCTGGGGGCATATCTCACCCTACCAAGGCATGGAAAACCTGTCCGGGGTCCATCCGCCACCGAACCAAACTTGCCCGCGGTCCATCCGCCACCGTACCAGACTTGCCCGCGGGCACATCCCACCGTACCAAATTTGCCCGTGGGCATATTCCACCGTACCAAAACTTGCCTGGGGGCATATCTCACCCCACCAAGGCATGGAAAACCTGTCCGGGGTCCATCCGCCACCGAACCAAACTTGCCCGCGGTCCATCCGCCACCGTACCAGACTTGCCCGCGGGCATATCCCACCGTACCAAATTTGCCCGTGGGCATATTCCACCGTACCAAAACTTGCCTGGGGGCATATCTCACCCTACCAAGGCATGGGAAACTTGCCCAGCCTCCATCCGCATCCGTACCATCGAACTTGCCCGCGGTCCATCCGCCACCGCACCAGACTTGCCCGCGGGCATATCCCACCGTACCAAACTTGCCCGGGGGCATATTCCACCGTACCAAAACTTGCCCGTGGGCATATCTCGCCCGACCATAGCAAGGGAAACGTGCCCGGGGTCCATCCGCCACCGAATCAAACTTGCCCGGGGCGTATCCCACCGTACCAAACTTGCCCGTGGGCATATCCCACCGGACCAAAACTTGCCCATGGGCATATCTCAACCTACCAAGGCAAGGGAAACTTGTCCGGGGTCAATCCCCACGGTTCTAGGGTCCGTCCCACATGCCCGGGGTTCGATCCCCACCGTTCCAGGGTTCGTTCCCCATGTTCCAACCACCTGGGGTTGATACCCATGGTTCCAGGGTCCGTCCCCCATGCCCGGGGTTCGATCCCCATCCTCCCAGGGTTCGTTCCCCATGTTCCATCCTCCTGGGGTTGATCCCCATCGTTCCAGGGTCCGTCCCCCATGCCCGGTGTTCGATCCCCACCGTTCCAGGGTCCGTTCCCTTGGTTCAACTTTCGCTGGGGTTGATCCCCGTGGTTCCAGGGTCCGTCCCCCATGCCCGGGGTTCGATCCCCATCCTCCCAGGGTTCGTTCCCCATGTTCCATCCTCCTGGGGTTGATCCCCATCGTTCCAGGGTCCGTCCCCCATGCCCGGGGTTCGATCCCCACCGTTCCAGGGTCCGTTCCCTTGGTTCAACTTTCGCTGGGGTTGATCCCCGTGGTTCCAGGGTCCGTCCCCCATGCCCGGGGTTCGATCCCCATCCTCCCAGGGTTCGTTCCCCATGTTCCATCCTCCAGGGGTTGATCCCCATCGTTCCAGGGTCCGTCCCCCGTGCCCGGGGTTCGATCCCCACCGTTCCAGGGTCCGTTCCCTTGGTTCAACTTTCGCTGGGGTTGATCCCCATGGTTCCAGGGTCCGTCCCCCATGCCCAGGGTTCGATCCCCATCCTCCCAGGGTTCGTTCCCTATGTTCCATCCTCCAGGGGTTGATCCCCATCGTTCCAGGGTCCGTCCCCCATGCCCGGGGTTCGATCCCCACCGTTCCAGGGTCCGTTCCCTTGGATCAACTTTCGCTGGGGTTGATCCCCATGGTTCCAGGGTCCGTCCCCCATGCCCGGGGTTCGATCCCCATCCTCCCAGGGTTCGTTCCCCATGTTCCATCCTCCTGGGGTTGATCCCCATCGTTCCAGGGTCCGTCCCCCATGCCCGGGGTCCGATCCCCACCGTTCCAGGGTCCGTTCCCTTGGTTCAACTTTCGCTGGGGTTGATCCCCATGGTTCCAGGGTCCGTCCCCCATGCCCGGGGTTCGATCCCCATCCTCCCAGGGTTCGTTCCCCATGTTCCATCCTCCTGGGGTTGATCCCCATCGTTCCAGGGTCCGTCCCCCATGCCCGGGGTTCGATCCCCACCGTTCCAGGGTCCGTTCCCTTGGTTCAACTTTCGCTGGGGTTGATCCCCGTGGTTCCAGGGTCCGTCCCCCATGCCCGGGGTTCGATCCCCATCCTCCCAGGGTTCGTTCCCCATGTTCCATCCTCCAGGGGTTGATTCCCATCGTTCCAGGGTCCGTCCCCCATGCCCGGGGTTCGATCCCCACCGTTCCAGGGTCCGTTCCCTTGGTTCAACTTTCGCTGGGGTTGATCCCCATGGTTCCAGGGTCCGTCCCCCATGCCCGGGGTTCGATCCCCATCCTCCCAGGGTTCGTTCCCCATGTTCCATCCTCCTGGGGTTGATCCCCATCGTTCCAGGGTCCGTCCCCCATGCCCGGGGTTCGATCCCCACCGTTCCAGGGTCCGTTCCCTTGGTTCAACTTTCGCTGGGGTTGATCCCCGTGGTTCCAGGGTCCGTCCCCCATGCCCGGGGTTCGATCCCCATCCTCCCAGGGTACGTTCCCCATGTTCCATCCTCCAGGGGTTGATTCCCATCGTTCCAGGGTCCGTCCCCCATGCCCGGGGTTCGATCCCCACCGTTCCAGGGTCCGTTCCCTTGGTTCAACTTTCGCTGGGGTTGATCCCCATGGTTCCAGGGTCCGTCCCCCATGCCCGGGGTTCGATCCCCATCCTCCCAGGGTTCGTTCCCTATGTTCCATCCTCCTGGGGTTGATCCCCATGGTTCCAGGGTCCGTCCCCCATGCCCGGGGTTCGATCCCCACCGTTCCAGGGTCCGTTCCCTTGGTTCAACTTTCGCTGGGGTTGATCCCCATGGTTCCAGGGTCCGTCCCCCATGCCCGGGGTTCGATCCCCATCCTCCCAGGGTTCGTTCCCCATGTTCCATCCTCCTGGGGTTGATCCCCATCGTTCCAGGGTCCGTCCCCCATGCCCGGGGTTCGATCCCCACCGTTCCAGGGTCCGTTCCCTTGGTTCAACTTTCGCTGGGGTTGATCCCCGTGGTTCCAGGGTCCGTCCCCCATGCCCGGGGTTCGATCCCCATCCTCCCAGGGTTCGTTCCCCATGTTCCATCCTCCAGGGGTTG
>JAYWLE010000052.1:1175000-1180000 GCA_037074485.1 Delonix regia | reverse complement strand
CTCATTCCCGCTCGGGACAGGCAACTCGGGTCCGATCAGGGACGAATCCCATCTCATTCCGTTCGGGACAGGCAACTCTCGATCAGGGACGAATCCCATCTCATTCCGTTCGGGACAGGCAACTCGAGTTCGATTAGGGACGAATCCCATACGGGTCAACCGAAAGGCAACGGCCATGCACCTGGGCCATGGCGGATGGGAGCGGCAGGGCCATGCACCTGGGCCATGGCGGACGGAAGCGGCAGCGCCATGCACCTGGGCCATGGCGTGGACGACGGATGGAAGCAGCAGGGCCATGCACCTGGGCCATGGCGTTGGCGACGGATGGACGGCCGCCGATACCCCTCCTTCGGTTCCGGTGCGAAGGGCACCCCATCAAACGCCGGCTTATCAAGCAACGGGAGGCGCATGCCTTTGCAACGCATCGTGGTTGGGAGGCATGGCCGTCGCATTGCCCGCAGGCGAGTAACGAGAGTGTCCCACGCGTTCGTCCCCGCTCACCGCGCGCCCACGCTGGCAGCTACGTCCGGGCTTATCCAGCAACGGGAGGCAAATGCCTTTGCAACGCATCATGGTTGGGAGGCATGGCCATCGCGTTGCCCGCTCGGGCGCAACTTTAATGGACGGTTGGTGGGAGGACGCCCCGCAAGTGGCCGCGGACGACCAAGAGCGGGTTGGAAGCCCCAGGATCGGTTCCCGACGTGCCCCGCGACCCCATTCAATTCCCTCTCTGTTCGATTCGCGTCACATTTTGGGGGTCGCCGGAGCTTCGCCGGAGTACGGTGGTCGGCCGGCCGCCGGTGGGTGGGCCGGCGGGGGGCGGGGGGCCGCCACCGTTCGGGTGCCATGCCTTGGTGCACCCCAGGTAGCGAACCAACGTTCCTTGCCTGGGCGGTGCGGGGGGGGATGGCATGGCACCCTTCAATTATCGCTCCCCCCCTAAAGAGCTTTATGGGCCTTTTCCATTCTGGCAGGAAGAGATATACTTTTTCGCCAGCCAGCATAAGTTTTTTTTTGGACCTAGAGATCGAATTTTTGCACGATTTTTTGCAGGCATGCTTAGAATGATGAGATCTCCTTCCGCCCCAAATTTCATAATTTTTGGACACCCCTAGAATATTTTGTGAATTTTTACATTCCCGGCAACCGTGGGGCTCTATCCCCAAGCCCGGGCTCCGATCGGGGCGCCGCCAAGCTCCGTTCCCTTCCTCCCAATGGTCCTCACAAGGTTCTCAAATCGAATCAATCGTTGATACGTTAAAACTCCCCGTGGTACGGAGCCAATTGTCTCGCAGCAACAAAAACTTGCCCGCGGTCCATCCGCCACCGTACCAGACTTGCCCGCGGGCACATCCCACCGTACCAAATTTGCCCGTGGGCATATTCCACCGTACCAAAACTTGCCTGGGGGCATATCTCACCCTACCAAGGCATGGGGAACTTGCCCGGCCTCCATCCGCCACCGTACCATCGAACTTGCCCGCGGTCCATCCGCCACCGTACCAGACTTGCCCGCGGGCATATCCCACCGTACCAAATTTGCCCGTGGGCATATTCCACCGTACCAAAACTTGCCTGGGGGCATATCTCACCCTACCAAGGCATGGAAAACCTGTTCGGGGTCCATCCGCCACCGAACCAAACTTGCCCGCGGTCCATCCGCCACCGTACCAGACTTGCCCGCGGGCACATCCCACCGTACCAAATTTGCCCGTGGGCATATTCCACCGTACCAAAACTTGCCTGGGGGCATATCTCACCCTACCAAGGCATGGAAAACCTGTCCGGGGTCCATCCGCCACCGAACCAAACTTGCCCGCGGTCCATCCGCCACCGTACCAGACTTGCCCGCGGGCACATCCCACCGTACCAAATTTGCCCGTGGGCATATTCCACCGTACCAAAACTTGCCTGGGGGCATATCTCACCCCACCAAGGCATGGAAAACCTGTCCGGGGTCCATCCGCCACCGAACCAAACTTGCCCGCGGTCCATCCGCCACCGTACCAGACTTGCCCGCGGGCATATCCCACCGTACCAAATTTGCCCGTGGGCATATTCCACCGTACCAAAACTTGCCTGGGGGCATATCTCACCCTACCAAGGCATGGGAAACTTGCCCAGCCTCCATCCGCATCCGTACCATCGAACTTGCCCGCGGTCCATCCGCCACCGCACCAGACTTGCCCGCGGGCATATCCCACCGTACCAAACTTGCCCGGGGGCATATTCCACCGTACCAAAACTTGCCCGTGGGCATATCTCGCCCGACCATAGCAAGGGAAACGTGCCCGGGGTCCATCCGCCACCGAATCAAACTTGCCCGGGGCGTATCCCACCGTACCAAACTTGCCCGTGGGCATATCCCACCGGACCAAAACTTGCCCATGGGCATATCTCAACCTACCAAGGCAAGGGAAACTTGTCCGGGGTCAATCCCCACGGTTCTAGGGTCCGTCCCACATGCCCGGGGTTCGATCCCCACCGTTCCAGGGTTCGTTCCCCATGTTCCAACCACCTGGGGTTGATACCCATGGTTCCAGGGTCCGTCCCCCATGCCCGGGGTTCGATCCCCATCCTCCCAGGGTTCGTTCCCCATGTTCCATCCTCCTGGGGTTGATCCCCATCGTTCCAGGGTCCGTCCCCCATGCCCGGTGTTCGATCCCCACCGTTCCAGGGTCCGTTCCCTTGGTTCAACTTTCGCTGGGGTTGATCCCCGTGGTTCCAGGGTCCGTCCCCCATGCCCGGGGTTCGATCCCCATCCTCCCAGGGTTCGTTCCCCATGTTCCATCCTCCTGGGGTTGATCCCCATCGTTCCAGGGTCCGTCCCCCATGCCCGGGGTTCGATCCCCACCGTTCCAGGGTCCGTTCCCTTGGTTCAACTTTCGCTGGGGTTGATCCCCGTGGTTCCAGGGTCCGTCCCCCATGCCCGGGGTTCGATCCCCATCCTCCCAGGGTTCGTTCCCCATGTTCCATCCTCCAGGGGTTGATCCCCATCGTTCCAGGGTCCGTCCCCCGTGCCCGGGGTTCGATCCCCACCGTTCCAGGGTCCGTTCCCTTGGTTCAACTTTCGCTGGGGTTGATCCCCATGGTTCCAGGGTCCGTCCCCCATGCCCGGGGTTCGATCCCCATCCTCCCAGGGTTCGTTCCCTATGTTCCATCCTCCAGGGGTTGATCCCCATCGTTCCAGGGTCCGTCCCCCATGCCCGGGGTTCGATCCCCACCGTTCCAGGGTCCGTTCCCTTGGATCAACTTTCGCTGGGGTTGATCCCCATGGTTCCAGGGTCCGTCCCCCATGCCCGGGGTTCGATCCCCATCCTCCCAGGGTTCGTTCCCCATGTTCCATCCTCCTGGGGTTGATCCCCATCGTTCCAGGGTCCGTCCCCCATGCCCGGGGTCCGATCCCCACCGTTCCAGGGTCCGTTCCCTTGGTTCAACTTTCGCTGGGGTTGATCCCCATGGTTCCAGGGTCCGTCCCCCATGCCCGGGGTTCGATCCCCATCCTCCCAGGGTTCGTTCCCCATGTTCCATCCTCCTGGGGTTGATCCCCATCGTTCCAGGGTCCGTCCCCCATGCCCGGGGTTCGATCCCCACCGTTCCAGGGTCCGTTCCCTTGGTTCAACTTTCGCTGGGGTTGATCCCCGTGGTTCCAGGGTCCGTCCCCCATGCCCGGGGTTCGATCCCCATCCTCCCAGGGTTCGTTCCCCATGTTCCATCCTCCAGGGGTTGATCCCCATCGTTCCAGGGTCCGTCCCCCATGCCCGGGGTTCGATCCCCACCGTTCCAGGGTCCGTTCCCTTGGTTCAACTTTCGCTGGGGTTGATCCCCATGGTTCCAGGGTCCGTCCCCCATGCCCGGGGTTCGATCCCCATCCTCCCAGGGTTCGTTCCCCATGTTCCATCCTCCAGGGGTTGATCCCCATCGTTCCAGGGTCCGTCCCCCATGCCCGGGGTTCGATCCCCACCGTTCCAGGGTCCGTTCCCTTGGTTCAACTTTCGCTGGGGTTGATCCCCATGGTTCCAGGGTCCGTCCCCCATGCCCGGGGTTCGATCCCCATCCTCCCAGGGTTCGTTCCCTATGTTCCATCCTCCTGGGGTTGATCCCCATGGTTCCAGGGTCCGTCCCCCATGCCCGGGGTTCGATCCCCACCGTTCCAGGGTCCGTTCCCTTGGTTCAACTTTCGCTGGGGTTGATCCCCATGGTTCCAGGGTCCGTCCCCCATGCCCGGGGTTCGATCCCCATCCTCCCAGGGTTCGTTCCCCATGTTCCATCCTCCTGGGGTTGATCCCCATCGTTCCAGGGTCCGTCCCCCATGCCCGGGGTTCGATCCCCACCGTTCCAGGGTCCGTTCCCTTGGTTCAACTTTCGCTGGGGTTGATCCCCATGGTTCCAGGGTCCGTCCCCCATGCCCGGGGTTCGATCCCCATCCTCCCAGGGTTCGTTCCCCATGTTCCATCCTCCTGGGGTTGATTCCCATCGTTCCAGGGTCCGTCCCCCATGCCCGGGGTTCGATCCCCATCCTCCCAGGGTTCGTTCCCCATGTTCCATCCTCCTGGGGTTGATCCCCATGGTTCCAGGGTCCGTCCCCCATGCCCGGGGTTCGATCCCCACCGTTCCAGGGTTCGTTCCCTTGGATCAAATTTCGCTGGGGTTGATCCCCGTGGTTCCAGGGTCCGTCCCCCATGCCCGGGGTTCGATCCCCATGCTCCCAGGGTTCGTTCCCCATGTTCCATCCACCAGGGGTTGATCCCCATCGTTCCAGGGTCCGTCCCCCATGCCCGGGGTTCGATCCCCACCGTTCCAGGGTTCGTTCCCTTGGTTCAACTTTCGCTGGGGTTGATCCCCATGGTTCCAGGGTCCGTCCCTCATGCCCGGGGTTCGATCCCCATCCTCCCAGGGTTCGTTCCCCATGTTCCATCCTCCTGGGGTTGATCCCCATCGTTCCAGGGTCCGTCCCCCATGCCCGGGGTTCGATCCCCACCGTTCCAGGGTTCGTTCCC
>JAYWLE010000052.1:1160000-1165000 GCA_037074485.1 Delonix regia | reverse complement strand
GCCACCGTACCAGACTTGCCCGCGGGCACATCCCACCGTACCAAATTTGCCCGTGGGCATACTCCACCGTACCAAAACTTGCCTGGGGGCATATCTCACCCTACCAAGGCATGGGGAACTTGCCCGGCCTCCATCCGCCACCGTACCATCGAACTTGCCCGCGGTCCATCCGCCACCGTACCAGACTTGCCCGCGGGCATATCCCACCGTACCAAATTTGCCCGTGGGCATATTCCACCGTACCAAAACTTGCCTGGGGGCATATCTCACCCTACCAAGGCATGGAAAACCTGTTCGGGGTCCATCCGCCACCGAACCAAACTTGCCCGCGGTCCATCCGCCACCGTACCAGACTTGCCCGCGGGCACATCCCACCGTACCAAATTTGCCCGTGGGCATATTCCACCGTACCAAAACTTGCCTGGGGGCATATCTCACCCTACCAAGGCATGGAAAACCTGTCCGGGGTCCATCCGCCACCGAACCAAACTTGCCCGCGGTCCATCCGCCACCGTACCAGACTTGCCCGCGGGCACATCCCACCGTACCAAATTTGCCCGTGGGCATATTCCACCGTACCAAAACTTGCCTGGGGGCATATCTCACCCCACCAAGGCATGGAAAACCTGTCCGGGGTCCATCCGCCACCGAACCAAACTTGCCCGCGGTCCATCCGCCACCGTACCAGACTTGCCCGCGGGCATATCCCACCGTACCAAATTTGCCCGTGGGCATATTCCACCGTACCAAAACTTGCCTGGGGGCATATCTCACCCTACCAAGGCATGGGAAACTTGCCCAGCCTCCATCCGCATCCGTACCATCGAACTTGCCCGCGGTCCATCCGCCACCGCACCAGACTTGCCCGCGGGCATATCCCACCGTACCAAACTTGCCCGGGGGCATATTCCACCGTACCAAAACTTGCCCGTGGGCATATCTCGCCCGACCATAGCAAGGGAAACGTGCCCGGGGTCCATCCGCCACCGAATCAAACTTGCCCGGGGCGTATCCCACCGTACCAAACTTGCCCGTGGGCATATCCCACCGGACCAAAACTTGCCCATGGGCATATCTCAACCTACCAAGGCAAGGGAAACTTGTCCGGGGTCAATCCCCACGGTTCTAGGGTCCGTCCCACATGCCCGGGGTTCGATCCCCACCGTTCCAGGGTTCGTTCCCCATGTTCCAACCACCTGGGGTTGATACCCATGGTTCCAGGGTCCGTCCCCCATGCCCGGGGTTCGATCCCCATCCTCCCAGGGTTCGTTCCCCATGTTCCATCCTCCTGGGGTTGATCCCCATCGTTCCAGGGTCCGTCCCCCATGCCCGGGGTTCGATCCCCACCGTTCCAGGGTCCGTTCCCTTGGTTCAACTTTCGCTGGGGTTGATCCCCGTGGTTCCAGGGTCCGTCCCCCATGCCCGGGGTTCGATCCCCATCCTCCCAGGGTTCGTTCCCCATGTTCCATCCTCCAGGGGTTGATCCCCATCGTTCCAGGGTCCGTCCCCCGTGCCCGGGGTTCGATCCCCACCGTTCCAGGGTCCGTTCCCTTGGTTCAACTTTCGCTGGGGTTGATCCCCATGGTTCCAGGGTCCGTCCCCCATGCCCGGGGTTCGATCCCCATCCTCCCAGGGTTCGTTCCCTATGTTCCATCCTCCAGGGGTTGATCCCCATCGTTCCAGGGTCCGTCCCCCATGCCCGGGGTTCGATCCCCACCGTTCCAGGGTCCGTTCCCTTGGATCAACTTTCGCTGGGGTTGATCCCCATGGTTCCAGGGTCCGTCCCCCATGCCCGGGGTTCGATCCCCATCCTCCCAGGGTTCGTTCCCCATGTTCCATCCTCCTGGGGTTGATCCCCATCGTTCCAGGGTCCGTCCCCCATGCCCGGGGTCCGATCCCCACCGTTCCAGGGTCCGTTCCCTTGGTTCAACTTTCGCTGGGGTTGATCCCCATGGTTCCAGGGTCCGTCCCCCATGCCCGGGGTTCGATCCCCATCCTCCCAGGGTTCGTTCCCCATGTTCCATCCTCCTGGGGTTGATCCCCATCGTTCCAGGGTCCGTCCCCCATGCCCGGGGTTCGATCCCCACCGTTCCAGGGTCCGTTCCCTTGGTTCAACTTTCGCTGGGGTTGATCCCCGTGGTTCCAGGGTCCGTCCCCCATGCCCGGGGTTCGATCCCCATCCTCCCAGGGTTCGTTCCCCATGTTCCATCCTCCAGGGGTTGATTCCCATCGTTCCAGGGTCCGTCCCCCATGCCCGGGGTTCGATCCCCACCGTTCCAGGGTCCGTTCCCTTGGTTCAACTTTCGCTGGGGTTGATCCCCATGGTTCCAGGGTCCGTCCCCCATGCCCGGGGTTCGATCCCCATCCTCCCAGGGTTCGTTCCCCATGTTCCATCCTCCTGGGGTTGATCCCCATCGTTCCAGGGTCCGTCCCCCATGCCCGGGGTTCGATCCCCACCGTTCCAGGGTCCGTTCCCTTGGTTCAACTTTCGCTGGGGTTGATCCCCGTGGTTCCAGGGTCCGTCCCCCATGCCCGGGGTTCGATCCCCATCCTCCCAGGGTTCGTTCCCCATGTTCCATCCTCCAGGGGTTGATTCCCATCGTTCCAGGGTCCGTCCCCCATGCCCGGGGTTCGATCCCCACCGTTCCAGGGTCCGTTCCCTTGGTTCAACTTTCGCTGGGGTTGATCCCCATGGTTCCAGGGTCCGTCCCCCATGCCCGGGGTTCGATCCCCATCCTCCCAGGGTTCGTTCCCTATGTTCCATCCTCCTGGGGTTGATCCCCATGGTTCCAGGGTCCGTCCCCCATGCCCGGGGTTCGATCCCCACCGTTCCAGGGTCCGTTCCCTTGGTTCAACTTTCGCTGGGGTTGATCCCCATGGTTCCAGGGTCCGTCCCCCATGCTCGGGGTTCGATCCCCATCCTCCCAGGGTTCGTTCCCCATGTTCCATCCTCCTGGGGTTGATCCCCATCGTTCCAGGGTCCGTCCCCCATGCCCGGGGTTCGATCCCCACCGTTCCAGGGTCCGTTCCCTTGGTTCAACTTTCGCTGGGGTTGATCCCCGTGGTTCCAGGGTCCGTCCCCCATGCCCGGGGTTCGATCCCCATCCTCCCAGGGTTCGTTCCCCATGTTCCATCCTCCAGGGGTTGATCCCCATCGTTCCAGGGTCCGTCCCCCATGCCCGGGGTTCGATCCCCACCGTTCCAGGGTCCGTTCCCTTGGTTCAACTTTCGCTGGGGTTGATCCCCATGGTTCCAGGGTCCGTCCCCCATGCCCGGGGTTCGATCCCCATCCTCCCAGGGTTCGTTCCCCATGTTCCATCCTCCAGGGGTTGATCCCCATCGTTCCAGGGTCCGTCCCCCATGCCCGGGGTTCGATCCCCACCGTTCCAGGGTCCGTTCCCTTGGTTCAACTTTCGCTGGGGTTGATCCCCATGGTTCCAGGGTCCGTCCCCCATGCCCGGGGTTCGATCCCCATCCTCCCAGGGTTCGTTCCCTATGTTCCATCCTCCTGGGGTTGATCCCCATGGTTCCAGGGTCCGTCCCCCATGCCCGGGGTTCGATCCCCACCGTTCCAGGGTCCGTTCCCTTGGTTCAACTTTCGCTGGGGTTGATCCCCATGGTTCCAGGGTCCGTCCCCCATGCCCGGGGTTCGATCCCCATCCTCCCAGGGTTCGTTCCCCATGTTCCATCCTCCTGGGGTTGATCCCCATCGTTCCAGGGTCCGTCCCCCATGCCCGGGGTTCGATCCCCACCGTTCCAGGGTCCGTTCCCTTGGTTCAACTTTCGCTGGGGTTGATCCCCATGGTTCCAGGGTCCGTCCCCCATGCCCGGGGTTCGATCCCCATCCTCCCAGGGTTCGTTCCCCATGTTCCATCCTCCTGGGGTTGATTCCCATCGTTCCAGGGTCCGTCCCCCATGCCCGGGGTTCGATCCCCATCCTCCCAGGGTTCGTTCCCCATGTTCCATCCTCCTGGGGTTGATCCCCATGGTTCCAGGGTCCGTCCCCCATGCCCGGGGTTCGATCCCCACCGTTCCAGGGTTCGTTCCCTTGGATCAAATTTCGCTGGGGTTGATCCCCGTGGTTCCAGGGTCCGTCCCCCATGCCCGGGGTTCGATCCCCATCCTCCCAGGGTTCGTTCCCCATGTTCCATCCACCAGGGGTTGATCCCCATCGTTCCAGGGTCCGTCCCCCATGCCCGGGGTTCGATCCCCACCGTTCCAGGGTTCGTTCCCTTGGTTCAACTTTCGCTGGGGTTGATCCCCATGGTTCCAGGGTCCGTCCCTCATGCCCGGGGTTCGATCCCCATCCTCCCAGGGTTCGTTCCCCATGTTCCATCCTCCTGGGGTTGATCCCCATCGTTCCAGGGTCCGTCCCCCATGCCCGGGGTTCGATCCCCACCGTTCCAGGGTTCGTTCCCTTGGATCAAATTTCGCTGGGGTTGATCCCCATGGTTCCAGGGTCCGTCCCCCATGCCCGGGGTTCGATCCCCATCCTCTCAGGGTTCGTTCCCCATGTTCCATCCCCCAGGGGTTGATCCCCATCGTTCCAGGGTCCGTCCCCCATGCCCGGGGTTCGATCCCCACCGTTCCAGGGTTCGTTCCCTTGGATCAAATTTCGCTGGGGTTGATCCCCATGGTTCCAGGGTCCGTCCCCCATGCCCGGGGTTCGATCCCCATCCTCCCAGGGTTCGTTCCCCATGTTCCATCCACCAGGGGTTGATCCCCATCGTTCCAGGGTCCGTCCCCCATGCCCGGGGTTCGATCCCCACCGTTCCAGGGTTCGTTCCCTTGGTTCAACTTTCGCTGGGGTTGATCCCCATGGTTCCAGGGTCCGTCCCCCATGCCCGGGGTTCGATCCCCATCCTCCCAGGGTTCGTTCCCCATGTTCCATCCACCAGGGGTTGATCCCCATCGTTCCAGGGTCCGTCCCCCATGCCCGGGGTTCGATCCCCACCGTTCCAGGGTCCGTTCCCTTGGATCAACTTTCACCTGGGGTTGAT
>JAYWLE010000052.1:1147500-1150000 GCA_037074485.1 Delonix regia | reverse complement strand
GGCACATCCCACCGTACCAAATTTGCCCGTGGGCATATTCCACCGTACCAAAACTTGCCTGGGGGCATATCTCACCCCACCAAGGCATGGAAAACCTGTCCGGGGTCCATCCGCCACCGAACCAAACTTGCCCGCGGTCCATCCGCCACCGTACCAGACTTGCCCGCGGGCATATCCCACCGTACCAAATTTGCCCGTGGGCATATTCCACCGTACCAAAACTTGCCTGGGGGCATATCTCACCCTACCAAGGCATGGGAAACTTGCCCAGCCTCCATCCGCATCCGTACCATCGAACTTGCCCGCGGTCCATCCGCCACCGCACCAGACTTGCCCGCGGGCATATCCCACCGTACCAAACTTGCCCGGGGGCATATTCCACCGTACCAAAACTTGCCCGTGGGCATATCTCGCCCGACCATAGCAAGGGAAACGTGCCCGGGGTCCATCCGCCACCGAATCAAACTTGCCCGGGGCGTATCCCACCGTACCAAACTTGCCCGTGGGCATATCCCACCGGACCAAAACTTGCCCATGGGCATATCTCAACCTACCAAGGCAAGGGAAACTTGTCCGGGGTCAATCCCCACGGTTCTAGGGTCCGTCCCACATGCCCGGGGTTCGATCCCCACCGTTCCAGGGTTCGTTCCCCATGTTCCAACCACCTGGGGTTGATACCCATGGTTCCAGGGTCCGTCCCCCATGCCCGGGGTTCGATCCCCATCCTCCCAGGGTTCGTTCCCCATGTTCCATCCTCCTGGGGTTGATCCCCATCGTTCCAGGGTCCGTCCCCCATGCCCGGGGTTCGATCCCCACCGTTCCAGGGTCCGTTCCCTTGGTTCAACTTTCGCTGGGGTTGATCCCCGTGGTTCCAGGGTCCGTCCCCCATGCCCGGGGTTCGATCCCCATCCTCCCAGGGTTCGTTCCCCATGTTCCATCCTCCAGGGGTTGATCCCCATCGTTCCAGGGTCCGTCCCCCGTGCCCGGGGTTCGATCCCCACCGTTCCAGGGTCCGTTCCCTTGGTTCAACTTTCGCTGGGGTTGATCCCCATGGTTCCAGGGTCCGTCCCCCATGCCCGGGGTTCGATCCCCATCCTCCCAGGGTTCGTTCCCTATGTTCCATCCTCCAGGGGTTGATCCCCATCGTTCCAGGGTCCGTCCCCCATGCCCGGGGTTCGATCCCCACCGTTCCAGGGTCCGTTCCCTTGGATCAACTTTCGCTGGGGTTGATCCCCATGGTTCCAGGGTCCGTCCCCCATGCCCGGGGTTCGATCCCCATCCTCCCAGGGTTCGTTCCCCATGTTCCATCCTCCTGGGGTTGATCCCCATCGTTCCAGGGTCCGTCCCCCATGCCCGGGGTCCGATCCCCACCGTTCCAGGGTCCGTTCCCTTGGTTCAACTTTCGCTGGGGTTGATCCCCATGGTTCCAGGGTCCGTCCCCCATGCCCGGGGTTCGATCCCCATCCTCCCAGGGTTCGTTCCCCATGTTCCATCCTCCTGGGGTTGATCCCCATCGTTCCAGGGTCCGTCCCCCATGCCCGGGGTTCGATCCCCACCGTTCCAGGGTCCGTTCCCTTGGTTCAACTTTCGCTGGGGTTGATCCCCGTGGTTCCAGGGTCCGTCCCCCATGCCCGGGGTTCGATCCCCATCCTCCCAGGGTTCGTTCCCCATGTTCCATCCTCCAGGGGTTGATTCCCATCGTTCCAGGGTCCGTCCCCCATGCCCGGGGTTCGATCCCCACCGTTCCAGGGTCCGTTCCCTTGGTTCAACTTTCGCTGGGGTTGATCCCCATGGTTCCAGGGTCCGTCCCCCATGCCCGGGGTTCGATCCCCATCCTCCCAGGGTTCGTTCCCCATGTTCCATCCTCCTGGGGTTGATCCCCATCGTTCCAGGGTCCGTCCCCCATGCCCGGGGTTCGATCCCCACCGTTCCAGGGTCCGTTCCCTTGGTTCAACTTTCGCTGGGGTTGATCCCCGTGGTTCCAGGGTCCGTCCCCCATGCCCGGGGTTCGATCCCCATCCTCCCAGGGTTCGTTCCCCATGTTCCATCCTCCAGGGGTTGATTCCCATCGTTCCAGGGTCCGTCCCCCATGCCCGGGGTTCGATCCCCACCGTTCCAGGGTCCGTTCCCTTGGTTCAACTTTCGCTGGGGTTGATCCCCATGGTTCCAGGGTCCGTCCCCCATGCCCGGGGTTCGATCCCCATCCTCCCAGGGTTCGTTCCCTATGTTCCATCCTCCTGGGGTTGATCCCCATGGTTCCAGGGTCCGTCCCCCATGCCCGGGGTTCGATCCCCACCGTTCCAGGGTCCGTTCCCTTGGTTCAACTTTCGCTGGGGTTGATCCCCATGGTTCCAGGGTCCGTCCCCCATGCTCGGGGTTCGATCCCCATCCTCCCAGGGTTCGTTCCCCATGTTCCATCCTCCTGGGGTTGATCCCCATCGTTCCAGGGTCCGTCCCCCATGCCCGGGGTTCGATCCCCACCGTTCCAGGGTCCGTTCCC
>JAYWLE010000052.1:1132500-1137500 GCA_037074485.1 Delonix regia | reverse complement strand
GACGAATCCCATCTCATTCCGTGTTCGGGACAGGCAACTCGGGTCCGATCAGGGACGAATCCCATCTCATTCCGTTCGGGACGGGCAACTCGGGTCCGATCAGGGACGAATCCCATCTCATTCCCGCTCGGGACAGGCAACTCGGGTCCGATCAGGGACGAATCCCATCTCATTCCGTTCGGGACAGGCAACTCTCGATCAGGGACGAATCCCATCTCATTCCGTTCGGGACAGGCAACTCGAGTTCGATTAGGGACGAATCCCATACGGGTCAACCGAAAGGCAACGGCCATGCACCTGGGCCATGGCGGATGGGAGCGGCAGGGCCATGCACCTGGGCCATGGCGGACGGAAGCGGCAGCGCCATGCACCTGGGCCATGGCGTGGACGACGGATGGAAGCAGCAGGGCCATGCACCTGGGCCATGGCGTTGGCGACGGATGGACGGCCGCCGATACCCCTCCTTCGGTTCCGGTGCGAAGGGCACCCCATCAAACGCCGGCTTATCAAGCAACGGGAGGCGCATGCCTTTGCAACGCATCGTGGTTGGGAGGCATGGCCGTCGCATTGCCCGCAGGCGAGTAACGAGAGTGTCCCACGCGTTCGTCCCCGCTCACCGCGCGCCCACGCTGGCAGCTACGTCCGGGCTTATCCAGCAACGGGAGGCAAATGCCTTTGCAACGCATCATGGTTGGGAGGCATGGCCATCGCGTTGCCCGCTCGGGCGCAACTTTAATGGACGGTTGGTGGGAGGACGCCCCGCAAGTGGCCGCGGACGACCAAGAGCGGGTTGGAAGCCCCAGGATCGGTTCCCGACGTGCCCCGCGACCCCATTCAATTCCCTCTCTGTTCGATTCGCGTCACATTTTGGGGGTCGCCGGAGCTTCGCCGGAGTACGGTGGTCGGCCGGCCGCCGGTGGGTGGGCCGGCGGGGGGCGGGGGGCCGCCACCGTTCGGGTGCCATGCCTTGGTGCACCCCAGGTAGCGAACCAACGTTCCTTGCCTGGGCGGTGCGGGGGGGGATGGCATGGCACCCTTCAATTATCGCTCCCCCCCTAAAGAGCTTTATGGGCCTTTTCCATTCTGGCAGGAAGAGATATACTTTTTCGCCAGCCAGCATAAGTTTTTTTTTGGACCTAGAGATCGAATTTTTGCACGATTTTTTGCAGGCATGCTTAGAATGATGAGATCTCCTTCCGCCCCAAATTTCATAATTTTTGGACACCCCTAGAATATTTTGTGAATTTTTACATTCCCGGCAACCGTGGGGCTCTATCCCCAAGCCCGGGCTCCGATCGGGGCGCCGCCAAGCTCCGTTCCCTTCCTCCCAATGGTCCTCACAAGGTTCTCAAATCGAATCAATCGTTGATACGTTAAAACTCCCCGTGGTACGGAGCCAATTGTCTCGCAGCAACAAAAACTTGCCCGCGGTCCATCCGCCACCGTACCAGACTTGCCCGCGGGCACATCCCACCGTACCAAATTTGCCCGTGGGCATACTCCACCGTACCAAAACTTGCCTGGGGGCATATCTCACCCTACCAAGGCATGGGGAACTTGCCCGGCCTCCATCCGCCACCGTACCATCGAACTTGCCCGCGGTCCATCCGCCACCGTACCAGACTTGCCCGCGGGCATATCCCACCGTACCAAATTTGCCCGTGGGCATATTCCACCGTACCAAAACTTGCCTGGGGGCATATCTCACCCTACCAAGGCATGGAAAACCTGTTCGGGGTCCATCCGCCACCGAACCAAACTTGCCCGCGGTCCATCCGCCACCGTACCAGACTTGCCCGCGGGCACATCCCACCGTACCAAATTTGCCCGTGGGCATATTCCACCGTACCAAAACTTGCCTGGGGGCATATCTCACCCCACCAAGGCATGGAAAACCTGTCCGGGGTCCATCCGCCACCGAACCAAACTTGCCCGCGGTCCATCCGCCACCGTACCAGACTTGCCCGCGGGCATATCCCACCGTACCAAATTTGCCCGTGGGCATATTCCACCGTACCAAAACTTGCCTGGGGGCATATCTCACCCTACCAAGGCATGGGAAACTTGCCCAGCCTCCATCCGCATCCGTACCATCGAACTTGCCCGCGGTCCATCCGCCACCGCACCAGACTTGCCCGCGGGCATATCCCACCGTACCAAACTTGCCCGGGGGCATATTCCACCGTACCAAAACTTGCCCGTGGGCATATCTCGCCCGACCATAGCAAGGGAAACGTGCCCGGGGTCCATCCGCCACCGAATCAAACTTGCCCGGGGCGTATCCCACCGTACCAAACTTGCCCGTGGGCATATCCCACCGGACCAAAACTTGCCCATGGGCATATCTCAACCTACCAAGGCAAGGGAAACTTGTCCGGGGTCAATCCCCACGGTTCTAGGGTCCGTCCCACATGCCCGGGGTTCGATCCCCACCGTTCCAGGGTTCGTTCCCCATGTTCCAACCACCTGGGGTTGATACCCATGGTTCCAGGGTCCGTCCCCCATGCCCGGGGTTCGATCCCCATCCTCCCAGGGTTCGTTCCCCATGTTCCATCCTCCTGGGGTTGATCCCCATCGTTCCAGGGTCCGTCCCCCATGCCCGGTGTTCGATCCCCACCGTTCCAGGGTCCGTTCCCTTGGTTCAACTTTCGCTGGGGTTGATCCCCGTGGTTCCAGGGTCCGTCCCCCATGCCCGGGGTTCGATCCCCATCCTCCCAGGGTTCGTTCCCCATGTTCCATCCTCCTGGGGTTGATCCCCATCGTTCCAGGGTCCGTCCCCCATGCCCGGGGTTCGATCCCCACCGTTCCAGGGTCCGTTCCCTTGGTTCAACTTTCGCTGGGGTTGATCCCCGTGGTTCCAGGGTCCGTCCCCCATGCCCGGGGTTCGATCCCCATCCTCCCAGGGTTCGTTCCCCATGTTCCATCCTCCAGGGGTTGATCCCCATCGTTCCAGGGTCCGTCCCCCGTGCCCGGGGTTCGATCCCCACCGTTCCAGGGTCCGTTCCCTTGGTTCAACTTTCGCTGGGGTTGATCCCCATGGTTCCAGGGTCCGTCCCCCATGCCCGGGGTTCGATCCCCATCCTCCCAGGGTTCGTTCCCTATGTTCCATCCTCCAGGGGTTGATCCCCATCGTTCCAGGGTCCGTCCCCCATGCCCGGGGTTCGATCCCCACCGTTCCAGGGTCCGTTCCCTTGGATCAACTTTCGCTGGGGTTGATCCCCATGGTTCCAGGGTCCGTCCCCCATGCCCGGGGTTCGATCCCCATCCTCCCAGGGTTCGTTCCCCATGTTCCATCCTCCTGGGGTTGATCCCCATCGTTCCAGGGTCCGTCCCCCATGCCCGGGGTCCGATCCCCACCGTTCCAGGGTCCGTTCCCTTGGTTCAACTTTCGCTGGGGTTGATCCCCATGGTTCCAGGGTCCGTCCCCCATGCCCGGGGTTCGATCCCCATCCTCCCAGGGTTCGTTCCCCATGTTCCATCCTCCTGGGGTTGATCCCCATCGTTCCAGGGTCCGTCCCCCATGCCCGGGGTTCGATCCCCACCGTTCCAGGGTCCGTTCCCTTGGTTCAACTTTCGCTGGGGTTGATCCCCGTGGTTCCAGGGTCCGTCCCCCATGCCCGGGGTTCGATCCCCATCCTCCCAGGGTTCGTTCCCCATGTTCCATCCTCCAGGGGTTGATTCCCATCGTTCCAGGGTCCGTCCCCCATGCCCGGGGTTCGATCCCCACCGTTCCAGGGTCCGTTCCCTTGGTTCAACTTTCGCTGGGGTTGATCCCCATGGTTCCAGGGTCCGTCCCCCATGCCCGGGGTTCGATCCCCATCCTCCCAGGGTTCGTTCCCCATGTTCCATCCTCCTGGGGTTGATCCCCATCGTTCCAGGGTCCGTCCCCCATGCCCGGGGTTCGATCCCCACCGTTCCAGGGTCCGTTCCCTTGGTTCAACTTTCGCTGGGGTTGATCCCCGTGGTTCCAGGGTCCGTCCCCCATGCCCGGGGTTCGATCCCCATCCTCCCAGGGTTCGTTCCCCATGTTCCATCCTCCAGGGGTTGATTCCCATCGTTCCAGGGTCCGTCCCCCATGCCCGGGGTTCGATCCCCACCGTTCCAGGGTCCGTTCCCTTGGTTCAACTTTCGCTGGGGTTGATCCCCATGGTTCCAGGGTCCGTCCCCCATGCCCGGGGTTCGATCCCCATCCTCCCAGGGTTCGTTCCCTATGTTCCATCCTCCTGGGGTTGATCCCCATGGTTCCAGGGTCCGTCCCCCATGCCCGAGGTTCGATCCCCACCGTTCCAGGGTCCGTTCCCTTGGTTCAACTTTCGCTGGGGTTGATCCCCATGGTTCCAGGGTCCGTCCCCCATGCCCGGGGTTCGATCCCCATCCTCCCAGGGTTCGTTCCCCATGTTCCATCCTCCTGGGGTTGATCCCCATCGTTCCAGGGTCCGTCCCCCATGCCCGGGGTTCGATCCCCACCGTTCCAGGGTCCGTTCCCTTGGTTCAACTTTCGCTGGGGTTGATCCCCGTGGTTCCAGGGTCCGTCCCCCATGCCCGGGGTTCGATCCCCATCCTCCCAGGGTTCGTTCCCCATGTTCCATCCTCCAGGGGTTGATCCCCATCGTTCCAGGGTCCGTCCCCCATGCCCGGGGTTCGATCCCCACCGTTCCAGGGTCCGTTCCCTTGGTTCAACTTTCGCTGGGGTTGATCCCCATGGTTCCAGGGTCCGTCCCCCATGCCCGGGGTTCGATCCCCATCCTCCCAGGGTTCGTTCCCCATGTTCCATCCTCCAGGGGTTGATCCCCATCGTTCCAGGGTCCGTCCCCCATGCCCGGGGTTCGATCCCCACCGTTCCAGGGTCCGTTCCCTTGGTTCAACTTTCGCTGGGGTTGATCCCCATGGTTCCAGGGTCCGTCCCCCATGCCCGGGGTTCGATCCCCATCCTCCCAGGGTTCGTTCCCTATGTTCCATCCTCCTGGGGTTGATCCCCATGGTTCCAGGGTCCGTCCCCC
>JAYWLE010000052.1:1117500-1122500 GCA_037074485.1 Delonix regia | reverse complement strand
CGGGAGGCGCATGCCTTTGCAACGCATCGTGGTTGGGAGGCATGGCCGTCGCATTGCCCGCAGGCGAGTAACGAGAGTGTCCCACGCGTTCGTCCCCGCTCACCGCGCGCCCACGCTGGCAGCTACGTCCGGGCTTATCCAGCAACGGGAGGCAAATGCCTTTGCAACGCATCATGGTTGGGAGGCATGGCCATCGCGTTGCCCGCTCGGGCGCAACTTTAATGGACGGTTGGTGGGAGGACGCCCCGCAAGTGGCCGCGGACGACCAAGAGCGGGTTGGAAGCCCCAGGATCGGTTCCCGACGTGCCCCGCGACCCCATTCAATTCCCTCTCTGTTCGATTCGCGTCACATTTTGGGGGTCGCCGGAGCTTCGCCGGAGTACGGTGGTCGGCCGGCCGCCGGTGGGTGGGCCGGCGGGGGGCGGGGGGCCGCCACCGTTCGGGTGCCATGCCTTGGTGCACCCCAGGTAGCGAACCAACGTTCCTTGCCTGGGCGGTGCGGGGGGGGATGGCATGGCACCCTTCAATTATCGCTCCCCCCCTAAAGAGCTTTATGGGCCTTTTCCATTCTGGCAGGAAGAGATATACTTTTTCGCCAGCCAGCATAAGTTTTTTTTTGGACCTAGAGATCGAATTTTTGCACGATTTTTTGCAGGCATGCTTAGAATGATGAGATCTCCTTCCGCCCCAAATTTCATAATTTTTGGACACCCCTAGAATATTTTGTGAATTTTTACATTCCCGGCAACCGTGGGGCTCTATCCCCAAGCCCGGGCTCCGATCGGGGCGCCGCCAAGCTCCGTTCCCTTCCTCCCAATGGTCCTCACAAGGTTCTCAAATCGAATCAATCGTTGATACGTTAAAACTCCCCGTGGTACGGAGCCAATTGTCTCGCAGCAACAAAAACTTGCCCGCGGTCCATCCGCCACCGTACCAGACTTGCCCGCGGGCACATCCCACCGTACCAAATTTGCCCGTGGGCATATTCCACCGTACCAAAACTTGCCTGGGGGCATATCTCACCCTACCAAGGCATGGGGAACTTGCCCGGCCTCCATCCGCCACCGTACCATCGAACTTGCCCGCGGTCCATCCGCCACCGTACCAGACTTGCCCGCGGGCATATCCCACCGTACCAAATTTGCCCGTGGGCATATTCCACCGTACCAAAACTTGCCTGGGGGCATATCTCACCCTACCAAGGCATGGAAAACCTGTTCGGGGTCCATCCGCCACCGAACCAAACTTGCCCGCGGTCCATCCGCCACCGTACCAGACTTGCCCGCGGGCACATCCCACCGTACCAAATTTGCCCGTGGGCATATTCCACCGTACCAAAACTTGCCTGGGGGCATATCTCACCCTACCAAGGCATGGAAAACCTGTCCGGGGTCCATCCGCCACCGAACCAAACTTGCCCGCGGTCCATCCGCCACCGTACCAGACTTGCCCGCGGGCACATCCCACCGTACCAAATTTGCCCGTGGGCATATTCCACCGTACCAAAACTTGCCTGGGGGCATATCTCACCCCACCAAGGCATGGAAAACCTGTCCGGGGTCCATCCGCCACCGAACCAAACTTGCCCGCGGTCCATCCGCCACCGTACCAGACTTGCCCGCGGGCATATCCCACCGTACCAAATTTGCCCGTGGGCATATTCCACCGTACCAAAACTTGCCTGGGGGCATATCTCACCCTACCAAGGCATGGGAAACTTGCCCAGCCTCCATCCGCATCCGTACCATCGAACTTGCCCGCGGTCCATCCGCCACCGCACCAGACTTGCCCGCGGGCATATCCCACCGTACCAAACTTGCCCGGGGGCATATTCCACCGTACCAAAACTTGCCCGTGGGCATATCTCGCCCGACCATAGCAAGGGAAACGTGCCCGGGGTCCATCCGCCACCGAATCAAACTTGCCCGGGGCGTATCCCACCGTACCAAACTTGCCCGTGGGCATATCCCACCGGACCAAAACTTGCCCATGGGCATATCTCAACCTACCAAGGCAAGGGAAACTTGTCCGGGGTCAATCCCCACGGTTCTAGGGTCCGTCCCACATGCCCGGGGTTCGATCCCCACCGTTCCAGGGTTCGTTCCCCATGTTCCAACCACCTGGGGTTGATACCCATGGTTCCAGGGTCCGTCCCCCATGCCCGGGGTTCGATCCCCATCCTCCCAGGGTTCGTTCCCCATGTTCCATCCTCCTGGGGTTGATCCCCATCGTTCCAGGGTCCGTCCCCCATGCCCGGTGTTCGATCCCCACCGTTCCAGGGTCCGTTCCCTTGGTTCAACTTTCGCTGGGGTTGATCCCCGTGGTTCCAGGGTCCGTCCCCCATGCCCGGGGTTCGATCCCCATCCTCCCAGGGTTCGTTCCCCATGTTCCATCCTCCTGGGGTTGATCCCCATCGTTCCAGGGTCCGTCCCCCATGCCCGGGGTTCGATCCCCACCGTTCCAGGGTCCGTTCCCTTGGTTCAACTTTCGCTGGGGTTGATCCCCGTGGTTCCACGGTCCGTCCCCCATGCCCGGGGTTCGATCCCCATCCTCCCAGGGTTCGTTCCCCATGTTCCATCCTCCAGGGGTTGATCCCCATCGTTCCAGGGTCCGTCCCCCGTGCCCGGGGTTCGATCCCCACCGTTCCAGGGTCCGTTCCCTTGGTTCAACTTTCGCTGGGGTTGATCCCCATGGTTCCAGGGTCCGTCCCCCATGCCCGGGGTTCGATCCCCATCCTCCCAGGGTTCGTTCCCTATGTTCCATCCTCCAGGGGTTGATCCCCATCGTTCCAGGGTCCGTCCCCCATGCCCGGGGTTCGATCCCCACCGTTCCAGGGTCCGTTCCCTTGGATCAACTTTCGCTGGGGTTGATCCCCATGGTTCCAGGGTCCGTCCCCCATGCCCGGGGTTCGATCCCCATCCTCCCAGGGTTCGTTCCCCATGTTCCATCCTCCTGGGGTTGATCCCCATCGTTCCAGGGTCCGTCCCCCATGCCCGGGGTCCGATCCCCACCGTTCCAGGGTCCGTTCCCTTGGTTCAACTTTCGCTGGGGTTGATCCCCATGGTTCCAGGGTCCGTCCCCCATGCCCGGGGTTCGATCCCCATCCTCCCAGGGTTCGTTCCCCATGTTCCATCCTCCTGGGGTTGATCCCCATCGTTCCAGGGTCCGTCCCCCATGCCCGGGGTTCGATCCCCACCGTTCCAGGGTCCGTTCCCTTGGTTCAACTTTCGCTGGGGTTGATCCCCGTGGTTCCAGGGTCCGTCCCCCATGCCCGGGGTTCGATCCCCATCCTCCCAGGGTTCGTTCCCCATGTTCCATCCTCCAGGGGTTGATTCCCATCGTTCCAGGGTCCGTCCCCCATGCCCGGGGTTCGATCCCCACCGTTCCAGGGTCCGTTCCCTTGGTTCAACTTTCGCTGGGGTTGATCCCCATGGTTCCAGGGTCCGTCCCCCATGCCCGGGGTTCGATCCCCATCCTCCCAGGGTTCGTTCCCCATGTTCCATCCTCCTGGGGTTGATCCCCATCGTTCCAGGGTCCGTCCCCCATGCCCGGGGTTCGATCCCCACCGTTCCAGGGTCCGTTCCCTTGGTTCAACTTTCGCTGGGGTTGATCCCCGTGGTTCCAGGGTCCGTCCCCCATGCCCGGGGTTCGATCCCCATCCTCCCAGGGTTCGTTCCCCATGTTCCATCCTCCTGGGGTTGATCCCCATCGTTCCAGGGTCCGTCCCCCATGCCCGGGGTTCGATCCCCACCGTTCCAGGGTCCGTTCCCTTGGTTCAACTTTCGCTGGGGTTGATCCCCAAGGTTCCAGGGTCCGTCCCCCATGCCCGGGGTTCGATCCCCATCCTCCCAGGGTTCGTTCCCCATGTTCCATCCTCCAGGGGTTGATCCCCATCGTTCCAGGGTCCGTCCCCCATGCCCGGGGTTCGATCCCCACCGTTCCAGGGTCCGTTCCCTTGGTTCAACTTTCGCTGGGGTTGATCCCCATGGTTCCAGGGTCCGTCCCCCATGCCCGGGGTTCGATCCCCATCCTCCCAGGGTTCGTTCCCTATGTTCCATCCTCCTGGGGTTGATCCCCATGGTTCCAGGGTCCGTCCCCCATGCCCGGGGTTCGATCCCCACCGTTCCAGGGTCCGTTCCCTTGGTTCAACTTTCGCTGGGGTTGATCCCCAAGGTTCCAGGGTCCGTCCCCCATGCCCGGGGTTCGATCCCCATCCTCCCAGGGTTCGTTCCCCATGTTCCATCCTCCTGGGGTTGATCCCCATCGTTCCAGGGTCCGTCCCCCATGCCCGGGGTTCGATCCCCACCGTTCCAGGGTCCGTTCCCTTGGTTCAACTTTCGCTGGGGTTGATCCCCATGGTTCCAGGGTCCGTCCCCCATGCCCGGGGTTCGATCCCCATCCTCCCAGGGTTCGTTCCCCATGTTCCATCCTCCTGGGGTTGATTCCCATCGTTCCAGGGTCCGTCCCCCATGCCCGGGGTTCGATCCCCATCCTCCCAGGGTTCGTTCCCCATGTTCCATCCTCCTGGGGTTGATCCCCATGGTTCCAGGGTCCGTCCCCCATGCCCGGGGTTCGATCCCCACCGTTCCAGGGTTCGTTCCCTTGGATCAAATTTCGCTGGGGTTGATCCCCGTGGTTCCAGGGTCCGTCCCCCATGCCCGGGGTTCGATCCCCATCCTCCCAGGGTTCGTTCCCCATGTTCCATCCACCAGGGGTTGATCCCCATCGTTCCAGGGTCCGTCCCCCATGCCCGGGGTTCGATCCCCACCGTTCCAGGGTTCGTTCCCTTGGTTCAACTTTCGCTGGGGTTGATCCCCATGGTTCCAGGGTCCGTCCCTCATGCCCGGGGTTCGATCCCCATCCTCCCAGGGTTCGTTCCCCATGTTCCATCCTCCTGGGGTTGATCCCCATCGTTCCAGGGTCCGTCCCCCATGCCCGGGGTTCGATCCCCACCGTTCCAGGGTTCGTTCCCTTGGATCAAATTTCGCTGGGGTTGATCC
>JAYWLE010000052.1:1102500-1107500 GCA_037074485.1 Delonix regia | reverse complement strand
AAAAACTTGCCCGCGGTCCATCCGCCACCGTACCAGACTTGCCCGCGGGCACATCCCACCGTACCAAATTTGCCCGTGGGCATATTCCACCGTACCAAAACTTGCCTGGGGGCATATCTCACCCTACCAAGGCATGGGGAACTTGCCCGGCCTCCATCCGCCACCGTACCATCGAACTTGCCCGCGGTCCATCCGCCACCGTACCAGACTTGCCCGCGGGCATATCCCACCGTACCAAATTTGCCCGTGGGCATATTCCACCGTACCAAAACTTGCCTGGGGGCATATCTCACCCTACCAAGGCATGGAAAACCTGTTCGGGGTCCATCCGCCACCGAACCAAACTTGCCCGCGGTCCATCCGCCACCGTACCAGACTTGCCCGCGGGCACATCCCACCGTACCAAATTTGCCCGTGGGCATATTCCACCGTACCAAAACTTGCCTGGGGGCATATCTCACCCTACCAAGGCATGGAAAACCTGTCCGGGGTCCATCCGCCACCGAACCAAACTTGCCCGCGGTCCATCCGCCACCGTACCAGACTTGCCCGCGGGCACATCCCACCGTACCAAATTTGCCCGTGGGCATATTCCACCGTACCAAAACTTGCCTGGGGGCATATCTCACCCCACCAAGGCATGGAAAACCTGTCCGGGGTCCATCCGCCACCGAACCAAACTTGCCCGCGGTCCATCCGCCACCGTACCAGACTTGCCCGCGGGCATATCCCACCGTACCAAATTTGCCCGTGGGCATATTCCACCGTACCAAAACTTGCCTGGGGGCATATCTCACCCTACCAAGGCATGGGAAACTTGCCCAGCCTCCATCCGCATCCGTACCATCGAACTTGCCCGCGGTCCATCCGCCACCGCACCAGACTTGCCCGCGGGCATATCCCACCGTACCAAACTTGCCCGGGGGCATATTCCACCGTACCAAAACTTGCCCGTGGGCATATCTCGCCCGACCATAGCAAGGGAAACGTGCCCGGGGTCCATCCGCCACCGAATCAAACTTGCCCGGGGCGTATCCCACCGTACCAAACTTGCCCGTGGGCATATCCCACCGGACCAAAACTTGCCCATGGGCATATCTCAACCTACCAAGGCAAGGGAAACTTGTCCGGGGTCAATCCCCACGGTTCTAGGGTCCGTCCCACATGCCCGGGGTTCGATCCCCACCGTTCCAGGGTTCGTTCCCCATGTTCCAACCACCTGGGGTTGATACCCATGGTTCCAGGGTCCGTCCCCCATGCCCGGGGTTCGATCCCCATCCTCCCAGGGTTCGTTCCCCATGTTCCATCCTCCTGGGGTTGATCCCCATCGTTCCAGGGTCCGTCCCCCATGCCCGGTGTTCGATCCCCACCGTTCCAGGGTCCGTTCCCTTGGTTCAACTTTCGCTGGGGTTGATCCCCGTGGTTCCAGGGTCCGTCCCCCATGCCCGGGGTTCGATCCCCATCCTCCCAGGGTTCGTTCCCCATGTTCCATCCTCCTGGGGTTGATCCCCATCGTTCCAGGGTCCGTCCCCCATGCCCGGGGTTCGATCCCCACCGTTCCAGGGTCCGTTCCCTTGGTTCAACTTTCGCTGGGGTTGATCCCCGTGGTTCCAGGGTCCGTCCCCCATGCCCGGGGTTCGATCCCCATCCTCCCAGGGTTCGTTCCCCATGTTCCATCCTCCAGGGGTTGATCCCCATCGTTCCAGGGTCCGTCCCCCGTGCCCGGGGTTCGATCCCCACCGTTCCAGGGTCCGTTCCCTTGGTTCAACTTTCGCTGGGGTTGATCCCCATGGTTCCAGGGTCCGTCCCCCATGCCCGGGGTTCGATCCCCATCCTCCCAGGGTTCGTTCCCTATGTTCCATCCTCCAGGGGTTGATCCCCATCGTTCCAGGGTCCGTCCCCCATGCCCGGGGTTCGATCCCCACCGTTCCAGGGTCCGTTCCCTTGGATCAACTTTCGCTGGGGTTGATCCCCATGGTTCCAGGGTCCGTCCCCCATGCCCGGGGTTCGATCCCCATCCTCCCAGGGTTCGTTCCCCATGTTCCATCCTCCTGGGGTTGATCCCCATCATTCCAGGGTCCGTCCCCCATGCCCGGGGTCCGATCCCCACCGTTCCAGGGTCCGTTCCCTTGGTTCAACTTTCGCTGGGGTTGATCCCCATGGTTCCAGGGTCCGTCCCCCATGCCCGGGGTTCGATCCCCATCCTCCCAGGGTTCGTTCCCCATGTTCCATCCTCCTGGGGTTGATCCCCATCGTTCCAGGGTCCGTCCCCCATGCCCGGGGTTCGATCCCCACCGTTCCAGGGTCCGTTCCCTTGGTTCAACTTTCGCTGGGGTTGATCCCCGTGGTTCCAGGGTCCGTCCCCCATGCCCGGGGTTCGATCCCCATCCTCCCAGGGTTCGTTCCCCATGTTCCATCCTCCAGGGGTTGATTCCCATCGTTCCAGGGTCCGTCCCCCATGCCCGGGGTTCGATCCCCACCGTTCCAGGGTCCGTTCCCTTGGTTCAACTTTCGCTGGGGTTGATCCCCATGGTTCCAGGGTCCGTCCCCCATGCCCGGGGTTCGATCCCCATCCTCCCAGGGTTCGTTCCCCATGTTCCATCCTCCTGGGGTTGATCCCCATCGTTCCAGGGTCCATCCCCCATGCCCGGGGTTCGATCCCCACCGTTCCAGGGTCCGTTCCCTTGGTTCAACTTTCGCTGGGGTTGATCCCCATGGTTCCAGGGTCCGTCCCCCATGCCCGGGGTTCGATCCCCATCCTCCCAGGGTTCGTTCCCCATGTTCCATCCTCCAGGGGTTGATTCCCATCGTTCCAGGGTCCGTCCCCCATGCCCGGGGTTCGATCCCCACCGTTCCAGGGTCCGTTCCCTTGGTTCAACTTTCGCTGGGGTTGATCCCCATGGTTCCAGGGTCCGTCCCCCATGCCCGGGGTTCGATCCCCATCCTCCCAGGGTTCGTTCCCTATGTTCCATCCTCCTGGGGTTGATCCCCATGGTTCCAGGGTCCGTCCCCCATGCCCGGGGTTCGATCCCCACCGTTCCAGGGTCCGTTCCCTTGGTTCAACTTTCGCTGGGGTTGATCCCCATGGTTCCAGGGTCCGTCCCCCATGCCCGGGGTTCGATCCCCATCCTCCCAGGGTTCGTTCCCCATGTTCCATCCTCCTGGGGTTGATCCCCATCGTTCCAGGGTCCGTCCCCCATGCCCGGGGTTCGATCCCCACCGTTCCAGGGTCCGTTCCCTTGGTTCAACTTTCGCTGGGGTTGATCCCCGTGGTTCCAGGGTCCGTCCCCCATGCCCGGGGTTCGATCCCCATCCTCCCAGGGTTCGTTCCCCATGTTCCATCCTCCAGGGGTTGATCCCCATCGTTCCAGGGTCCGTCCCCCATGCCCGGGGTTCGATCCCCACCGTTCCAGGGTCCGTTCCCTTGGTTCAACTTTCGCTGGGGTTGATCCCCATGGTTCCAGGGTCCGTCCCCCATGCCCGGGGTTCGATCCCCATCCTCCCAGGGTTCGTTCCCCATGTTCCATCCTCCAGGGGTTGATCCCCATCGTTCCAGGGTCCGTCCCCCATGCCCGGGGTTCGATCCCCACCGTTCCAGGGTCCGTTCCCTTGGTTCAACTTTCGCTGGGGTTGATCCCCATGGTTCCAGGGTCCGTCCCCCATGCCCGGGGTTCGATCCCCATCCTCCCAGGGTTCGTTCCCTATGTTCCATCCTCCTGGGGTTGATCCCCATGGTTCCAGGGTCCGTCCCCCATGCCCGGGGTTCGATCCCCACCGTTCCAGGGTCCGTTCCCTTGGTTCAACTTTCGCTGGGGTTGATCCCCAAGGTTCCAGGGTCCGTCCCCCATGCCCGGGGTTCGATCCCCATCCTCCCAGGGTTCGTTCCCCATGTTCCATCCTCCTGGGGTTGATCCCCATCGTTCCAGGGTCCGTCCCCCATGCCCGGGGTTCGATCTCCACCGTTCCAGGGTCCGTTCCCTTGGTTCAACTTTCGCTGGGGTTGATCCCCATGGTTCCAGGGTCCGTCCCCCATGCCCGGGGTTCGATCCCCATCCTCCCAGGGTTCGTTCCCCATGTTCCATCCTCCTGGGGTTGATTCCCATCGTTCCAGGGTCCGTCCCCCATGCCCGGGGTTCGATCCCCATCCTCCCAGGGTTCGTTCCCCATGTTCCATCCTCCTGGGGTTGATCCCCATGGTTCCAGGGTCCGTCCCCCATGCCCGGGGTTCGATCCCCACCGTTCCAGGGTTCGTTCCCTTGGATCAAATTTCGCTGGGGTTGATCCCCGTGGTTCCAGGGTCCGTCCCCCATGCCCGGGGTTCGATCCCCATCCTCCCAGGGTTCGTTCCCCATGTTCCATCCACCAGGGGTTGATCCCCATCGTTCCAGGGTCCGTCCCCCATGCCCGGGGTTCGATCCCCACCGTTCCAGGGTTCGTTCCCTTGGTTCAACTTTCGCTGGGGTTGATCCCCATGGTTCCAGGGTCCGTCCCTCATGCCCGGGGTTCGATCCCCATCCTCCCAGGGTTCGTTCCCCATGTTCCATCCTCCTGGGGTTGATCCCCATCGTTCCAGGGTCCGTCCCCCATGCCCGGGGTTCGATCCCCACCGTTCCAGGGTTCGTTCCCTTGGATCAAATTTCGCTGGGGTTGATCCCCATGGTTCCAGGGTCCGTCCCCCATGCCCGGGGTTCGATCCCCATCCTCTCAGGGTTCGTTCCCCATGTTCCATCCCCCAGGGGTTGATCCCCATCGTTCCAGGGTCCGTCCCCCATGCCCGGGGTTCGATCCCCACCGTTCCAGGGTTCGTTCCCTTGGATCAAATTTCGCTGGGGTTGATCCCCATGGTTCCAGGGTCCGTCCCCCATGCCCGGGGTTCGATCCCCATCCTCCCAGGGTTCGTTCCCCATGTTCCATCCACCAGGGGTTGATCCCCATCGTTCCAGGGTCCGTCCCCCATGCCCGGGGTTCGATCCCCACCGTTCCAGGGTTCGTTCCCTTGG
>JAYWLE010000052.1:1087500-1092500 GCA_037074485.1 Delonix regia | reverse complement strand
TGCCCGCGGTCCATCCGCCACCGTACCAGACTTGCCCGCGGGCACATCCCACCGTACCAAATTTGCCCGTGGGCATATTCCACCGTACCAAAACTTGCCTGGGGGCATATCTCACCCTACCAAGGCATGGAAAACCTGTCCGGGGTCCATCCGCCACCGAACCAAACTTGCCCGCGGTCCATCCGCCACCGTACCAGACTTGCCCGCGGGCACATCCCACCGTACCAAATTTGCCCGTGGGCATATTCCACCGTACCAAAACTTGCCTGGGGGCATATCTCACCCCACCAAGGCATGGAAAACCTGTCCGGGGTCCATCCGCCACCGAACCAAACTTGCCCGCGGTCCATCCGCCACCGTACCAGACTTGCCCGCGGGCATATCCCACCGTACCAAATTTGCCCGTGGGCATATTCCACCGTACCAAAACTTGCCTGGGGGCATATCTCACCCTACCAAGGCATGGGAAACTTGCCCAGCCTCCATCCGCATCCGTACCATCGAACTTGCCCGCGGTCCATCCGCCACCGCACCAGACTTGCCCGCGGGCATATCCCACCGTACCAAACTTGCCCGGGGGCATATTCCACCGTACCAAAACTTGCCCGTGGGCATATCTCGCCCGACCATAGCAAGGGAAACGTGCCCGGGGTCCATCCGCCACCGAATCAAACTTGCCCGGGGCGTATCCCACCGTACCAAACTTGCCCGTGGGCATATCCCACCGGACCAAAACTTGCCCATGGGCATATCTCAACCTACCAAGGCAAGGGAAACTTGTCCGGGGTCAATCCCCACGGTTCTAGGGTCCGTCCCACATGCCCGGGGTTCGATCCCCACCGTTCCAGGGTTCGTTCCCCATGTTCCAACCACCTGGGGTTGATACCCATGGTTCCAGGGTCCGTCCCCCATGCCCGGGGTTCGATCCCCATCCTCCCAGGGTTCGTTCCCCATGTTCCATCCTCCTGGGGTTGATCCCCATCGTTCCAGGGTCCGTCCCCCATGCCCGGTGTTCGATCCCCACCGTTCCAGGGTCCGTTCCCTTGGTTCAACTTTCGCTGGGGTTGATCCCCGTGGTTCCAGGGTCCGTCCCCCATGCCCGGGGTTCGATCCCCATCCTCCCAGGGTTCGTTCCCCATGTTCCATCCTCCTGGGGTTGATCCCCATCGTTCCAGGGTCCGTCCCCCATGCCCGGGGTTCGATCCCCACCGTTCCAGGGTCCGTTCCCTTGGTTCAACTTTCGCTGGGGTTGATCCCCGTGGTTCCAGGGTCCGTCCCCCATGCCCGGGGTTCGATCCCCATCCTCCCAGGGTTCGTTCCCCATGTTCCATCCTCCAGGGGTTGATCCCCATCGTTCCAGGGTCCGTCCCCCGTGCCCGGGGTTCGATCCCCACCGTTCCAGGGTCCGTTCCCTTGGTTCAACTTTCGCTGGGGTTGATCCCCATGGTTCCAGGGTCCGTCCCCCATGCCCGGGGTTCGATCCCCATCCTCCCAGGGTTCGTTCCCTATGTTCCATCCTCCAGGGGTTGATCCCCATCGTTCCAGGGTCCGTCCCCCATGCCCGGGGTTCGATCCCCACCGTTCCAGGGTCCGTTCCCTTGGATCAACTTTCGCTGGGGTTGATCCCCATGGTTCCAGGGTCCGTCCCCCATGCCCGGGGTTCGATCCCCATCCTCCCAGGGTTCGTTCCCCATGTTCCATCCCCCAGGGGTTGATCCCCATCGTTCCAGGGTCCGTCCCCCATGCCCGGGGTCCGATCCCCACCGTTCCAGGGTCCGTTCCCTTGGTTCAACTTTCGCTGGGGTTGATCCCCATGGTTCCAGGGTCCGTCCCCCATGCCCGGGGTTCGATCCCCATCCTCCCAGGGTTCGTTCCCCATGTTCCATCCTCCTGGGGTTGATCCCCATCGTTCCAGGGTCCGTCCCCCATGCCCGGGGTTCGATCCCCACCGTTCCAGGGTCCGTTCCCTTGGTTCAACTTTCGCTGGGGTTGATCCCCGTGGTTCCAGGGTCCGTCCCCCATGCCCGGGGTTCGATCCCCATCCTCCCAGGGTTCGTTCCCCATGTTCCATCCTCCAGGGGTTGATTCCCATCGTTCCAGGGTCCGTCCCCCATGCCCGGGGTTCGATCCCCACCGTTCCAGGGTCCGTTCCCTTGGTTCAACTTTCGCTGGGGTTGATCCCCATGGTTCCAGGGTCCGTCCCCCATGCCCGGGGTTCGATCCCCATCCTCCCAGGGTTCGTTCCCCATGTTCCATCCTCCTGGGGTTGATCCCCATCGTTCCAGGGTCCGTCCCCCATGCCCGGGGTTCGATCCCCACCGTTCCAGGGTCCGTTCCCTTGGTTCAACTTTCGCTGGGGTTGATCCCCGGGGTTCCAGGGTCCGTCCCCCATGCCCGGGGTTCGATCCCCATCCTCCCAGGGTTCGTTCCCCATGTTCCATCCTCCAGGGGTTGATTCCCATCGTTCCAGGGTCCGTCCCCCATGCCCGGGGTTCGATCCCCACCGTTCCAGGGTCCGTTCCCTTGGTTCAACTTTCGCTGGGGTTGATCCCCATGGTTCCAGGGTCCGTCCCCCATGCCCGGGGTTCGATCCCCATCCTCCCAGGGTTCGTTCCCTATGTTCCATCCTCCTGGGGTTGATCCCCATGGTTCCAGGGTCCGTCCCCCATGCCCGGGGTTCGATCCCCACCGTTCCAGGGTCCGTTCCCTTGGTTCAACTTTCGCTGGGGTTGATCCCCATGGTTCCAGGGTCCGTCCCCCATGCCCGGGGTTCGATCCCCATCCTCCCAGGGTTCGTTCCCCATGTTCCATCCTCCTGGGGTTGATCCCCATCGTTCCAGGGTCCGTCCCCCATGCCCGGGGTTCGATCCCCACCGTTCCAGGGTCCGTTCCCTTGGTTCAACTTTCGCTGGGGTTGATCCCCGTGGTTCCAGGGTCCGTCCCCCATGCCCGGGGTTCGATCCCCATCCTCCCAGGGTTCGTTCCCCATGTTCCATCCTCCAGGGGTTGATCCCCATCGTTCCAGGGTCCGTCCCCCATGCCCGGGGTTCGATCCCCACCGTTCCAGGGTCCGTTCCCTTGGTTCAACTTTCGCTGGGGTTGATCCCCATGGTTCCAGGGTCCGTCCCCCATGCCCGGGGTTCGATCCCCATCCTCCCAGGGTTCGTTCCCCATGTTCCATCCTCCAGGGGTTGATCCCCATCGTTCCAGGGTCCGTCCCCCATGCCCGGGGTTCGATCCCCACCGTTCCAGGGTCCGTTCCCTTGGTTCAACTTTCGCTGGGGTTGATCCCCATGGTTCCAGGGTCCGTCCCCCATGCCCGGGGTTCGATCCCCATCCTCCCAGGGTTCGTTCCCTATGTTCCATCCTCCTGGGGTTGATCCCCATGGTTCCAGGGTCCGTCCCCCATGCCCGGGGTTCGATCCCCACCGTTCCAGGGTCCGTTCCCTTGGTTCAACTTTCGCTGGGGTTGATCCCCAAGGTTCCAGGGTCCGTCCCCCATGCCCGGGGTTCGATCCCCATCCTCCCAGGGTTCGTTCCCCATGTTCCATCCTCCTGGGGTTGATCCCCATCGTTCCAGGGTCCGTCCCCCATGCCCGGGGTTCGATCCCCACCGTTCCAGGGTCCGTTCCCTTGGTTCAACTTTCGCTGGGGTTGATCCCCATGGTTCCAGGGTCCGTCCCCCATGCCCGGGGTTCGATCCCCATCCTCCCAGGGTTCGTTCCCCATGTTCCATCCTCCTGGGGTTGATTCCCATCGTTCCAGGGTCCGTCCCCCATGCCCGGGGTTCGATCCCCATCCTCCCAGGGTTCGTTCCCCATGTTCCATCCTCCTGGGGTTGATCCCCATGGTTCCAGGGTCCGTCCCCCATGCCCGGGGTTCGATCCCCACCGTTCCAGGGTTCGTTCCCTTGGATCAAATTTCGCTGGGGTTGATCCCCGTGGTTCCAGGGTCCGTCCCCCATGCCCGGGGTTCGATCCCCATCCTCCCAGGGTTCGTTCCCCATGTTCCATCCACCAGGGGTTGATCCCCATCGTTCCAGGGTCCGTCCCCCATGCCCGGGGTTCGATCCCCACCGTTCCAGGGTTCGTTCCCTTGGTTCAACTTTCGCTGGGGTTGATCCCCATGGTTCCAGGGTCCGTCCCTCATGCCCGGGGTTCGATCCCCATCCTCCCAGGGTTCGTTCCCCATGTTCCATCCTCCTGGGGTTGATCCCCATGGTTCCAGGGTCCGTCCCCCATGCCCGGGGTTCGATCCCCACCGTTCCAGGGTTCGTTCCCTTGGATCAAATTTCGCTGGGGTTGATCCCCGTGGTTCCAGGGTCCGTCCCCCATGCCCGGGGTTCGATCCCCATCCTCCCAGGGTTCGTTCCCCATGTTCCATCCACCAGGGGTTGATCCCCATCGTTCCAGGGTCCGTCCCCCATGCCCGGGGTTCGATCCCCACCGTTCCAGGGTTCGTTCCCTTGGTTCAACTTTCGCTGGGGTTGATCCCCATGGTTCCAGGGTCCGTCCCTCATGCCCGGGGTTCGATCCCCATCCTCCCAGGGTTCGTTCCCCATGTTCCATCCTCCTGGGGTTGATCCCCATCGTTCCAGGGTCCGTCCCCCATGCCCGGGGTTCGATCCCCACCGTTCCAGGGTTCGTTCCCTTGGATCAAATTTCGCTGGGGTTGATCCCCATGGTTCCAGGGTCCGTCCCCCATGCCCGGGGTTCGATCCCCATCCTCTCAGGGTTCGTTCCCCATGTTCCATCCCCCAGGGGTTGATCCCCATCGTTCCAGGGTCCGTCCCCCATGCCCGGGGTTCGATCCCCACCGTTCCAGGGTTCGTTCCCTTGGATCAAATTTCGCTGGGGTTGATCCCCATGGTTCCAGGGTCCGTCCCCCATGCCCGGGGTTCGATCCCCATCCTCCCAGGGTTCGTTCCCCATGTTCCATCCACCAGGGGTTGATCCCCATCGTTCCAGGGTCCGTCCCCCATGCCCGGGGTTCGATCCCCA
>JAYWLE010000052.1:1072500-1077500 GCA_037074485.1 Delonix regia | reverse complement strand
GTCCATCCGCCACCGAACCAAACTTGCCCGCGGTCCATCCGCCACCGTACCAGACTTGCCCGCGGGCACATCCCACCGTACCAAATTTGCCCGTGGGCATATTCCACCGTACCAAAACTTGCCTGGGGGCATATCTCACCCTACCAAGGCATGGAAAACCTGTCCGGGGTCCATCCGCCACCGAACCAAACTTGCCCGCGGTCCATCCGCCACCGTACCAGACTTGCCCGCGGGCACATCCCACCGTACCAAATTTGCCCGTGGGCATATTCCACCGTACCAAAACTTGCCTGGGGGCATATCTCACCCCACCAAGGCATGGAAAACCTGTCCGGGGTCCATCCGCCACCGAACCAAACTTGCCCGCGGTCCATCCGCCACCGTACCAGACTTGCCCGCGGGCATATCCCACCGTACCAAATTTGCCCGTGGGCATATTCCACCGTACCAAAACTTGCCTGGGGGCATATCTCACCCTACCAAGGCATGGGAAACTTGCCCAGCCTCCATCCGCATCCGTACCATCGAACTTGCCCGCGGTCCATCCGCCACCGCACCAGACTTGCCCGCGGGCATATCCCACCGTACCAAACTTGCCCGGGGGCATATTCCACCGTACCAAAACTTGCCCGTGGGCATATCTCGCCCGACCATAGCAAGGGAAACGTGCCCGGGGTCCATCCGCCACCGAATCAAACTTGCCCGGGGCGTATCCCACCGTACCAAACTTGCCCGTGGGCATATCCCACCGGACCAAAACTTGCCCATGGGCATATCTCAACCTACCAAGGCAAGGGAAACTTGTCCGGGGTCAATCCCCACGGTTCTAGGGTCCGTCCCACATGCCCGGGGTTCGATCCCCACCGTTCCAGGGTTCGTTCCCCATGTTCCAACCACCTGGGGTTGATACCCATGGTTCCAGGGTCCGTCCCCCATGCCCGGGGTTCGATCCCCATCCTCCCAGGGTTCGTTCCCCATGTTCCATCCTCCTGGGGTTGATCCCCATCGTTCCAGGGTCCGTCCCCCATGCCCGGTGTTCGATCCCCACCGTTCCAGGGTCCGTTCCCTTGGTTCAACTTTCGCTGGGGTTGATCCCCGTGGTTCCAGGGTCCGTCCCCCATGCCCGGGGTTCGATCCCCATCCTCCCAGGGTTCGTTCCCCATGTTCCATCCTCCTGGGGTTGATCCCCATCGTTCCAGGGTCCGTCCCCCATGCCCGGGGTTCGATCCCCACCGTTCCAGGGTCCGTTCCCTTGGTTCAACTTTCGCTGGGGTTGATCCCCGTGGTTCCAGGGTCCGTCCCCCATGCCCGGGGTTCGATCCCCATCCTCCCAGGGTTCGTTCCCCATGTTCCATCCTCCAGGGGTTGATCCCCATCGTTCCAGGGTCCGTCCCCCGTGCCCGGGGTTCGATCCCCACCGTTCCAGGGTCCGTTCCCTTGGTTCAACTTTCGCTGGGGTTGATCCCCATGGTTCCAGGGTCCGTCCCCCATGCCCGGGGTTCGATCCCCATCCTCCCAGGGTTCGTTCCCTATGTTCCATCCTCCAGGGGTTGATCCCCATCGTTCCAGGGTCCGTCCCCCATGCCCGGGGTTCGATCCCCACCGTTCCAGGGTCCGTTCCCTTGGATCAACTTTCGCTGGGGTTGATCCCCATGGTTCCAGGGTCCGTCCCCCATGCCCGGGGTTCGATCCCCATCCTCCCAGGGTTCGTTCCCCATGTTCCATCCTCCTGGGGTTGATCCCCATCGTTCCAGGGTCCGTCCCCCATGCCCGGGGTCCGATCCCCACCGTTCCAGGGTCCGTTCCCTTGGTTCAACTTTCGCTGGGGTTGATCCCCATGGTTCCAGGGTCCGTCCCCCATGCCCGGGGTTCGATCCCCATCCTCCCAGGGTTCGTTCCCCATGTTCCATCCTCCTGGGGTTGATCCCCATCGTTCCAGGGTCCGTCCCCCATGCCCGGGGTTCGATCCCCACCGTTCCAGGGTCCGTTCCCTTGGTTCAACTTTCGCTGGGGTTGATCCCCGTGGTTCCAGGGTCCGTCCCCCATGCCCGGGGTTCGATCCCCATCCTCCCAGGGTTCGTTCCCCATGTTCCATCCTCCAGGGGTTGATTCCCATCGTTCCAGGGTCCGTCCCCCATGCCCGGGGTTCGATCCCCACCGTTCCAGGGTCCGTTCCCTTGGTTCAACTTTCGCTGGGGTTGATCCCCATGGTTCCAGGGTCCGTCCCCCATGCCCGGGGTTCGATCCCCATCCTCCCAGGGTTCGTTCCCCATGTTCCATCCTCCTGGGGTTGATCCCCATCGTTCCAGGGTCCGTCCCCCATGCCCGGGGTTCGATCCCCACCGTTCCAGGGTCCGTTCCCTTGGTTCAACTTTCGCTGGGGTTGATCCCCGTGGTTCCAGGGTCCGTCCCCCATGCCCGGGGTTCGATCCCCATCCTCCCAGGGTTCGTTCCCCATGTTCCATCCTCCAGGGGTTGATTCCCATCGTTCCAGGGTCCGTCCCCCATGCCCGGGGTTCGATCCCCACCGTTCCAGGGTCCGTTCCCTTGGTTCAACTTTCGCTGGGGTTGATCCCCATGGTTCCAGGGTCCGTCCCCCATGCCCGGGGTTCGATCCCCATCCTCCCAGGGTTCGTTCCCTATGTTCCATCCTCCTGGGGTTGATCCCCATGGTTCCAGGGTCCGTCCCCCATGCCCGGGGTTCGATCCCCACCGTTCCAGGGTCCGTTCCCTTGGTTCAACTTTCGCTGGGGTTGATCCCCATGGTTCCAGGGTCCGTCCCCCATGCCCGGGGTTCGATCCCCATCCTCCCAGGGTTCGTTCCCCATGTTCCATCCTCCTGGGGTTGATCCCCATCGTTCCAGGGTCCGTCCCCCATGCCCGGGGTTCGATCCCCACCGTTCCAGGGTCCGTTCCCTTGGTTCAACTTTCGCTGGGGTTGATCCCCGTGGTTCCAGGGTCCGTCCCCCATGCCCGGGGTTCGATCCCCATCCTCCCAGGGTTCGTTCCCCATGTTCCATCCTCCAGGGGTTGATCCCCATCGTTCCAGGGTCCGTCCCCCATGCCCGGGGTTCGATCCCCACCGTTCCAGGGTCCGTTCCCTTGGTTCAACTTTCGCTGGGGTTGATCCCCATGGTTCCAGGGTCCGTCCCCCATGCCCGGGGTTCGATCCCCATCCTCCCAGGGTTCGTTCCCCATGTTCCATCCTCCAGGGGTTGATCCCCATCGTTCCAGGGTCCGTCCCCCATGCCCGGGGTTCGATCCCCACCGTTCCAGGGTCCGTTCCCTTGGTTCAACTTTCGCTGGGGTTGATCCCCATGGTTCCAGGGTCCGTCCCCCATGCCCGGGGTTCGATCCCCATCCTCCCAGGGTTCGTTCCCTATGTTCCATCCTCCTGGGGTTGATCCCCATGGTTCCAGGGTCCGTCCCCCATGCCCGGGGTTCGATCCCCACCGTTCCAGGGTCCGTTCCCTTGGTTCAACTTTCGCTGGGGTTGATCCCCATGGTTCCAGGGTCCGTCCCCCATGCCCGGGGTTCGATCCCCATCCTCCCAGGGTTCGTTCCCCATGTTCCATCCTCCTGGGGTTGATCCCCATCGTTCCAGGGTCCGTCCCCCATGCCCGGGGTTCGATCCCCACCGTTCCAGGGTCCGTTCCCTTGGTTCAACTTTCGCTGGGGTTGATCCCCATGGTTCCAGGGTCCGTCCCCCATGCCCGGGGTTCGATCCCCATCCTCCCAGGGTTCGTTCCCCATGTTCCATCCTCCTGGGGTTGATTCCCATCGTTCCAGGGTCCGTCCCCCATGCCCGGGGTTCGATCCCCATCCTCCCAGGGTTCGTTCCCCATGTTCCATCCTCCTGGGGTTGATCCCCATGGTTCCAGGGTCCGTCCCCCATGCCCGGGGTTCGATCCCCACCGTTCCAGGGTTCGTTCCCTTGGATCAAATTTCGCTGGGGTTGATCCCCGTGGTTCCAGGGTCCGTCCCCCATGCCCGGGGTTCGATCCCCATGCTCCCAGGGTTCGTTCCCCATGTTCCATCCACCAGGGGTTGATCCCCATCGTTCCAGGGTCCGTCCCCCATGCCCGGGGTTCGATCCCCACCGTTCCAGGGTTCGTTCCCTTGGTTCAACTTTCGCTGGGGTTGATCCCCATGGTTCCAGGGTCCGTCCCTCATGCCCGGGGTTCGATCCCCATCCTCCCAGGGTTCGTTCCCCATGTTCCATCCTCCTGGGGTTGATCCCCATCGTTCCAGGGTCCGTCCCCCATGCCCGGGGTTCGATCCCCACCGTTCCAGGGTTCGTTCCCTTGGATCAAATTTCGCTGGGGTTGATCCCCATGGTTCCAGGGTCCGTCCCCCATGCCCGGGGTTCGATCCCCATCCTCTCAGGGTTCGTTCCCCATGTTCCATCCCCCAGGGGTTGATCCCCATCGTTCCAGGGTCCGTCCCCCATGCCCGGGGTTCGATCCCCACCGTTCCAGGGTTCGTTCCCTTGGATCAAATTTCGCTGGGGTTGATCCCCATGGTTCCAGGGTCCGTCCCCCATGCCCGGGGTTCGATCCCCATCCTCCCAGGGTTCGTTCCCCATGTTCCATCCACCAGGGGTTGATCCCCATCGTTCCAGGGTCCGTCCCCCATGCCCGGGGTTCGATCCCCACCGTTCCAGGGTTCGTTCCCTTGGTTCAACTTTCGCTGGGGTTGATCCCCATGGTTCCAGGGTCCGTCCCCCATGCCCGGGGTTCGATCCCCATCCTCCCAGGGTTCGTTCCCCATGTTCCATCCACCAGGGGTTGATCCCCATCGTTCCAGGGTCCGTCCCCCATGCCCGGGGTTCGATCCCCACCGTTCCAGGGTCCGTTCCCTTGGATCAACTTTCACCTGGGGTTGATCCCCATGGTTCCAGGGTCCGTCCCTCATGCCCGGGGTTCGATCCCCATCCTCCCAGGGTTCGTTCCCTTGGTTCAACTTTCCCCTGGGGTTGATCCCCATGGTTCTAGGGTCCG
>JAYWLE010000052.1:1060000-1062500 GCA_037074485.1 Delonix regia | reverse complement strand
CACCGAACCAAACTTGCCCGCGGTCCATCCGCCACCGTACCAGACTTGCCCGCGGGCATATCCCACCGTACCAAATTTGCCCGTGGGCATATTCCACCGTACCAAAACTTGCCTGGGGGCATATCTCACCCTACCAAGGCATGGGAAACTTGCCCAGCCTCCATCCGCATCCGTACCATCGAACTTGCCCGCGGTCCATCCGCCACCGCACCAGACTTGCCCGCGGGCATATCCCACCGTACCAAACTTGCCCGGGGGCATATTCCACCGTACCAAAACTTGCCCGTGGGCATATCTCGCCCGACCATAGCAAGGGAAACGTGCCCGGGGTCCATCCGCCACCGAATCAAACTTGCCCGGGGCGTATCCCACCGTACCAAACTTGCCCGTGGGCATATCCCACCGGACCAAAACTTGCCCATGGGCATATCTCAACCTACCAAGGCAAGGGAAACTTGTCCGGGGTCAATCCCCACGGTTCTAGGGTCCGTCCCACATGCCCGGGGTTCGATCCCCACCGTTCCAGGGTTCGTTCCCCATGTTCCAACCACCTGGGGTTGATACCCATGGTTCCAGGGTCCGTCCCCCATGCCCGGGGTTCGATCCCCATCCTCCCAGGGTTCGTTCCCCATGTTCCATCCTCCTGGGGTTGATCCCCATCGTTCCAGGGTCCGTCCCCCATGCCCGGTGTTCGATCCCCACCGTTCCAGGGTCCGTTCCCTTGGTTCAACTTTCGCTGGGGTTGATCCCCGTGGTTCCAGGGTCCGTCCCCCATGCCCGGGGTTCGATCCCCATCCTCCCAGGGTTCGTTCCCCATGTTCCATCCTCCTGGGGTTGATCCCCATCGTTCCAGGGTCCGTCCCCCATGCCCGGGGTTCGATCCCCACCGTTCCAGGGTCCGTTCCCTTGGTTCAACTTTCGCTGGGGTTGATCCCCGTGGTTCCAGGGTCCGTCCCCCATGCCCGGGGTTCGATCCCCATCCTCCCAGGGTTCGTTCCCCATGTTCCATCCTCCAGGGGTTGATCCCCATCGTTCCAGGGTCCGTCCCCCGTGCCCGGGGTTCGATCCCCACCGTTCCAGGGTCCGTTCCCTTGGTTCAACTTTCGCTGGGGTTGATCCCCATGGTTCCAGGGTCCGTCCCCCATGCCCGGGGTTCGATCCCCATCCTCCCAGGGTTCGTTCCCTATGTTCCATCCTCCAGGGGTTGATCCCCATCGTTCCAGGGTCCGTCCCCCATGCCCGGGGTTCGATCCCCACCGTTCCAGGGTCCGTTCCCTTGGATCAACTTTCGCTGGGGTTGATCCCCATGGTTCCAGGGTCCGTCCCCCATGCCCGGGGTTCGATCCCCATCCTCCCAGGGTTCGTTCCCCATGTTCCATCCTCCAGGGGTTGATTCCCATCGTTCCAGGGTCCGTCCCCCATGCCCGGGGTTCGATCCCCACCGTTCCAGGGTCCGTTCCCTTGGTTCAACTTTCGCTGGGGTTGATCCCCATGGTTCCAGGGTCCGTCCCCCATGCCCGGGGTTCGATCCCCATCCTCCCAGGGTTCGTTCCCCATGTTCCATCCTCCTGGGGTTGATCCCCATCGTTCCAGGGTCCGTCCCCCATGCCCGGGGTTCGATCCCCACCGTTCCAGGGTCCGTTCCCTTGGTTCAACTTTCGCTGGGGTTGATCCCCGTGGTTCCAGGGTCCGTCCCCCATGCCCGGGGTTCGATCCCCATCCTCCCAGGGTTCGTTCCCCATGTTCCATCCTCCAGGGGTTGATTCCCATCGTTCCAGGGTCCGTCCCCCATGCCCGGGGTTCGATCCCCACCGTTCCAGGGTCCGTTCCCTTGGTTCAACTTTCGCTGGGGTTGATCCCCATGGTTCCAGGGTCCGTCCCCCATGCCCGGGGTTCGATCCCCATCCTCCCAGGGTTCGTTCCCTATGTTCCATCCTCCTGGGGTTGATCCCCATGGTTCCAGGGTCCGTCCCCCATGCCCGGGGTTCGATCCCCACCGTTCCAGGGTCCGTTCCCTTGGTTCAACTTTCGCTGGGGTTGATCCCCATGGTTCCAGGGTCCGTCCCCCATGCCCGGGGTTCGATCCCCATCCTCCCAGGGTTCGTTCCCCATGTTCCATCCTCCTGGGGTTGATCCCCATCGTTCCAGGGTCCGTCCCCCATGCCCGGGGTTCGATCCCCACCGTTCCAGGGTCCGTTCCCTTGGTTCAACTTTCGCTGGGGTTGATCCCCGTGGTTCCAGGGTCCGTCCCCCATGCCCGGGGTTCGATCCCCATCCTCCCAGGGTTCGTTCCCCATGTTCCATCCTCCAGGGGTTGATCCCCATCGTTCCAGGGTCCGTCCCCCATGCCCGGGGTTCGATCCCCACCGTTCCAGGGTCCGTTCCCTTGGTTCAACTTTCGCTGGGGTTGATCCCCATGGTTCCAGGGTCCGTCCCCCATGCCCGGGGTTCGATCCCCATCCTCCCAGGGTTCGTTCCCCATGTTCCATCCTCCAGGGGT
>JAYWLE010000052.1:1045000-1050000 GCA_037074485.1 Delonix regia | reverse complement strand
ACTCGGGTCCGATCAGGGACGAATCCCATCTCATTCCGTTACTCGGGACAGGCAACTCGGGTCCGATCAGGGACGAATCCCATCTCATTCCGTGTTCGGGACAGGCAACTCGGGTCCGATCAGGGACGAATCCCATCTCATTCCGTTCGGGACGGGCAACTCGGGTCCGATCAGGGACGAATCCCATCTCATTCCCGCTCGGGACAGGCAACTCGGGTCCGATCAGGGACGAATCCCATCTCATTCCGTTCGGGACAGGCAACTCTCGATCAGGGACGAATCCCATCTCATTCCGTTCGGGACAGGCAACTCGAGTTCGATTAGGGACGAATCCCATACGGGTCAACCGAAAGGCAACGGCCATGCACCTGGGCCATGGCGGATGGGAGCGGCAGGGCCATGCACCTGGGCCATGGCGGACGGAAGCGGCAGCGCCATGCACCTGGGCCATGGCGTGGACGACGGATGGAAGCAGCAGGGCCATGCACCTGGGCCATGGCGTTGGCGACGGATGGACGGCCGCCGATACCCCTCCTTCGGTTCCGGTGCGAAGGGCACCCCATCAAACGCCGGCTTATCAAGCAACGGGAGGCGCATGCCTTTGCAACGCATCGTGGTTGGGAGGCATGGCCGTCGCATTGCCCGCAGGCGAGTAACGAGAGTGTCCCACGCGTTCGTCCCCGCTCACCGCGCGCCCACGCTGGCAGCTACGTCCGGGCTTATCCAGCAACGGGAGGCAAATGCCTTTGCAACGCATCATGGTTGGGAGGCATGGCCATCGCGTTGCCCGCTCGGGCGCAACTTTAATGGACGGTTGGTGGGAGGACGCCCCGCAAGTGGCCGCGGACGACCAAGAGCGGGTTGGAAGCCCCAGGATCGGTTCCCGACGTGCCCCGCGACCCCATTCAATTCCCTCTCTGTTCGATTCGCGTCACATTTTGGGGGTCGCCGGAGCTTCGCCGGAGTACGGTGGTCGGCCGGCCGCCGGTGGGTGGGCCGGCGGGGGGCGGGGGGCCGCCACCGTTCGGGTGCCATGCCTTGGTGCACCCCAGGTAGCGAACCAACGTTCCTTGCCTGGGCGGTGCGGGGGGGGATGGCATGGCACCCTTCAATTATCGCTCCCCCCCTAAAGAGCTTTATGGGCCTTTTCTATTCTGGCAGGAAGAGATATACTTTTTCGCCAGCCAGCATAAGTTTTTTTTTGGACCTAGAGATCGAATTTTTGCACGATTTTTTGCAGGCATGCTTAGAATGATGAGATCTCCTTCCGCCCCAAATTTCATAATTTTTGGACACCCCTAGAATATTTTGTGAATTTTTACATTCCCGGCAACCGTGGGGCTCTATCCCCAAGCCCGGGCTCCGATCGGGGCGCCGCCAAGCTCCGTTCCCTTCCTCCCAATGGTCCTCACAAGGTTCTCAAATCGAATCAATCGTTGATACGTTAAAACTCCCCGTGGTACGGAGCCAATTGTCTCGCAGCAACAAAAACTTGCCCGCGGTCCATCCGCCACCGTACCAGACTTGCCCGCGGGCACATCCCACCGTACCAAATTTGCCCGTGGGCATATTCCACCGTACCAAAACTTGCCTGGGGGCATATCTCACCCTACCAAGGCATGGGGAACTTGCCCGGCCTCCATCCGCCACCGTACCATCGAACTTGCCCGCGGTCCATCCGCCACCGTACCAGACTTGCCCGCGGGCATATCCCACCGTACCAAATTTGCCCGTGGGCATATTCCACCGTACCAAAACTTGCCTGGGGGCATATCTCACCCTACCAAGGCATGGAAAACCTGTTCGGGGTCCATCCGCCACCGAACCAAACTTGCCCGCGGTCCATCCGCCACCGTACCAGACTTGCCCGCGGGCACATCCCACCGTACCAAATTTGCCCGTGGGCATATTCCACCGTACCAAAACTTGCCTGGGGGCATATCTCACCCTACCAAGGCATGGAAAACCTGTCCGGGGTCCATCCGCCACCGAACCAAACTTGCCCGCGGTCCATCCGCCACCGTACCAGACTTGCCCGCGGGCACATCCCACCGTACCAAATTTGCCCGTGGGCATATTCCACCGTACCAAAACTTGCCTGGGGGCATATCTCACCCCACCAAGGCATGGAAAACCTGTCCGGGGTCCATCCGCCACCGAACCAAACTTGCCCGCGGTCCATCCGCCACCGTACCAGACTTGCCCGCGGGCATATCCCACCGTACCAAATTTGCCCGTGGGCATATTCCACCGTACCAAAACTTGCCTGGGGGCATATCTCACCCTACCAAGGCATGGGAAACTTGCCCAGCCTCCATCCGCATCCGTACCATCGAACTTGCCCGCGGTCCATCCGCCACCGCACCAGACTTGCCCGCGGGCATATCCCACCGTACCAAACTTGCCCGGGGGCATATTCCACCGTACCAAAACTTGCCCGTGGGCATATCTCGCCCGACCATAGCAAGGGAAACGTGCCCGGGGTCCATCCGCCACCGAATCAAACTTGCCCGGGGCGTATCCCACCGTACCAAACTTGCCCGTGGGCATATCCCACCGGACCAAAACTTGCCCATGGGCATATCTCAACCTACCAAGGCAAGGGAAACTTGTCCGGGGTCAATCCCCACGGTTCTAGGGTCCGTCCCACATGCCCGGGGTTCGATCCCCACCGTTCCAGGGTTCGTTCCCCATGTTCCAACCACCTGGGGTTGATACCCATGGTTCCAGGGTCCGTCCCCCATGCCCGGGGTTCGATCCCCATCCTCCCAGGGTTCGTTCCCCATGTTCCATCCTCCTGGGGTTGATCCCCATCGTTCCAGGGTCCGTCCCCCATGCCCGGTGTTCGATCCCCACCGTTCCAGGGTCCGTTCCCTTGGTTCAACTTTCGCTGGGGTTGATCCCCGTGGTTCCAGGGTCCGTCCCCCATGCCCGGGGTTCGATCCCCATCCTCCCAGGGTTCGTTCCCCATGTTCCATCCTCCTGGGGTTGATCCCCATCGTTCCAGGGTCCGTCCCCCATGCCCGGGGTTCGATCCCCACCGTTCCAGGGTCCGTTCCCTTGGTTCAACTTTCGCTGGGGTTGATCCCCGTGGTTCCAGGGTCCGTCCCCCATGCCCGGGGTTCGATCCCCATCCTCCCAGGGTTCGTTCCCCATGTTCCATCCTCCAGGGGTTGATCCCCATCGTTCCAGGGTCCGTCCCCCGTGCCCGGGGTTCGATCCCCACCGTTCCAGGGTCCGTTCCCTTGGTTCAACTTTCGCTGGGGTTGATCCCCATGGTTCCAGGGTCCGTCCCCCATGCCCGGGGTTCGATCCCCATCCTCCCAGGGTTCGTTCCCTATGTTCCATCCTCCAGGGGTTGATCCCCATCGTTCCAGGGTCCGTCCCCCATGCCCGGGGTTCGATCCCCACCGTTCCAGGGTCCGTTCCCTTGGATCAACTTTCGCTGGGGTTGATCCCCATGGTTCCAGGGTCCGTCCCCCATGCCCGGGGTTCGATCCCCATCCTCCCAGGGTTCGTTCCCCATGTTCCATCCCCCAGGGGTTGATCCCCATCGTTCCAGGGTCCGTCCCCCATGCCCGGGGTCCGATCCCCACCGTTCCAGGGTCCGTTCCCTTGGTTCAACTTTCGCTGGGGTTGATCCCCATGGTTCCAGGGTCCGTCCCCCATGCCCGGGGTTCGATCCCCATCCTCCCAGGGTTCGTTCCCCATGTTCCATCCTCCTGGGGTTGATCCCCATCGTTCCAGGGTCCGTCCCCCATGCCCGGGGTTCGATCCCCACCGTTCCAGGGTCCATTCCCTTGGTTCAACTTTCGCTGGGGTTGATCCCCGTGGTTCCAGGGTCCGTCCCCCATGCCCGGGGTTCGATCCCCATCCTCCCAGGGTTCGTTCCCCATGTTCCATCCTCCAGGGGTTGATTCCCATCGTTCCAGGGTCCGTCCCCCATGCCCGGGGTTCGATCCCCACCGTTCCAGGGTCCGTTCCCTTGGTTCAACTTTCGCTGGGGTTGATCCCCATGGTTCCAGGGTCCGTCCCCCATGCCCGGGGTTCGATCCCCATCCTCCCAGGGTTCGTTCCCCATGTTCCATCCTCCTGGGGTTGATCCCCATCGTTCCAGGGTCCGTCCCCCATGCCCGGGGTTCGATCCCCACCGTTCCAGGGTCCGTTCCCTTGGTTCAACTTTCGCTGGGGTTGATCCCCGTGGTTCCAGGGTCCGTCCCCCATGCCCGGGGTTCGATCCCCATCCTCCCAGGGTTCGTTCCCCATGTTCCATCCTCCAGGGGTTGATTCCCATCGTTCCAGGGTCCGTCCCCCATGCCCGGGGTTCGATCCCCACCGTTCCAGGGTCCGTTCCCTTGGTTCAACTTTCGCTGGGGTTGATCCCCATGGTTCCAGGGTCCGTCCCCCATGCCCGGGGTTCGATCCCCATCCTCCCAGGGTTCGTTCCCTATGTTCCATCCTCCTGGGGTTGATCCCCATGGTTCCAGGGTCCGTCCCCCATGCCCGGGGTTCGATCCCCACCGTTCCAGGGTCCGTTCCCTTGGTTCAACTTTCGCTGGGGTTGATCCCCATGGTTCCAGGGTCCGTCCCCCATGCCCGGGGTTCGATCCCCATCCTCCCAGGGTTCGTTCCCCATGTTCCATCCTCCTGGGGTTGATCCCCATCGTTCCAGGGTCCGTCCCCCATGCCCGGGGTTCGATCCCCACCGTTCCAGGGTCCGTTCCCTTGGTTCAACTTTCGCTGGGGTTGATCCCCGTGGTTCCAGGGTCCGTCCCCCATGCCCGGGGTTCGATCCCCATCCTCCCAGGGTTCGTTCCCCATGTTCCATCCTCCAGGGGTTGATCCCCATCGTTCCAGGGTCCGTCCCCCATGCCCGGGGTTCGATCCCCACCGTTCCAGGGTCCGTTCCCTTGGTTCAACTTTCGCTGGGGTTGATCCCCATGGTTCCAGGGTCCGTCCCCCATGCCCGGGGTTCGATCCCCATCCTCCCAGGGTTCGTT
>JAYWLE010000052.1:1030000-1035000 GCA_037074485.1 Delonix regia | reverse complement strand
ATCTCATTCCGTTCGGGACAGGCAACTCGGGTCCGATCAGGGACGAATCCCATCTCATTCCGTTACTCGGGACAGGCAACTCGGGTCCGATCAGGGACGAATCCCATCTCATTCCGTGTTCGGGACAGGCAACTCGGGTCCGATCAGGGACGAATCCCATCTCATTCCGTTCGGGACGGGCAACTCGGGTCCGATCAGGGACGAATCCCATCTCATTCCCGCTCGGGACAGGCAACTCGGGTCCGATCAGGGACGAATCCCATCTCATTCCGTTCGGGACAGGCAACTCTCGATCAGGGACGAATCCCATCTCATTCCGTTCGGGACAGGCAACTCGAGTTCGATTAGGGACGAATCCCATACGGGTCAACCGAAAGGCAACGGCCATGCACCTGGGCCATGGCGGATGGGAGCGGCAGGGCCATGCACCTGGGCCATGGCGGACGGAAGCGGCAGCGCCATGCACCTGGGCCATGGCGTGGACGACGGATGGAAGCAGCAGGGCCATGCACCTGGGCCATGGCGTTGGCGACGGATGGACGGCCGCCGATACCCCTCCTTCGGTTCCGGTGCGAAGGGCACCCCATCAAACGCCGGCTTATCAAGCAACGGGAGGCGCATGCCTTTGCAACGCATCGTGGTTGGGAGGCATGGCCGTCGCATTGCCCGCAGGCGAGTAACGAGAGTGTCCCACGCGTTCGTCCCCGCTCACCGCGCGCCCACGCTGGCAGCTACGTCCGGGCTTATCCAGCAACGGGAGGCAAATGCCTTTGCAACGCATCATGGTTGGGAGGCATGGCCATCGCGTTGCCCGCTCGGGCGCAACTTTAATGGACGGTTGGTGGGAGGACGCCCCGCAAGTGGCCGCGGACGACCAAGAGCGGGTTGGAAGCCCCAGGATCGGTTCCCGACGTGCCCCGCGACCCCATTCAATTCCCTCTCTGTTCGATTCGCGTCACATTTTGGGGGTCGCCGGAGCTTCGCCGGAGTACGGTGGTCGGCCGGCCGCCGGTGGGTGGGCCGGCGGGGGGCGGGGGGCCGCCACCGTTCGGGTGCCATGCCTTGGTGCACCCCAGGTAGCGAACCAACGTTCCTTGCCTGGGCGGTGCGGGGGGGGATGGCATGGCACCCTTCAATTATCGCTCCCCCCCTAAAGAGCTTTATGGGCCTTTTCTATTCTGGCAGGAAGAGATATACTTTTTCGCCAGCCAGCATAAGTTTTTTTTTGGACCTAGAGATCGAATTTTTGCACGATTTTTTGCAGGCATGCTTAGAATGATGAGATCTCCTTCCGCCCCAAATTTCATAATTTTTGGACACCCCTAGAATATTTTGTGAATTTTTACATTCCCGGCAACCGTGGGGCTCTATCCCCAAGCCCGGGCTCCGATCGGGGCGCCGCCAAGCTCCGTTCCCTTCCTCCCAATGGTCCTCACAAGGTTCTCAAATCGAATCAATCGTTGATACGTTAAAACTCCCCGTGGTACGGAGCCAATTGTCTCGCAGCAACAAAAACTTGCCCGCGGTCCATCCGCCACCGTACCAGACTTGCCCGCGGGCACATCCCACCGTACCAAATTTGCCCGTGGGCATATTCCACCGTACCAAAACTTGCCTGGGGGCATATCTCACCCTACCAAGGCATGGAAAACCTGTTCGGGGTCCATCCGCCACCGAACCAAACTTGCCCGCGGTCCATCCGCCACCGTACCAGACTTGCCCGCGGGCACATCCCACCGTACCAAATTTGCCCGTGGGCATATTCCACCGTACCAAAACTTGCCTGGGGGCATATCTCACCCTACCAAGGCATGGAAAACCTGTCCGGGGTCCATCCGCCACCGAACCAAACTTGCCCGCGGTCCATCCGCCACCGTACCAGACTTGCCCGCGGGCACATCCCACCGTACCAAATTTGCCCGTGGGCATATTCCACCGTACCAAAACTTGCCTGGGGGCATATCTCACCCCACCAAGGCATGGAAAACCTGTCCGGGGTCCATCCGCCACCGAACCAAACTTGCCCGCGGTCCATCCGCCACCGTACCAGACTTGCCCGCGGGCACATCCCACCGTACCAAATTTGCCCGTGGGCATATTCCACCGTACCAAAACTTGCCTGGGGGCATATCTCACCCCACCAAGGCATGGAAAACCTGTCCGGGGTCCATCCGCCACCGAACCAAACTTGCCCGCGGTCCATCCGCCACCGTACCAGACTTGCCCGCGGGCATATCCCACCGTACCAAATTTGCCCGTGGGCATATTCCACCGTACCAAAACTTGCCTGGGGGCATATCTCACCCTACCAAGGCATGGGAAACTTGCCCAGCCTCCATCCGCATCCGTACCATCGAACTTGCCCGCGGTCCATCCGCCACCGCACCAGACTTGCCCGCGGGCATATCCCACCGTACCAAACTTGCCCGGGGGCATATTCCACCGTACCAAAACTTGCCCGTGGGCATATCTCGCCCGACCATAGCAAGGGAAACGTGCCCGGGGTCCATCCGCCACCGAATCAAACTTGCCCGGGGCGTATCCCACCGTACCAAACTTGCCCGTGGGCATATCCCACCGGACCAAAACTTGCCCATGGGCATATCTCAACCTACCAAGGCAAGGGAAACTTGTCCGGGGTCAATCCCCACGGTTCTAGGGTCCGTCCCACATGCCCGGGGTTCGATCCCCACCGTTCCAGGGTTCGTTCCCCATGTTCCAACCACCTGGGGTTGATACCCATGGTTCCAGGGTCCGTCCCCCATGCCCGGGGTTCGATCCCCATCCTCCCAGGGTTCGTTCCCCATGTTCCATCCTCCTGGGGTTGATCCCCATCGTTCCAGGGTCCGTCCCCCATGCCCGGTGTTCGATCCCCACCGTTCCAGGGTCCGTTCCCTTGGTTCAACTTTCGCTGGGGTTGATCCCCGTGGTTCCAGGGTCCGTCCCCCATGCCCGGGGTTCGATCCCCATCCTCCCAGGGTTCGTTCCCCATGTTCCATCCTCCTGGGGTTGATCCCCATCGTTCCAGGGTCCGTCCCCCATGCCCGGGGTTCGATCCCCACCGTTCCAGGGTCCGTTCCCTTGGTTCAACTTTCGCTGGGGTTGATCCCCGTGGTTCCAGGGTCCGTCCCCCATGCCCGGGGTTCGATCCCCATCCTCCCAGGGTTCGTTCCCCATGTTCCATCCTCCAGGGGTTGATCCCCATCGTTCCAGGGTCCGTCCCCCGTGCCCGGGGTTCGATCCCCACCGTTCCAGGGTCCGTTCCCTTGGTTCAACTTTCGCTGGGGTTGATCCCCATGGTTCCAGGGTCCGTCCCCCATGCCCGGGGTTCGATCCCCATCCTCCCAGGGTTCGTTCCCTATGTTCCATCCTCCAGGGGTTGATCCCCATCGTTCCAGGGTCCGTCCCCCATGCCCGGGGTTCGATCCCCACCGTTCCAGGGTCCGTTCCCTTGGATCAACTTTCGCTGGGGTTGATCCCCATGGTTCCAGGGTCCGTCCCCCATGCCCGGGGTTCGATCCCCATCCTCCCAGGGTTCGTTCCCCATGTTCCATCCTCCTGGGGTTGATCCCCATCGTTCCAGGGTCCGTCCCCCATGCCCGGGGTCCGATCCCCACCGTTCCAGGGTCCGTTCCCTTGGTTCAACTTTCGCTGGGGTTGATCCCCATGGTTCCAGGGTCCGTCCCCCATGCCCGGGGTTCGATCCCCATCCTCCCAGGGTTCGTTCCCCATGTTCCATCCTCCTGGGGTTGATCCCCATCGTTCCAGGGTCCGTCCCCCATGCCCGGGGTTCGATCCCCACCGTTCCAGGGTCCGTTCCCTTGGTTCAACTTTCGCTGGGGTTGATCCCCGTGGTTCCAGGGTCCGTCCCCCATGCCCGGGGTTCGATCCCCATCCTCCCAGGGTTCGTTCCCCATGTTCCATCCTCCAGGGGTTGATTCCCATCGTTCCAGGGTCCGTCCCCCATGCCCGGGGTTCGATCCCCACCGTTCCAGGGTCCGTTCCCTTGGTTCAACTTTCGCTGGGGTTGATCCCCATGGTTCCAGGGTCCGTCCCCCATGCCCGGGGTTCGATCCCCATCCTCCCAGGGTTCGTTCCCCATGTTCCATCCTCCTGGGGTTGATCCCCATCGTTCCAGGGTCCGTCCCCCATGCCCGGGGTTCGATCCCCACCGTTCCAGGGTCCGTTCCCTTGGTTCAACTTTCGCTGGGGTTGATCCCCGTGGTTCCAGGGTCCGTCCCCCATGCCCGGGGTTCGATCCCCATCCTCCCAGGGTTCGTTCCCCATGTTCCATCCTCCAGGGGTTGATTCCCATCGTTCCAGGGTCCGTCCCCCATGCCCGGGGTTCGATCCCCACCGTTCCAGGGTCCGTTCCCTTGGTTCAACTTTCGCTGGGGTTGATCCCCATGGTTCCAGGGTCCGTCCCCCATGCCCGGGGTTCGATCCCCATCCTCCCAGGGTTCGTTCCCTATGTTCCATCCTCCTGGGGTTGATCCCCATGGTTCCAGGGTCCGTCCCCCATGCCCGGGGTTCGATCCCCACCGTTCCAGGGTCCGTTCCCTTGGTTCAACTTTCGCTGGGGTTGATCCCCATGGTTCCAGGGTCCGTCCCCCATGCCCGGGGTTCGATCCCCATCCTCCCAGGGTTCGTTCCCCATGTTCCATCCTCCTGGGGTTGATCCCCATCGTTCCAGGGTCCGTCCCCCATGCCCGGGGTTCGATCCCCACCGTTCCAGGGTCCGTTCCCTTGGTTCAACTTTCGCTGGGGTTGATCCCCGTGGTTCCAGGGTCCGTCCCCCATGCCCGGGGTTTGATCCCCATCCTCCCAGGGTTCGTTCCCCATGTTCCATCCTCCAGGGGTTGATCCCCATCGTTCCAGGGTCCGTCCCCCATGCCCGGGGTTCGATCCCCACCGTTCCAGGGTCCGTTCCCTTGGTTCAACTTTCGCTGGGGTTGATCCCCATGGTTCCAGGGTCCGTCCCCCATGCCCGGGGTTCGATC
>JAYWLE010000052.1:1015000-1020000 GCA_037074485.1 Delonix regia | reverse complement strand
GACGAATCCCATACGGGTCAACCGAAAGGCAACGGCCATGCACCTGGGCCATGGCGGATGGGAGCGGCAGGGCCATGCACCTGGGCCATGGCGGACGGAAGCGGCAGCGCCATGCACCTGGGCCATGGCGTGGACGACGGATGGAAGCAGCAGGGCCATGCACCTGGGCCATGGCGTTGGCGACGGATGGACGGCCGCCGATACCCCTCCTTCGGTTCCAGTGCGAAGGGCACCCCATCAAACGCCGGCTTATCAAGCAACGGGAGGCGCATGCCTTTGCAACGCATCGTGGTTGGGAGGCATGGCCGTCGCATTGCCCGCAGGCGAGTAACGAGAGTGTCCCACGCGTTCGTCCCCGCTCACCGCGCGCCCACGCTGGCAACTACGTCCGGGCTTATCCAGCAACGGGAGGCAAATGCCTTTGCAACGCATCATGGTTGGGAGGCATGGCCATCGCGTTGCCCGCTCGGGCGCAACTTTAATGGACGGTTGGTGGGAGGACGCCCCGCAAGTGGCCGCGGACGACCAAGAGCGGGTTGGAAGCCCCAGGATCGGTTCCCGACGTGCCCCGCGACCCCATTCAATTCCCTCTCTGTTCGATTCGCGTCACATTTTGGGGGTCGCCGGAGCTTCGCCGGAGTACGGTGGTCGGCCGGCCGCCGGTGGGTGGGCCGGCGGGGGGCGGGGGGCCGCCACCGTTCGGGTGCCATGCCTTGGTGCACCCCAGGTAGCGAACCAACGTTCCTTGCCTGGGCGGTGCGGGGGGGGATGGCATGGCACCCTTCAATTATCGCTCCCCCCCTAAAGAGCTTTATGGGCCTTTTCCATTCTGGCAGGAAGAGATATACTTTTTCGCCAGCCAGCATAAGTTTTTTTTTGGACCTAGAGATCGAATTTTTGCACGATTTTTTGCAGGCATGCTTAGAATGATGAGATCTCCTTCCGCCCCAAATTTCATAATTTTTGGACACCCCTAGAATATTTTGTGAATTTTTACATTCCCGGCAACCGTGGGGCTCTATCCCCAAGCCCGGGCTCCGATCGGGGCGCCGCCAAGCTCCGTTCCCTTCCTCCCAATGGTCCTCACAAGGTTCTCAAATCGAATCAATCGTTGATACGTTAAAACTCCCCGTGGTACGGAGCCAATTGTCTCGCAGCAACAAAAACTTGCCCGCGGTCCATCCGCCACCGTACCAGACTTGCCCGCGGGCACATCCCACCGTACCAAATTTGCCCGTGGGCATATTCCACCGTACCAAAACTTGCCTGGGGGCATATCTCACCCTACCAAGGCATGGGGAACTTGCCCGGCCTCCATCCGCCACCGTACCATCGAACTTGCCCGCGGTCCATCCGCCACCGTACCAGACTTGCCCGCGGGCATATCCCACCGTACCAAATTTGCCCGTGGGCATATTCCACCGTACCAAAACTTGCCTGGGGGCATATCTCACCCTACCAAGGCATGGAAAACCTGTTCGGGGTCCATCCGCCACCGAACCAAACTTGCCCGCGGTCCATCCGCCACCGTACCAGACTTGCCCGCGGGCACATCCCACCGTACCAAATTTGCCCGTGGGCATATTCCACCGTACCAAAACTTGCCTGGGGGCATATCTCACCCTACCAAGGCATGGAAAACCTGTCTGGGGTCCATCCGCCACCGAACCAAACTTGCCCGCGGTCCATCCGCCACCGTACCAGACTTGCCCGCGGGCACATCCCACCGTACCAAATTTGCCCGTGGGCATATTCCACCGTACCAAAACTTGCCTGGGGGCATATCTCACCCCACCAAGGCATGGAAAACCTGTCCGGGGTCCATCCGCCACCGAACCAAACTTGCCCGCGGTCCATCCGCCACCGTACCAGACTTGCCCGCGGGCATATCCCACCGTACCAAATTTGCCCGTGGGCATATTCCACCGTACCAAAACTTGCCTGGGGGCATATCTCACCCTACCAAGGCATGGGAAACTTGCCCAGCCTCCATCCGCATCCGTACCATCGAACTTGCCCGCGGTCCATCCGCCACCGCACCAGACTTGCCCGCGGGCATATCCCACCGTACCAAACTTGCCCGGGGGCATATTCCACCGTACCAAAACTTGCCCGTGGGCATATCTCGCCCGACCATAGCAAGGGAAACGTGCCCGGGGTCCATCCGCCACCGAATCAAACTTGCCCGGGGCGTATCCCACCGTACCAAACTTGCCAGTGGGCATATCCCACCGGACCAAAACTTGCCCATGGGCATATCTCAACCTACCAAGGCAAGGGAAACTTGTCCGGGGTCAATCCCCACGGTTCTAGGGTCCGTCCCACATGCCCGGGGTTCGATCCCCACCGTTCCAGGGTTCGTTCCCCATGTTCCAACCACCTGGGGTTGATACCCATGGTTCCAGGGTCCGTCCCCCATGCCCGGGGTTCGATCCCCATCCTCCCAGGGTTCGTTCCCCATGTTCCATCCTCCTGGGGTTGATCCCCATCGTTCCAGGGTCCGTCCCCCATGCCCGGTGTTCGATCCCCACCGTTCCAGGGTCCGTTCCCTTGGTTCAACTTTCGCTGGGGTTGATCCCCGTGGTTCCAGGGTCCGTCCCCCATGCCCGGGGTTCGATCCCCATCCTCCCAGGGTTCGTTCCCCATGTTCCATCCTCCTGGGGTTGATCCCCATCGTTCCAGGGTCCGTCCCCCATGCCCGGGGTTCGATCCCCACCGTTCCAGGGTCCGTTCCCTTGGTTCAACTTTCGCTGGGGTTGATCCCCGTGGTTCCAGGGTCCGTCCCCCATGCCCGGGGTTCGATCCCCATCCTCCCAGGGTTCGTTCCCCATGTTCCATCCTCCAGGGGTTGATCCCCATCGTTCCAGGGTCCGTCCCCCGTGCCCGGGGTTCGATCCCCACCGTTCCAGGGTCCGTTCCCTTGGTTCAACTTTCGCTGGGGTTGATCCCCATGGTTCCAGGGTCCGTCCCCCATGCCCGGGGTTCGATCCCCATCCTCCCAGGGTTCGTTCCCTATGTTCCATCCTCCAGGGGTTGATCCCCATCGTTCCAGGGTCCGTCCCCCATGCCCGGGGTTCGATCCCCACCGTTCCAGGGTCCGTTCCCTTGGATCAACTTTCGCTGGGGTTGATCCCCATGGTTCCAGGGTCCGTCCCCCATGCCCGGGGTTCGATCCCCATCCTCCCAGGGTTCGTTCCCCATGTTCCATCCTCCTGGGGTTGATCCCCATCGTTCCAGGGTCCGTCCCCCATGCCCGGGGTCCGATCCCCACCGTTCCAGGGTCCGTTCCCTTGGTTCAACTTTCGCTGGGGTTGATCCCCATGGTTCCAGGGTCCGTCCCCCATGCCCGGGGTTCGATCCCCATCCTCCCAGGGTTCGTTCCCCATGTTCCATCCTCCTGGGGTTGATCCCCATCGTTCCAGGGTCCGTCCCCCATGCCCGGGGTTCGATCCCCACCGTTCCAGGGTCCGTTCCCTTGGTTCAACTTTCGCTGGGGTTGATCCCCGTGGTTCCAGGGTCCGTCCCCCATGCCCGGGGTTCGATCCCCATCCTCCCAGGGTTCGTTCCCCATGTTCCATCCTCCAGGGGTTGATTCCCATCGTTCCAGGGTCCGTCCCCCATGCCCGGGGTTCGATCCCCACCGTTCCAGGGTCCGTTCCCTTGGTTCAACTTTCGCTGGGGTTGATCCCCATGGTTCCAGGGTCCGTCCCCCATGCCCGGGGTTCGATCCCCATCCTCCCAGGGTTCGTTCCCCATGTTCCATCCTCCTGGGGTTGATCCCCATCGTTCCAGGGTCCGTCCCCCATGCCCGGGGTTCGATCCCCACCGTTCCAGGGTCCGTTCCCTTGGTTCAACTTTCGCTGGGGTTGATCCCCGTGGTTCCAGGGTCCGTCCCCCATGCCCGGGGTTCGATCCCCATCCTCCCAGGGTTCGTTCCCCATGTTCCATCCTCCAGGGGTTGATTCCCATCGTTCCAGGGTCCGTCCCCCATGCCCGGGGTTCGATCCCCACCGTTCCAGGGTCCGTTCCCTTGGTTCAACTTTCGCTGGGGTTGATCCCCATGGTTCCAGGGTCCGTCCCCCATGCCCGGGGTTCGATCCCCATCCTCCCAGGGTTCGTTCCCTATGTTCCATCCTCCTGGGGTTGATCCCCATGGTTCCAGGGTCCGTCCCCCATGCCCGGGGTTCGATCCCCACCGTTCCAGGGTCCGTTCCCTTGGTTCAACTTTCGCTGGGGTTGATCCCCATGGTTCCAGGGTCCGTCCCCCATGCCCGGGGTTCGATCCCCATCCTCCCAGGGTTCGTTCCCCATGTTCCATCCTCCTGGGGTTGATCCCCATCGTTCCAGGGTCCGTCCCCCATGCCCGGGGTTCGATCCCCACCGTTCCAGGGTCCGTTCCCTTGGTTCAACTTTCGCTGGGGTTGATCCCCGTGGTTCCAGGGTCCGTCCCCCATGCCCGGGGTTCGATCCCCATCCTCCCAGGGTTCGTTCCCCATGTTCCATCCTCCAGGGGTTGATCCCCATCGTTCCAGGGTCCGTCCCCCATGCCCGGGGTTCGATCCCCACCGTTCCAGGGTCCGTTCCCTTGGTTCAACTTTCGCTGGGGTTGATCCCCATGGTTCCAGGGTCCGTCCCCCATGCCCGGGGTTCGATCCCCATCCTCCCAGGGTTCGTTCCCCATGTTCCATCCTCCAGGGGTTGATCCCCATCGTTCCAGGGTCCGTCCCCCATGCCCGGGGTTCGATCCCCACCGTTCCAGGGTCCGTTCCCTTGGTTCAACTTTCGCTGGGGTTGATCCCCATGGTTCCAGGGTCCGTCCCCCATGCCCGGGGTTCGATCCCCATCCTCCCAGGGTTCGTTCCCTATGTTCCATCCTCCTGGGGTTGATCCCCATGGTTCCAGGGTCCGTCCCCCATGCCCGGGGTTCGATCCCCACCGTTCCAGGGTCCGTTCCCTTGGTTCAACTTTCGCTGGGGTTGATCCCCATGGTTCCAGGGTCC
>JAYWLE010000052.1:1000000-1005000 GCA_037074485.1 Delonix regia | reverse complement strand
TCAAGCAACGGGAGGCGCATGCCTTTGCAACGCATCGTGGTTGGGAGGCATGGCCGTCGCATTGCCCGCAGGCGAGTAACGAGAGTGTCCCACGCGTTCGTCCCCGCTCACCGCGCGCCCACGCTGGCAACTACGTCCGGGCTTATCCAGCAACGGGAGGCAAATGCCTTTGCAACGCATCATGGTTGGGAGGCATGGCCATCGCGTTGCCCGCTCGGGCGCAACTTTAATGGACGGTTGGTGGGAGGACGCCCCGCAAGTGGCCGCGGACGACCAAGAGCGGGTTGGAAGCCCCAGGATCGGTTCCCGACGTGCCCCGCGACCCCATTCAATTCCCTCTCTGTTCGATTCGCGTCACATTTTGGGGGTCGCCGGAGCTTCGCCGGAGTACGGTGGTCGGCCGGCCGCCGGTGGGTGGGCCGGCGGGGGGCGGGGGGCCGCCACCGTTCGGGTGCCATGCCTTGGTGCACCCCAGGTAGCGAACCAACGTTCCTTGCCTGGGCGGTGCGGGGGGGGATGGCATGGCACCCTTCAATTATCGCTCCCCCCCTAAAGAGCTTTATGGGCCTTTTCCATTCTGGCAGGAAGAGATATACTTTTTCGCCAGCCAGCATAAGTTTTTTTTTGGACCTAGAGATCGAATTTTTGCACGATTTTTTGCAGGCATGCTTAGAATGATGAGATCTCCTTCCGCCCCAAATTTCATAATTTTTGGACACCCCTAGAATATTTTGTGAATTTTTACATTCCCGGCAACCGTGGGGCTCTATCCCCAAGCCCGGGCTCCGATCGGGGCGCCGCCAAGCTCCGTTCCCTTCCTCCCAATGGTCCTCACAAGGTTCTCAAATCGAATCAATCGTTGATACGTTAAAACTCCCCGTGGTACGGAGCCAATTGTCTCGCAGCAACAAAAACTTGCCCGCGGTCCATCCGCCACCGTACCAGACTTGCCCGCGGGCACATCCCACCGTACCAAATTTGCCCGTGGGCATATTCCACCGTACCAAAACTTGCCTGGGGGCATATCTCACCCTACCAAGGCATGGGGAACTTGCCCGGCCTCCATCCGCCACCGTACCATCGAACTTGCCCGCGGTCCATCCGCCACCGTACCAGACTTGCCCGCGGGCATATCCCACCGTACCAAATTTGCCCGTGGGCATATTCCACCGTACCAAAACTTGCCTGGGGGCATATCTCACCCTACCAAGGCATGGAAAACCTGTTCGGGGTCCATCCGCCACCGAACCAAACTTGCCCGCGGTCCATCCGCCACCGTACCAGACTTGCCCGCGGGCACATCCCACCGTACCAAATTTGCCCGTGGGCATATTCCACCGTACCAAAACTTGCCTGGGGGCATATCTCACCCTACCAAGGCATGGAAAACCTGTCTGGGGTCCATCCGCCACCGAACCAAACTTGCCCGCGGTCCATCCGCCACCGTACCAGACTTGCCCGCGGGCACATCCCACCGTACCAAATTTGCCCGTGGGCATATTCCACCGTACCAAAACTTGCCTGGGGGCATATCTCACCCCACCAAGGCATGGAAAACCTGTCCGGGGTCCATCCGCCACCGAACCAAACTTGCCCGCGGTCCATCCGCCACCGTACCAGACTTGCCCGCGGGCATATCCCACCGTACCAAATTTGCCCGTGGGCATATTCCACCGTACCAAAACTTGCCTGGGGGCATATCTCACCCTACCAAGGCATGGGAAACTTGCCCAGCCTCCATCCGCATCCGTACCATCGAACTTGCCCGCGGTCCATCCGCCACCGCACCAGACTTGCCCGCGGGCATATCCCACCGTACCAAACTTGCCCGGGGGCATATTCCACCGTACCAAAACTTGCCCGTGGGCATATCTCGCCCGACCATAGCAAGGGAAACGTGCCCGGGGTCCATCCGCCACCGAATCAAACTTGCCCGGGGCGTATCCCACCGTACCAAACTTGCCAGTGGGCATATCCCACCGGACCAAAACTTGCCCATGGGCATATCTCAACCTACCAAGGCAAGGGAAACTTGTCCGGGGTCAATCCCCACGGTTCTAGGGTCCGTCCCACATGCCCGGGGTTCGATCCCCACCGTTCCAGGGTTCGTTCCCCATGTTCCAACCACCTGGGGTTGATACCCATGGTTCCAGGGTCCGTCCCCCATGCCCGGGGTTCGATCCCCATCCTCCCAGGGTTCGTTCCCCATGTTCCATCCTCCTGGGGTTGATCCCCATCGTTCCAGGGTCCGTCCCCCATGCCCGGTGTTCGATCCCCACCGTTCCAGGGTCCGTTCCCTTGGTTCAACTTTCGCTGGGGTTGATCCCCGTGGTTCCAGGGTCCGTCCCCCATGCCCGGGGTTCGATCCCCATCCTCCCAGGGTTCGTTCCCCATGTTCCATCCTCCTGGGGTTGATCCCCATCGTTCCAGGGTCCGTCCCCCATGCCCGGGGTTCGATCCCCACCGTTCCAGGGTCCGTTCCCTTGGTTCAACTTTCGCTGGGGTTGATCCCCGTGGTTCCAGGGTCCGTCCCCCATGCCCGGGGTTCGATCCCCATCCTCCCAGGGTTCGTTCCCCATGTTCCATCCTCCAGGGGTTGATCCCCATCGTTCCAGGGTCCGTCCCCCGTGCCCGGGGTTCGATCCCCACCGTTCCAGGGTCCGTTCCCTTGGTTCAACTTTCGCTGGGGTTGATCCCCATGGTTCCAGGGTCCGTCCCCCATGCCCGGGGTTCGATCCCCATCCTCCCAGGGTTCGTTCCCTATGTTCCATCCTCCAGGGGTTGATCCCCATCGTTCCAGGGTCCGTCCCCCATGCCCGGGGTTCGATCCCCACCGTTCCAGGGTCCGTTCCCTTGGATCAACTTTCGCTGGGGTTGATCCCCATGGTTCCAGGGTCCGTCCCCCATGCCCGGGGTTCGATCCCCATCCTCCCAGGGTTCGTTCCCCATGTTCCATCCTCCTGGGGTTGATCCCCATCGTTCCAGGGTCCGTCCCCCATGCCCGGGGTCCGATCCCCACCGTTCCAGGGTCCGTTCCCTTGGTTCAACTTTCGCTGGGGTTGATCCCCATGGTTCCAGGGTCCGTCCCCCATGCCCGGGGTTCGATCCCCATCCTCCCAGGGTTCGTTCCCCATGTTCCATCCTCCTGGGGTTGATCCCCATCGTTCCAGGGTCCGTCCCCCATGCCCGGGGTTCGATCCCCACCGTTCCAGGGTCCGTTCCCTTGGTTCAACTTTCGCTGGGGTTGATCCCCGTGGTTCCAGGGTCCGTCCCCCATGCCCGGGGTTCGATCCCCATCCTCCCAGGGTTCGTTCCCCATGTTCCATCCTCCAGGGGTTGATTCCCATCGTTCCAGGGTCCGTCCCCCATGCCCGGGGTTCGATCCCCACCGTTCCAGGGTCCGTTCCCTTGGTTCAACTTTCGCTGGGGTTGATCCCCATGGTTCCAGGGTCCGTCCCCCATGCCCGGGGTTCGATCCCCATCCTCCCAGGGTTCGTTCCCCATGTTCCATCCTCCTGGGGTTGATCCCCATCGTTCCAGGGTCCGTCCCCCATGCCCGGGGTTCGATCCCCACCGTTCCAGGGTCCGTTCCCTTGGTTCAACTTTCGCTGGGGTTGATCCCCGTGGTTCCAGGGTCCGTCCCCCATGCCCGGGGTTCGATCCCCATCCTCCCAGGGTTCGTTCCCCATGTTCCATCCTCCAGGGGTTGATTCCCATCGTTCCAGGGTCCGTCCCCCATGCCCGGGGTTCGATCCCCACCGTTCCAGGGTCCGTTCCCTTGGTTCAACTTTCGCTGGGGTTGATCCCCATGGTTCCAGGGTCCGTCCCCCATGCCCGGGGTTCGATCCCCATCCTCCCAGGGTTCGTTCCCTATGTTCCATCCTCCTGGGGTTGATCCCCATGGTTCCAGGGTCCGTCCCCCATGCCCGGGGTTCGATCCCCACCGTTCCAGGGTCCGTTCCCTTGGTTCAACTTTCGCTGGGGTTGATCCCCATGGTTCCAGGGTCCGTCCCCCATGCCCGGGGTTCGATCCCCATCCTCCCAGGGTTCGTTCCCCATGTTCCATCCTCCTGGGGTTGATCCCCATCGTTCCAGGGTCCGTCCCCCATGCCCGGGGTTCGATCCCCACCGTTCCAGGGTCCGTTCCCTTGGTTCAACTTTCGCTGGGGTTGATCCCCGTGGTTCCAGGGTCCGTCCCCCATGCCCGGGGTTCGATCCCCATCCTCCCAGGGTTCGTTCCCCATGTTCCATCCTCCAGGGGTTGATCCCCATCGTTCCAGGGTCCGTCCCCCATGCCCGGGGTTCGATCCCCACCGTTCCAGGGTCCGTTCCCTTGGTTCAACTTTCGCTGGGGTTGATCCCCATGGTTCCAGGGTCCGTCCCCCATGCCCGGGGTTCGATCCCCATCCTCCCAGGGTTCGTTCCCCATGTTCCATCCTCCAGGGGTTGATCCCCATCGTTCCAGGGTCCGTCCCCCATGCCCGGGGTTCGATCCCCACCGTTCCAGGGTCCGTTCCCTTGGTTCAACTTTCGCTGGGGTTGATCCCCATGGTTCCAGGGTCCGTCCCCCATGCCCGGGGTTCGATCCCCATCCTCCCAGGGTTCGTTCCCTATGTTCCATCCTCCTGGGGTTGATCCCCATGGTTCCAGGGTCCGTCCCCCATGCCCGGGGTTCGATCCCCACCGTTCCAGGGTCCGTTCCCTTGGTTCAACTTTCGCTGGGGTTGATCCCCATGGTTCCAGGGTCCGTCCCCCATGCCCGGGGTTCGATCCCCATCCTCCCAGGGTTCGTTCCCCATGTTCCATCCTCCTGGGGTTGATCCCCATCGTTCCAGGGTCCGTCCCCCATGCCCGGGGTTCGATCCCCACCGTTCCAGGGTCCGTTCCCTTGGTTCAACTTTCGCTGGGGTTGATCCCCATGGTTCCAGGGTCCGTCCCCCATGCCCGGGGTTCGATCCCCATCCTCCCAGGGTTCGTTCCCCATGTTCCATCCTCCTGGG
>JAYWLE010000052.1:985000-990000 GCA_037074485.1 Delonix regia | reverse complement strand
CCCGCAAGTGGCCGCGGACGACCAAGAGCGGGTTGGAAGCCCCAGGATCGGTTCCCGACGTGCCCCGCGACCCCATTCAATTCCCTCTCTGTTCGATTCGCGTCACATTTTGGGGGTCGCCGGAGCTTCGCCGGAGTACGGTGGTCGGCCGGCCGCCGGTGGGTGGGCCGGCGGGGGGCGGGGGGCCGCCACCGTTCGGGTGCCATGCCTTGGTGCACCCCAGGTAGCGAACCAACGTTCCTTGCCTGGGCGGTGCGGGGGGGGATGGCATGGCACCCTTCAATTATCGCTCCCCCCCTAAAGAGCTTTATGGGCCTTTTCCATTCTGGCAGGAAGAGATATACTTTTTCGCCAGCCAGCATAAGTTTTTTTTTGGACCTAGAGATCGAATTTTTGCACGATTTTTTGCAGGCATGCTTAGAATGATGAGATCTCCTTCCGCCCCAAATTTCATAATTTTTGGACACCCCTAGAATATTTTGTGAATTTTTACATTCCCGGCAACCGTGGGGCTCTATCCCCAAGCCCGGGCTCCGATCGGGGCGCCGCCAAGCTCCGTTCCCTTCCTCCCAATGGTCCTCACAAGGTTCTCAAATCGAATCAATCGTTGATACGTTAAAACTCCCCGTGGTACGGAGCCAATTGTCTCGCAGCAACAAAAACTTGCCCGCGGTCCATCCGCCACCGTACCAGACTTGCCCGCGGGCACATCCCACCGTACCAAATTTGCCCGTGGGCATATTCCACCGTACCAAAACTTGCCTGGGGGCATATCTCACCCTACCAAGGCATGGGGAACTTGCCCGGCCTCCATCCGCCACCGTACCATCGAACTTGCCCGCGGTCCATCCGCCACCGTACCAGACTTGCCCGCGGGCATATCCCACCGTACCAAATTTGCCCGTGGGCATATTCCACCGTACCAAAACTTGCCTGGGGGCATATCTCACCCTACCAAGGCATGGAAAACCTGTTCGGGGTCCATCCGCCACCGAACCAAACTTGCCCGCGGTCCATCCGCCACCGTACCAGACTTGCCCGCGGGCACATCCCACCGTACCAAATTTGCCCGTGGGCATATTCCACCGTACCAAAACTTGCCTGGGGGCATATCTCACCCTACCAAGGCATGGAAAACCTGTCCGGGGTCCATCCGCCACCGAACCAAACTTGCCCGCGGTCCATCCGCCACCGTACCAGACTTGCCCGCGGGCACATCCCACCGTACCAAATTTGCCCGTGGGCATATTCCACCGTACCAAAACTTGCCTGGGGGCATATCTCACCCCACCAAGGCATGGAAAACCTGTCCGGGGTCCATCCGCCACCGAACCAAACTTGCCCGCGGTCCATCCGCCACCGTACCAGACTTGCCCGCGGGCATATCCCACCGTACCAAATTTGCCCGTGGGCATATTCCACCGTACCAAAACTTGCCTGGGGGCATATCTCACCCTACCAAGGCATGGGAAACTTGCCCAGCCTCCATCCGCATCCGTACCATCGAACTTGCCCGCGGTCCATCCGCCACCGCACCAGACTTGCCCGCGGGCATATCCCACCGTACCAAACTTGCCCGGGGGCATATTCCACCGTACCAAAACTTGCCCGTGGGCATATCTCGCCCGACCATAGCAAGGGAAACGTGCCCGGGGTCCATCCGCCACCGAATCAAACTTGCCCGGGGCGTATCCCACCGTACCAAACTTGCCCGTGGGCATATCCCACCGGACCAAAACTTGCCCATGGGCATATCTCAACCTACCAAGGCAAGGGAAACTTGTCCGGGGTCAATCCCCACGGTTCTAGGGTCCGTCCCACATGCCCGGGGTTCGATCCCCACCGTTCCAGGGTTCGTTCCCCATGTTCCAACCACCTGGGGTTGATACCCATGGTTCCAGGGTCCGTCCCCCATGCCCGGGGTTCGATCCCCATCCTCCCAGGGTTCGTTCCCCATGTTCCATCCTCCTGGGGTTGATCCCCATCGTTCCAGGGTCCGTCCCCCATGCCCGGTGTTCGATCCCCACCGTTCCAGGGTCCGTTCCCTTGGTTCAACTTTCGCTGGGGTTGATCCCCGTGGTTCCAGGGTCCGTCCCCCATGCCCGGGGTTCGATCCCCATCCTCCCAGGGTTCGTTCCCCATGTTCCATCCTCCTGGGGTTGATCCCCATCGTTCCAGGGTCCGTCCCCCATGCCCGGGGTTCGATCCCCACCGTTCCAGGGTCCGTTCCCTTGGTTCAACTTTCGCTGGGGTTGATCCCCGTGGTTCCAGGGTCCGTCCCCCATGCCCGGGGTTCGATCCCCATCCTCCCAGGGTTCGTTCCCCATGTTCCATCCTCCAGGGGTTGATCCCCATCGTTCCAGGGTCCGTCCCCCGTGCCCGGGGTTCGATCCCCACCGTTCCAGGGTCCGTTCCCTTGGTTCAACTTTCGCTGGGGTTGATCCCCATGGTTCCAGGGTCCGTCCCCCATGCCCGGGGTTCGATCCCCATCCTCCCAGGGTTCGTTCCCTATGTTCCATCCTCCAGGGGTTGATCCCCATCGTTCCAGGGTCCGTCCCCCATGCCCGGGGTTCGATCCCCACCGTTCCAGGGTCCGTTCCCTTGGATCAACTTTCGCTGGGGTTGATCCCCATGGTTCCAGGGTCCGTCCCCCTTGCCCGGGGTTCGATCCCCATCCTCCCAGGGTTCGTTCCCCATGTTCCATCCTCCTGGGGTTGATCCCCATCGTTCCAGGGTCCGTCCCCCATGCCCGGGGTCCGATCCCCACCGTTCCAGGGTCCGTTCCCTTGGTTCAACTTTCGCTGGGGTTGATCCCCATGGTTCCAGGGTCCGTCCCCCATGCCCGGGGTTCGATCCCCATCCTCCCAGGGTTCGTTCCCCATGTTCCATCCTCCTGGGGTTGATCCCCATCGTTCCAGGGTCCGTCCCCCATGCCCGGGGTTCGATCCCCACCGTTCCAGGGTCCGTTCCCTTGGTTCAACTTTCGCTGGGGTTGATCCCCGTGGTTCCAGGGTCCGTCCCCCATGCCCGGGGTTCGATCCCCATCCTCCCAGGGTTCGTTCCCCATGTTCCATCCTCCAGGGGTTGATTCCCATCGTTCCAGGGTCCGTCCCCCATGCCCGGGGTTCGATCCCCACCGTTCCAGGGTCCGTTCCCTTGGTTCAACTTTCGCTGGGGTTGATCCCCATGGTTCCAGGGTCCGTCCCCCATGCCCGGGGTTCGATCCCCATCCTCCCAGGGTTCGTTCCCCATGTTCCATCCTCCTGGGGTTGATCCCCATCGTTCCAGGGTCCGTCCCCCATGCCCGGGGTTCGATCCCCACCGTTCCAGGGTCCGTTCCCTTGGTTCAACTTTCGCTGGGGTTGATCCCCGTGGTTCCAGGGTCCGTCCCCCATGCCCGGGGTTCGATCCCCATCCTCCCAGGGTTCGTTCCCCATGTTCCATCCTCCAGGGGTTGATTCCCATCGTTCCAGGGTCCGTCCCCCATGCCCGGGGTTCGATCCCCACCGTTCCAGGGTCCGTTCCCTTGGTTCAACTTTCGCTGGGGTTGATCCCCATGGTTCCAGGGTCCGTCCCCCATGCCCGGGGTTCGATCCCCATCCTCCCAGGGTTCGTTCCCTATGTTCCATCCTCCTGGGGTTGATCCCCATGGTTCCAGGGTCCGTCCCCCATGCCCGAGGTTCGATCCCCACCGTTCCAGGGTCCGTTCCCTTGGTTCAACTTTCGCTGGGGTTGATCCCCATGGTTCCAGGGTCCGTCCCCCATGCCCGGGGTTCGATCCCCATCCTCCCAGGGTTCGTTCCCCATGTTCCATCCTCCTGGGGTTGATCCCCATCGTTCCAGGGTCCGTCCCCCATGCCCGGGGTTCGATCCCCACCGTTCCAGGGTCCGTTCCCTTGGTTCAACTTTCGCTGGGGTTGATCCCCGTGGTTCCAGGGTCCGTCCCCCATGCCCGGGGTTCGATCCCCATCCTCCCAGGGTTCGTTCCCCATGTTCCATCCTCCAGGGGTTGATCCCCATCGTTCCAGGGTCCGTCCCCCATGCCCGGGGTTCGATCCCCACCGTTCCAGGGTCCGTTCCCTTGGTTCAACTTTCGCTGGGGTTGATCCCCATGGTTCCAGGGTCCGTCCCCCATGCCCGGGGTTCGATCCCCATCCTCCCAGGGTTCGTTCCCCATGTTCCATCCTCCAGGGGTTGATCCCCATCGTTCCAGGGTCCGTCCCCCATGCCCGGGGTTCGATCCCCACCGTTCCAGGGTCCGTTCCCTTGGTTCAACTTTCGCTGGGGTTGATCCCCATGGTTCCAGGGTCCGTCCCCCATGCCCGGGGTTCGATCCCCATCCTCCCAGGGTTCGTTCCCTATGTTCCATCCTCCTGGGGTTGATCCCCATGGTTCCAGGGTCCGTCCCCCATGCCCGGGGTTCGATCCCCACCGTTCCAGGGTCCGTTCCCTTGGTTCAACTTTCGCTGGGGTTGATCCCCAAGGTTCCAGGGTCCGTCCCCCATGCCCGGGGTTCGATCCCCATCCTCCCAGGGTTCGTTCCCCATGTTCCATCCTCCTGGGGTTGATCCCCATCGTTCCAGGGTCCGTCCCCCATGCCCGGGGTTCGATCCCCACCGTTCCAGGGTCCGTTCCCTTGGTTCAACTTTCGCTGGGGTTGATCCCCATGGTTCCAGGGTCCGTCCCCCATGCCCGGGGTTCGATCCCCATCCTCCCAGGGTTCGTTCCCCATGTTCCATCCTCCTGGGGTTGATTCCCATCGTTCCAGGGTCCGTCCCCCATGCCCGGGGTTCGATCCCCATCCTCCCAGGGTTCGTTCCCCATGTTCCATCCTCCTGGGGTTGATCCCCATGGTTCCAGGGTCCGTCCCCCATGCCCGGGGTTCGATCCCCACCGTTCCAGGGTTCGTTCCCTTGGATCAAATTTCGCTGGGGTTGATCCCCGTGGTTCCAGGGTCCGTCCCCCATGCCCGGGGTTCGATCCCCATCCTCCCAGGGTTC
>JAYWLE010000052.1:970000-975000 GCA_037074485.1 Delonix regia | reverse complement strand
TTTCGCCAGCCAGCATAAGTTTTTTTTTGGACCTAGAGATCGAATTTTTGCACGATTTTTTGCAGGCATGCTTAGAATGATGAGATCTCCTTCCGCCCCAAATTTCATAATTTTTGGACACCCCTAGAATATTTTGTGAATTTTTACATTCCCGGCAACCGTGGGGCTCTATCCCCAAGCCCGGGCTCCGATCGGGGCGCCGCCAAGCTCCGTTCCCTTCCTCCCAATGGTCCTCACAAGGTTCTCAAATCGAATCAATCGTTGATACGTTAAAACTCCCCGTGGTACGGAGCCAATTGTCTCGCAGCAACAAAAACTTGCCCGCGGTCCATCCGCCACCGTACCAGACTTGCCCGCGGGCACATCCCACCGTACCAAATTTGCCCGTGGGCATATTCCACCGTACCAAAACTTGCCTGGGGGCATATCTCACCCTACCAAGGCATGGGGAACTTGCCCGGCCTCCATCCGCCACCGTACCATCGAACTTGCCCGCGGTCCATCCGCCACCGTACCAGACTTGCCCGCGGGCATATCCCACCGTACCAAATTTGCCCGTGGGCATATTCCACCGTACCAAAACTTGCCTGGGGGCATATCTCACCCTACCAAGGCATGGAAAACCTGTTCGGGGTCCATCCGCCACCGAACCAAACTTGCCCGCGGTCCATCCGCCACCGTACCAGACTTGCCCGCGGGCACATCCCACCGTACCAAATTTGCCCGTGGGCATATTCCACCGTACCAAAACTTGCCTGGGGGCATATCTCACCCTACCAAGGCATGGAAAACCTGTCCGGGGTCCATCCGCCACCGAACCAAACTTGCCCGCGGTCCATCCGCCACCGTACCAGACTTGCCCGCGGGCACATCCCACCGTACCAAATTTGCCCGTGGGCATATTCCACCGTACCAAAACTTGCCTGGGGGCATATCTCACCCCACCAAGGCATGGAAAACCTGTCCGGGGTCCATCCGCCACCGAACCAAACTTGCCCGCGGTCCATCCGCCACCGTACCAGACTTGCCCGCGGGCATATCCCACCGTACCAAATTTGCCCGTGGGCATATTCCACCGTACCAAAACTTGCCTGGGGGCATATCTCACCCTACCAAGGCATGGGAAACTTGCCCAGCCTCCATCCGCATCCGTACCATCGAACTTGCCCGCGGTCCATCCGCCACCGCACCAGACTTGCCCGCGGGCATATCCCACCGTACCAAACTTGCCCGGGGGCATATTCCACCGTACCAAAACTTGCCCGTGGGCATATCTCGCCCGACCATAGCAAGGGAAACGTGCCCGGGGTCCATCCGCCACCGAATCAAACTTGCCCGGGGCGTATCCCACCGTACCAAACTTGCCCGTGGGCATATCCCACCGGACCAAAACTTGCCCATGGGCATATCTCAACCTACCAAGGCAAGGGAAACTTGTCCGGGGTCAATCCCCACGGTTCTAGGGTCCGTCCCACATGCCCGGGGTTCGATCCCCACCGTTCCAGGGTTCGTTCCCCATGTTCCAACCACCTGGGGTTGATACCCATGGTTCCAGGGTCCGTCCCCCATGCCCGGGGTTCGATCCCCATCCTCCCAGGGTTCGTTCCCCATGTTCCATCCTCCTGGGGTTGATCCCCATCGTTCCAGGGTCCGTCCCCCATGCCCGGTGTTCGATCCCCACCGTTCCAGGGTCCGTTCCCTTGGTTCAACTTTCGCTGGGGTTGATCCCCGTGGTTCCAGGGTCCGTCCCCCATGCCCGGGGTTCGATCCCCATCCTCCCAGGGTTCGTTCCCCATGTTCCATCCTCCTGGGGTTGATCCCCATCGTTCCAGGGTCCGTCCCCCATGCCCGGGGTTCGATCCCCACCGTTCCAGGGTCCGTTCCCTTGGTTCAACTTTCGCTGGGGTTGATCCCCGTGGTTCCAGGGTCCGTCCCCCATGCCCGGGGTTCGATCCCCATCCTCCCAGGGTTCGTTCCCCATGTTCCATCCTCCAGGGGTTGATCCCCATCGTTCCAGGGTCCGTCCCCCGTGCCCGGGGTTCGATCCCCACCGTTCCAGGGTCCGTTCCCTTGGTTCAACTTTCGCTGGGGTTGATCCCCATGGTTCCAGGGTCCGTCCCCCATGCCCGGGGTTCGATCCCCATCCTCCCAGGGTTCGTTCCCTATGTTCCATCCTCCAGGGGTTGATCCCCATCGTTCCAGGGTCCGTCCCCCATGCCCGGGGTTCGATCCCCACCGTTCCAGGGTCCGTTCCCTTGGATCAACTTTCGCTGGGGTTGATCCCCATGGTTCCAGGGTCCGTCCCCCATGCCCGGGGTTCGATCCCCATCCTCCCAGGGTTCGTTCCCCATGTTCCATCCTCCTGGGGTTGATCCCCATCGTTCCAGGGTCCGTCCCCCATGCCCGGGGTCCGATCCCCACCGTTCCAGGGTCCGTTCCCTTGGTTCAACTTTCGCTGGGGTTGATCCCCATGGTTCCAGGGTCCGTCCCCCATGCCCGGGGTTCGATCCCCATCCTCCCAGGGTTCGTTCCCCATGTTCCATCCTCCTGGGGTTGATCCCCATCGTTCCAGGGTCCGTCCCCCATGCCCGGGGTTCGATCCCCACCGTTCCAGGGTCCGTTCCCTTGGTTCAACTTTCGCTGGGGTTGATCCCCGTGGTTCCAGGGTCCGTCCCCCATGCCCGGGGTTCGATCCCCATCCTCCCAGGGTTCGTTCCCCATGTTCCATCCTCCAGGGGTTGATTCCCATCGTTCCAGGGTCCGTCCCCCATGCCCGGGGTTCGATCCCCACCGTTCCAGGGTCCGTTCCCTTGGTTCAACTTTCGCTGGGGTTGATCCCCATGGTTCCAGGGTCCGTCCCCCATGCCCGGGGTTCGATCCCCATCCTCCCAGGGTTCGTTCCCCATGTTCCATCCTCCTGGGGTTGATCCCCATCGTTCCAGGGTCCGTCCCCCATGCCCGGGGTTCGATCCCCACCGTTCCAGGGTCCGTTCCCTTGGTTCAACTTTCGCTGGGGTTGATCCCCGTGGTTCCAGGGTCCGTCCCCCATGCCCGGGGTTCGATCCCCATCCTCCCAGGGTTCGTTCCCCATGTTCCATCCTCCAGGGGTTGATTCCCATCGTTCCAGGGTCCGTCCCCCATGCCCGGGGTTCGATCCCCACCGTTCCAGGGTCCGTTCCCTTGGTTCAACTTTCGCTGGGGTTGATCCCCATGGTTCCAGGGTCCGTCCCCCATGCCCGGGGTTCGATCCCCATCCTCCCAGGGTTCGTTCCCTATGTTCCATCCTCCTGGGGTTGATCCCCATGGTTCCAGGGTCCGTCCCCCATGCCCGGGGTTCGATCCCCACCGTTCCAGGGTCCGTTCCCTTGGTTCAACTTTCGCTGGGGTTGATCCCCATGGTTCCAGGGTCCGTCCCCCATGCCCGGGGTTCGATCCCCATCCTCCCAGGGTTCGTTCCCCATGTTCCATCCTCCTGGGGTTGATCCCCATCGTTCCAGGGTCCGTCCCCCATGCCCGGGGTTCGATCCCCACCGTTCCAGGGTCCGTTCCCTTGGTTCAACTTTCGCTGGGGTTGATCCCCGTGGTTCCAGGGTCCGTCCCCCATGCCCGGGGTTCGATCCCCATCCTCCCAGGGTTCGTTCCCCATGTTCCATCCTCCAGGGGTTGATCCCCATCGTTCCAGGGTCCGTCCCCCATGCCCGGGGTTCGATCCCCACCGTTCCAGGGTCCGTTCCCTTGGTTCAACTTTCGCTGGGGTTGATCCCCATGGTTCCAGGGTCCGTCCCCCATGCCCGGGGTTCGATCCCCATCCTCCCAGGGTTCGTTCCCCATGTTCCATCCTCCAGGGGTTGATCCCCATCGTTCCAGGGTCCGTCCCCCATGCCCGGGGTTCGATCCCCACCGTTCCAGGGTCTGTTCCCTTGGTTCAACTTTCGCTGGGGTTGATCCCCATGGTTCCAGGGTCCGTCCCCCATGCCCGGGGTTCGATCCCCATCCTCCCAGGGTTCGTTCCCTATGTTCCATCCTCCTGGGGTTGATCCCCATGGTTCCAGGGTCCGTCCCCCATGCCCGGGGTTCGATCCCCACCGTTCCAGGGTCCGTTCCCTTGGTTCAACTTTCGCTGGGGTTGATCCCCAAGGTTCCAGGGTCCGTCCCCCATGCCCGGGGTTCGATCCCCATCCTCCCAGGGTTCGTTCCCCATGTTCCATCCTCCTGGGGTTGATCCCCATCGTTCCAGGGTCCGTCCCCCATGCCCGGGGTTCGATCCCCACCGTTCCAGGGTCCGTTCCCTTGGTTCAACTTTCGCTGGGGTTGATCCCCATGGTTCCAGGGTCCGTCCCCCATGCCCGGGGTTCGATCCCCATCCTCCCAGGGTTCGTTCCCCATGTTCCATCCTCCTGGGGTTGATTCCCATCGTTCCAGGGTCCGTCCCCCATGCCCGGGGTTCGATCCCCATCCTCCCAGGGTTCGTTCCCCATGTTCCATCCTCCTGGGGTTGATCCCCATGGTTCCAGGGTCCGTCCCCCATGCCCGGGGTTCGATCCCCACCGTTCCAGGGTTCGTTCCCTTGGATCAAATTTCGCTGGGGTTGATCCCCGTGGTTCCAGGGTCCGTCCCCCATGCCCGGGGTTCGATCCCCATCCTCCCAGGGTTCGTTCCCCATGTTCCATCCACCAGGGGTTGATCCCCATCGTTCCAGGGTCCGTCCCCCATGCCCGGGGTTCGATCCCCACCGTTCCAGGGTTCGTTCCCTTGGTTCAACTTTCGCTGGGGTTGATCCCCATGGTTCCAGGGTCCGTCCCTCATGCCCGGGGTTCGATCCCCATCCTCCCAGGGTTCGTTCCCCATGTTCCATCCTCCTGGGGTTGATCCCCATCGTTCCAGGGTCCGTCCCCCATGCCCGGGGTTCGATCCCCACCGTTCCAGGGTTCGTTCCCTTGGATCAAATTTCGCTGGGGTTGATCCCCATGGTTCCAGGGTCCGTCCCCCATGCCCGGGGT
>JAYWLE010000052.1:955000-960000 GCA_037074485.1 Delonix regia | reverse complement strand
AGACTTGCCCGCGGGCACATCCCACCGTACCAAATTTGCCCGTGGGCATATTCCACCGTACCAAAACTTGCCTGGGGGCATATCTCACCCTACCAAGGCATGGGGAACTTGCCCGGCCTCCATCCGCCACCGTACCATCGAACTTGCCCGCGGTCCATCCGCCACCGTACCAGACTTGCCCGCGGGCATATCCCACCGTACCAAATTTGCCCGTGGGCATATTCCACCGTACCAAAACTTGCCTGGGGGCATATCTCACCCTACCAAGGCATGGAAAACCTGTTCGGGGTCCATCCGCCACCGAACCAAACTTGCCCGCGGTCCATCCGCCACCGTACCAGACTTGCCCGCGGGCACATCCCACCGTACCAAATTTGCCCGTGGGCATATTCCACCGTACCAAAACTTGCCTGGGGGCATATCTCACCCTACCAAGGCATGGAAAACCTGTCCGGGGTCCATCCGCCACCGAACCAAACTTGCCCGCGGTCCATCCGCCACCGTACCAGACTTGCCCGCGGGCACATCCCACCGTACCAAATTTGCCCGTGGGCATATTCCACCGTACCAAAACTTGCCTGGGGGCATATCTCACCCCACCAAGGCATGGAAAACCTGTCCGGGGTCCATCCGCCACCGAACCAAACTTGCCCGCGGTCCATCCGCCACCGTACCAGACTTGCCCGCGGGCATATCCCACCGTACCAAATTTGCCCGTGGGCATATTCCACCGTACCAAAACTTGCCTGGGGGCATATCTCACCCTACCAAGGCATGGGAAACTTGCCCAGCCTCCATCCGCATCCGTACCATCGAACTTGCCCGCGGTCCATCCGCCACCGCACCAGACTTGCCCGCGGGCATATCCCACCGTACCAAACTTGCCCGGGGGCATATTCCACCGTACCAAAACTTGCCCGTGGGCATATCTCGCCCGACCATAGCAAGGGAAACGTGCCCGGGGTCCATCCGCCACCGAATCAAACTTGCCCGGGGCGTATCCCACCGTACCAAACTTGCCCGTGGGCATATCCCACCGGACCAAAACTTGCCCATGGGCATATCTCAACCTACCAAGGCAAGGGAAACTTGTCCGGGGTCAATCCCCACGGTTCTAGGGTCCGTCCCACATGCCCGGGGTTCGATCCCCACCGTTCCAGGGTTCGTTCCCCATGTTCCAACCACCTGGGGTTGATACCCATGGTTCCAGGGTCCGTCCCCCATGCCCGGGGTTCGATCCCCATCCTCCCAGGGTTCGTTCCCCATGTTCCATCCTCCTGGGGTTGATCCCCATCGTTCCAGGGTCCGTCCCCCATGCCCGGTGTTCGATCCCCACCGTTCCAGGGTCCGTTCCCTTGGTTCAACTTTCGCTGGGGTTGATCCCCGTGGTTCCAGGGTCCGTCCCCCATGCCCGGGGTTCGATCCCCATCCTCCCAGGGTTCGTTCCCCATGTTCCATCCTCCTGGGGTTGATCCCCATCGTTCCAGGGTCCGTCCCCCATGCCCGGGGTTCGATCCCCACCGTTCCAGGGTCCGTTCCCTTGGTTCAACTTTCGCTGGGGTTGATCCCCGTGGTTCCAGGGTCCGTCCCCCATGCCCGGGGTTCGATCCCCATCCTCCCAGGGTTCGTTCCCCATGTTCCATCCTCCAGGGGTTGATCCCCATCGTTCCAGGGTCCGTCCCCCGTGCCCGGGGTTCGATCCCCACCGTTCCAGGGTCCGTTCCCTTGGTTCAACTTTCGCTGGGGTTGATCCCCATGGTTCCAGGGTCCGTCCCCCATGCCCGGGGTTCGATCCCCATCCTCCCAGGGTTCGTTCCCTATGTTCCATCCTCCAGGGGTTGATCCCCATCGTTCCAGGGTCCGTCCCCCATGCCCGGGGTTCGATCCCCACCGTTCCAGGGTCCGTTCCCTTGGATCAACTTTCGCTGGGGTTGATCCCCATGGTTCCAGGGTCCGTCCCCCATGCCCGGGGTTCGATCCCCATCCTCCCAGGGTTCGTTCCCCATGTTCCATCCTCCTGGGGTTGATCCCCATCGTTCCAGGGTCCGTCCCCCATGCCCGGGGTCCGATCCCCACCGTTCCAGGGTCCGTTCCCTTGGTTCAACTTTCGCTGGGGTTGATCCCCATGGTTCCAGGGTCCGTCCCCCATGCCCGGGGTTCGATCCCCATCCTCCCAGGGTTCGTTCCCCATGTTCCATCCTCCTGGGGTTGATCCCCATCGTTCCAGGGTCCGTCCCCCATGCCCGGGGTTCGATCCCCACCGTTCCAGGGTCCGTTCCCTTGGTTCAACTTTCGCTGGGGTTGATCCCCGTGGTTCCAGGGTCCGTCCCCCATGCCCGGGGTTCGATCCCCATCCTCCCAGGGTTCGTTCCCCATGTTCCATCCTCCAGGGGTTGATTCCCATCGTTCCAGGGTCCGTCCCCCATGCCCGGGGTTCGATCCCCACCGTTCCAGGGTCCGTTCCCTTGGTTCAACTTTCGCTGGGGTTGATCCCCATGGTTCCAGGGTCCGTCCCCCATGCCCGGGGTTCGATCCCCATCCTCCCAGGGTTCGTTCCCCATGTTCCATCCTCCTGGGGTTGATCCCCATCGTTCCAGGGTCCGTCCCCCATGCCCGGGGTTCGATCCCCACCGTTCCAGGGTCCGTTCCCTTGGTTCAACTTTCGCTGGGGTTGATCCCCGTGGTTCCAGGGTCCGTCCCCCATGCCCGGGGTTCGATCCCCATCCTCCCAGGGTTCGTTCCCCATGTTCCATCCTCCAGGGGTTGATTCCCATCGTTCCAGGGTCCGTCCCCCATGCCCGGGGTTCGATCCCCACCGTTCCAGGGTCCGTTCCCTTGGTTCAACTTTCGCTGGGGTTGATCCCCATGGTTCCAGGGTCCGTCCCCCATGCCCGGGGTTCGATCCCCATCCTCCCAGGGTTCGTTCCCTATGTTCCATCCTCCTGGGGTTGATCCCCATGGTTCCAGGGTCCGTCCCCCATGCCCGGGGTTCGATCCCCACCGTTCCAGGGTCCGTTCCCTTGGTTCAACTTTCGCTGGGGTTGATCCCCATGGTTCCAGGGTCCGTCCCCCATGCCCGGGGTTCGATCCCCATCCTCCCAGGGTTCGTTCCCCATGTTCCATCCTCCTGGGGTTGATCCCCATCGTTCCAGGGTCCGTCCCCCATGCCCGGGGTTCGATCCCCACCGTTCCAGGGTCCGTTCCCTTGGTTCAACTTTCGCTGGGGTTGATCCCCGTGGTTCCAGGGTCCGTCCCCCATGCCCGGGGTTCGATCCCCATCCTCCCAGGGTTCGTTCCCCATGTTCCATCCTCCAGGGGTTGATCCCCATCGTTCCAGGGTCCGTCCCCCATGCCCGGGGTTCGATCCCCACCGTTCCAGGGTCCGTTCCCTTGGTTCAACTTTCGCTGGGGTTGATCCCCATGGTTCCAGGGTCCGTCCCCCATGCCCGGGGTTCGATCCCCATCCTCCCAGGGTTCGTTCCCCATGTTCCATCCTCCAGGGGTTGATCCCCATCGTTCCAGGGTCCGTCCCCCATGCCCGGGGTTCGATCCCCACCGTTCCAGGGTCTGTTCCCTTGGTTCAACTTTCGCTGGGGTTGATCCCCATGGTTCCAGGGTCCGTCCCCCATGCCCGGGGTTCGATCCCCATCCTCCCAGGGTTCGTTCCCTATGTTCCATCCTCCTGGGGTTGATCCCCATGGTTCCAGGGTCCGTCCCCCATGCCCGGGGTTCGATCCCCACCGTTCCAGGGTCCGTTCCCTTGGTTCAACTTTCGCTGGGGTTGATCCCCAAGGTTCCAGGGTCCGTCCCCCATGCCCGGGGTTCGATCCCCATCCTCCCAGGGTTCGTTCCCCATGTTCCATCCTCCTGGGGTTGATCCCCATCGTTCCAGGGTCCGTCCCCCATGCCCGGGGTTCGATCCCCACCGTTCCAGGGTCCGTTCCCTTGGTTCAACTTTCGCTGGGGTTGATCCCCATGGTTCCAGGGTCCGTCCCCCATGCCCGGGGTTCGATCCCCATCCTCCCAGGGTTCGTTCCCCATGTTCCATCCTCCTGGGGTTGATTCCCATCGTTCCAGGGTCCGTCCCCCATGCCCGGGGTTCGATCCCCATCCTCCCAGGGTTCGTTCCCCATGTTCCATCCTCCTGGGGTTGATCCCCATGGTTCCAGGGTCCGTCCCCCATGCCCGGGGTTCGATCCCCACCGTTCCAGGGTTCGTTCCCTTGGATCAAATTTCGCTGGGGTTGATCCCCGTGGTTCCAGGGTCCGTCCCCCATGCCCGGGGTTCGATCCCCATCCTCCCAGGGTTCGTTCCCCATGTTCCATCCACCAGGGGTTGATCCCCATCGTTCCAGGGTCCGTCCCCCATGCCCGGGGTTCGATCCCCACCGTTCCAGGGTTCGTTCCCTTGGTTCAACTTTCGCTGGGGTTGATCCCCATGGTTCCAGGGTCCGTCCCTCATGCCCGGGGTTCGATCCCCATCCTCCCAGGGTTCGTTCCCCATGTTCCATCCTCCTGGGGTTGATCCCCATCGTTCCAGGGTCCGTCCCCCATGCCCGGGGTTCGATCCCCACCGTTCCAGGGTTCGTTCCCTTGGATCAAATTTCGCTGGGGTTGATCCCCATGGTTCCAGGGTCCGTCCCCCATGCCCGGGGTTCGATCCCCATCCTCTCAGGGTTCGTTCCCCATGTTCCATCCCCCAGGGGTTGATCCCCATCGTTCCAGGGTCCGTCCCCCATGCCCGGGGTTCGATCCCCACCGTTCCAGGGTTCGTTCCCTTGGATCAAATTTCGCTGGGGTTGATCCCCATGGTTCCAGGGTCCGTCCCCCATGCCCGGGGTTCGATCCCCATCCTCCCAGGGTTCGTTCCCCATGTTCCATCCACCAGGGGTTGATCCCCATCGTTCCAGGGTCCGTCCCCCATGCCCGGGGTTCGATCCCCACCGTTCCAGGGTTCGTTCCCTTGGTTCAACTTTCGCTGGGGTTGATCCCCATGGTTCC
>JAYWLE010000052.1:940000-945000 GCA_037074485.1 Delonix regia | reverse complement strand
GCCCGCGGGCACATCCCACCGTACCAAATTTGCCCGTGGGCATATTCCACCGTACCAAAACTTGCCTGGGGGCATATCTCACCCTACCAAGGCATGGAAAACCTGTCCGGGGTCCATCCGCCACCGAACCAAACTTGCCCGCGGTCCATCCGCCACCGTACCAGACTTGCCCGCGGGCACATCCCACCGTACCAAATTTGCCCGTGGGCATATTCCACCGTACCAAAACTTGCCTGGGGGCATATCTCACCCCACCAAGGCATGGAAAACCTGTCCGGGGTCCATCCGCCACCGAACCAAACTTGCCCGCGGTCCATCCGCCACCGTACCAGACTTGCCCGCGGGCATATCCCACCGTACCAAATTTGCCCGTGGGCATATTCCACCGTACCAAAACTTGCCTGGGGGCATATCTCACCCTACCAAGGCATGGGAAACTTGCCCAGCCTCCATCCGCATCCGTACCATCGAACTTGCCCGCGGTCCATCCGCCACCGCACCAGACTTGCCCGCGGGCATATCCCACCGTACCAAACTTGCCCGGGGGCATATTCCACCGTACCAAAACTTGCCCGTGGGCATATCTCGCCCGACCATAGCAAGGGAAACGTGCCCGGGGTCCATCCGCCACCGAATCAAACTTGCCCGGGGCGTATCCCACCGTACCAAACTTGCCCGTGGGCATATCCCACCGGACCAAAACTTGCCCATGGGCATATCTCAACCTACCAAGGCAAGGGAAACTTGTCCGGGGTCAATCCCCACGGTTCTAGGGTCCGTCCCACATGCCCGGGGTTCGATCCCCACCGTTCCAGGGTTCGTTCCCCATGTTCCAACCACCTGGGGTTGATACCCATGGTTCCAGGGTCCGTCCCCCATGCCCGGGGTTCGATCCCCATCCTCCCAGGGTTCGTTCCCCATGTTCCATCCTCCTGGGGTTGATCCCCATCGTTCCAGGGTCCGTCCCCCATGCCCGGTGTTCGATCCCCACCGTTCCAGGGTCCGTTCCCTTGGTTCAACTTTCGCTGGGGTTGATCCCCGTGGTTCCAGGGTCCGTCCCCCATGCCCGGGGTTCGATCCCCATCCTCCCAGGGTTCGTTCCCCATGTTCCATCCTCCTGGGGTTGATCCCCATCGTTCCAGGGTCCGTCCCCCATGCCCGGGGTTCGATCCCCACCGTTCCAGGGTCCGTTCCCTTGGTTCAACTTTCGCTGGGGTTGATCCCCGTGGTTCCAGGGTCCGTCCCCCATGCCCGGGGTTCGATCCCCATCCTCCCAGGGTTCGTTCCCCATGTTCCATCCTCCAGGGGTTGATCCCCATCGTTCCAGGGTCCGTCCCCCGTGCCCGGGGTTCGATCCCCACCGTTCCAGGGTCCGTTCCCTTGGTTCAACTTTCGCTGGGGTTGATCCCCATGGTTCCAGGGTCCGTCCCCCATGCCCGGGGTTCGATCCCCATCCTCCCAGGGTTCGTTCCCTATGTTCCATCCTCCAGGGGTTGATCCCCATCGTTCCAGGGTCCGTCCCCCATGCCCGGGGTTCGATCCCCACCGTTCCAGGGTCCGTTCCCTTGGATCAACTTTCGCTGGGGTTGATCCCCATGGTTCCAGGGTCCGTCCCCCATGCCCGGGGTTCGATCCCCATCCTCCCAGGGTTCGTTCCCCATGTTCCATCCTCCTGGGGTTGATCCCCATCGTTCCAGGGTCCGTCCCCCATGCCCGGGGTCCGATCCCCACCGTTCCAGGGTCCGTTCCCTTGGTTCAACTTTCGCTGGGGTTGATCCCCATGGTTCCAGGGTCCGTCCCCCATGCCCGGGGTTCGATCCCCATCCTCCCAGGGTTCGTTCCCCATGTTCCATCCTCCTGGGGTTGATCCCCATCGTTCCAGGGTCCGTCCCCCATGCCCGGGGTTCGATCCCCACCGTTCCAGGGTCCGTTCCCTTGGTTCAACTTTCGCTGGGGTTGATCCCCGTGGTTCCAGGGTCCGTCCCCCATGCCCGGGGTTCGATCCCCATCCTCCCAGGGTTCGTTCCCCATGTTCCATCCTCCAGGGGTTGATTCCCATCGTTCCAGGGTCCGTCCCCCATGCCCGGGGTTCGATCCCCACCGTTCCAGGGTCCGTTCCCTTGGTTCAACTTTCGCTGGGGTTGATCCCCATGGTTCCAGGGTCCGTCCCCCATGCCCGGGGTTCGATCCCCATCCTCCCAGGGTTCGTTCCCCATGTTCCATCCTCCTGGGGTTGATCCCCATCGTTCCAGGGTCCGTCCCCCATGCCCGGGGTTCGATCCCCACCGTTCCAGGGTCCGTTCCCTTGGTTCAACTTTCGCTGGGGTTGATCCCCGTGGTTCCAGGGTCCGTCCCCCATGCCCGGGGTTCGATCCCCATCCTCCCAGGGTTCGTTCCCCATGTTCCATCCTCCAGGGGTTGATTCCCATCGTTCCAGGGTCCGTCCCCCATGCCCGGGGTTCGATCCCCACCGTTCCAGGGTCCGTTCCCTTGGTTCAACTTTCGCTGGGGTTGATCCCCATGGTTCCAGGGTCCGTCCCCCATGCCCGGGGTTCGATCCCCATCCTCCCAGGGTTCGTTCCCTATGTTCCATCCTCCTGGGGTTGATCCCCATGGTTCCAGGGTCCGTCCCCCATGCCCGGGGTTCGATCCCCACCGTTCCAGGGTCCGTTCCCTTGGTTCAACTTTCGCTGGGGTTGATCCCCATGGTTCCAGGGTCCGTCCCCCATGCCCGGGGTTCGATCCCCATCCTCCCAGGGTTCGTTCCCCATGTTCCATCCTCCTGGGGTTGATCCCCATCGTTCCAGGGTCCGTCCCCCATGCCCGGGGTTCGATCCCCACCGTTCCAGGGTCCGTTCCCTTGGTTCAACTTTCGCTGGGGTTGATCCCCGTGGTTCCAGGGTCCGTCCCCCATGCCCGGGGTTCGATCCCCATCCTCCCAGGGTTCGTTCCCCATGTTCCATCCTCCAGGGGTTGATCCCCATCGTTCCAGGGTCCGTCCCCCATGCCCGGGGTTCGATCCCCACCGTTCCAGGGTCCGTTCCCTTGGTTCAACTTTCGCTGGGGTTGATCCCCATGGTTCCAGGGTCCGTCCCCCATGCCCGGGGTTCGATCCCCATCCTCCCAGGGTTCGTTCCCCATGTTCCATCCTCCAGGGGTTGATCCCCATCGTTCCAGGGTCCGTCCCCCATGCCCGGGGTTCGATCCCCACCGTTCCAGGGTCCGTTCCCTTGGTTCAACTTTCGCTGGGGTTGATCCCCATGGTTCCAGGGTCCGTCCCCCATGCCCGGGGTTCGATCCCCATCCTCCCAGGGTTCGTTCCCTATGTTCCATCCTCCTGGGGTTGATCCCCATGGTTCCAGGGTCCGTCCCCCATGCCCGGGGTTCGATCCCCACCGTTCCAGGGTCCGTTCCCTTGGTTCAACTTTCGCTGGGGTTGATCCCCAAGGTTCCAGGGTCCGTCCCCCATGCCCGGGGTTCGATCCCCATCCTCCCAGGGTTCGTTCCCCATGTTCCATCCTCCTGGGGTTGATCCCCATCGTTCCAGGGTCCGTCCCCCATGCCCGGGGTTCGATCCCCACCGTTCCAGGGTCCGTTCCCTTGGTTCAACTTTCGCTGGGGTTGATCCCCATGGTTCCAGGGTCCGTCCCCCATGCCCGGGGTTCGATCCCCATCCTCCCAGGGTTCGTTCCCCATGTTCCATCCTCCTGGGGTTGATTCCCATCGTTCCAGGGTCCGTCCCCCATGCCCGGGGTTCGATCCCCATCCTCCCAGGGTTCGTTCCCCATGTTCCATCCTCCTGGGGTTGATCCCCATGGTTCCAGGGTCCGTCCCCCATGCCCGGGGTTCGATCCCCACCGTTCCAGGGTTCGTTCCCTTGGATCAAATTTCGCTGGGGTTGATCCCCGTGGTTCCAGGGTCCGTCCCCCATGCCCGGGGTTCGATCCCCATCCTCCCAGGGTTCGTTCCCCATGTTCCATCCACCAGGGGTTGATCCCCATCGTTCCAGGGTCCGTCCCCCATGCCCGGGGTTCGATCCCCACCGTTCCAGGGTTCGTTCCCTTGGTTCAACTTTCGCTGGGGTTGATCCCCATGGTTCCAGGGTCCGTCCCTCATGCCCGGGGTTCGATCCCCATCCTCCCAGGGTTCGTTCCCCATGTTCCATCCTCCTGGGGTTGATCCCCATCGTTCCAGGGTCCGTCCCCCATGCCCGGGGTTCGATCCCCACCGTTCCAGGGTTCGTTCCCTTGGATCAAATTTCGCTGGGGTTGATCCCCATGGTTCCAGGGTCCGTCCCCCATGCCCGGGGTTCGATCCCCATCCTCTCAGGGTTCGTTCCCCATGTTCCATCCCCCAGGGGTTGATCCCCATCGTTCCAGGGTCCGTCCCCCATGCCCGGGGTTCGATCCCCACCGTTCCAGGGTTCGTTCCCTTGGATCAAATTTCGCTGGGGTTGATCCCCATGGTTCTAGGGTCCGTCCCCCATGCCCGGGGTTCGATCCCCATCCTCCCAGGGTTCGTTCCCCATGTTCCATCCACCAGGGGTTGATCCCCATCGTTCCAGGGTCCGTCCCCCATGCCCGGGGTTCAATCCCCACCGTTCCAGGGTTCGTTCCCTTGGTTCAACTTTCGCTGGGGTTGATCCCCATGGTTCCAGGGTCCGTCCCCCATGCCCGGGGTTCGATCCCCATCCTCCCAGGGTTCGTTCCCCATGTTCCATCCACCAGGGGTTGATCCCCATCGTTCCAGGGTCCGTCCCCCATGCCCGGGGTTCGATCCCCACCGTTCCAGGGTCCGTTCCCTTGGATCAACTTTCACCTGGGGTTGATCCCCATGGTTCCAGGGTCCGTCCCTCATGCCCGGGGTTCGATCCCCATCCTCCCAGGGTTCGTTCCCTTGGTTCAACTTTCCCCTGGGGTTGATCCCCATGGTTCTAGGGTCCGTCCCTCATGCCCGGGGTTCGATCCCCATCCTCCCAGGGTTCGTTCCCTTGGTTCAAC
>JAYWLE010000052.1:927500-930000 GCA_037074485.1 Delonix regia | reverse complement strand
ATATCCCACCGTACCAAATTTGCCCGTGGGCATATTCCACCGTACCAAAACTTGCCTGGGGGCATATCTCACCCTACCAAGGCATGGGAAACTTGCCCAGCCTCCATCCGCATCCGTACCATCGAACTTGCCCGCGGTCCATCCGCCACCGCACCAGACTTGCCCGCGGGCATATCCCACCGTACCAAACTTGCCCGGGGGCATATTCCACCGTACCAAAACTTGCCCGTGGGCATATCTCGCCCGACCATAGCAAGGGAAACGTGCCCGGGGTCCATCCGCCACCGAATCAAACTTGCCCGGGGCGTATCCCACCGTACCAAACTTGCCCGTGGGCATATCCCACCGGACCAAAACTTGCCCATGGGCATATCTCAACCTACCAAGGCAAGGGAAACTTGTCCGGGGTCAATCCCCACGGTTCTAGGGTCCGTCCCACATGCCCGGGGTTCGATCCCCACCGTTCCAGGGTTCGTTCCCCATGTTCCAACCACCTGGGGTTGATACCCATGGTTCCAGGGTCCGTCCCCCATGCCCGGGGTTCGATCCCCATCCTCCCAGGGTTCGTTCCCCATGTTCCATCCTCCTGGGGTTGATCCCCATCGTTCCAGGGTCCGTCCCCCATGCCCGGTGTTCGATCCCCACCGTTCCAGGGTCCGTTCCCTTGGTTCAACTTTCGCTGGGGTTGATCCCCGTGGTTCCAGGGTCCGTCCCCCATGCCCGGGGTTCGATCCCCATCCTCCCAGGGTTCGTTCCCCATGTTCCATCCTCCTGGGGTTGATCCCCATCGTTCCAGGGTCCGTCCCCCATGCCCGGGGTTCGATCCCCACCGTTCCAGGGTCCGTTCCCTTGGTTCAACTTTCGCTGGGGTTGATCCCCGTGGTTCCAGGGTCCGTCCCCCATGCCCGGGGTTCGATCCCCATCCTCCCAGGGTTCGTTCCCCATGTTCCATCCTCCAGGGGTTGATCCCCATCGTTCCAGGGTCCGTCCCCCGTGCCCGGGGTTCGATCCCCACCGTTCCAGGGTCCGTTCCCTTGGTTCAACTTTCGCTGGGGTTGATCCCCATGGTTCCAGGGTCCGTCCCCCATGCCCGGGGTTCGATCCCCATCCTCCCAGGGTTCGTTCCCTATGTTCCATCCTCCAGGGGTTGATCCCCATCGTTCCAGGGTCCGTCCCCCATGCCCGGGGTTCGATCCCCACCGTTCCAGGGTCCGTTCCCTTGGATCAACTTTCGCTGGGGTTGATCCCCATGGTTCCAGGGTCCGTCCCCCATGCCCGGGGTTCGATCCCCATCCTCCCAGGGTTCGTTCCCCATGTTCCATCCTCCTGGGGTTGATCCCCATCGTTCCAGGGTCCGTCCCCCATGCCCGGGGTCCGATCCCCACCGTTCCAGGGTCCGTTCCCTTGGTTCAACTTTCGCTGGGGTTGATCCCCATGGTTCCAGGGTCCGTCCCCCATGCCCGGGGTTCGATCCCCATCCTCCCAGGGTTCGTTCCCCATGTTCCATCCTCCTGGGGTTGATCCCCATCGTTCCAGGGTCCGTCCCCCATGCCCGGGGTTCGATCCCCACCGTTCCAGGGTCCGTTCCCTTGGTTCAACTTTCGCTGGGGTTGATCCCCGTGGTTCCAGGGTCCGTCCCCCATGCCCGGGGTTCGATCCCCATCCTCCCAGGGTTCGTTCCCCATGTTCCATCCTCCAGGGGTTGATCCCCATGGTTCCAGGGTCCGTCCCCCATGCCCGGGGTTCGATCCCCACCGTTCCAGGGTCCGTTCCCTTGGTTCAACTTTCGCTGGGGTTGATCCCCATGGTTCCAGGGTCCGTCCCCCATGCCCGGGGTTCGATCCCCATCCTCCCAGGGTTCGTTCCCCATGTTCCATCCTCCTGGGGTTGATCCCCATCGTTCCAGGGTCCGTCCCCCATGCCCGGGGTTCGATCCCCACCGTTCCAGGGTCCGTTCCCTTGGTTCAACTTTCGCTGGGGTTGATCCCCGTGGTTCCAGGGTCCGTCCCCCATGCCCGGGGTTCGATCCCCATCCTCCCAGGGTTCGTTCCCCATGTTCCATCCTCCAGGGGTTGATCCCCATCGTTCCAGGGTCCGTCCCCCATGCCCGGGGTTCGATCCCCACCGTTCCAGGGTCCGTTCCCTTGGTTCAACTTTCGCTGGGGTTGATCCCCATGGTTCCAGGGTCCGTCCCCCATGCCCGGGGTTCGATCCCCATCCTCCCAGGGTTCGTTCCCCATGTTCCATCCTCCAGGGGTTGATCCCCATCGTTCCAGGGTCCGTCCCCCATGCCCGGGGTTCGATCCCCACCGTTCCAGGGTCCGTTCCCTTGGTTCAACTTTCGCTGGGGTTGATCCCCATGGTTCCAGGGTCCGTCCCCCATGCCCGGGGTTCGATCCCCATCCTCCCAGGGTTCGTTCCCTATGTTCCATCCTCCTGGGGTTGATCCCCATGGTTCCAGGGTCCGTCCCCCATGCCCGGGGTTCGATCCCCACCGTTC
>JAYWLE010000052.1:912500-917500 GCA_037074485.1 Delonix regia | reverse complement strand
CGCCGGTGGGTGGGCCGGCGGGGGGCGGGGGGCCGCCACCGTTCGGGTGCCATGCCTTGGTGCACCCCAGGTAGCGAACCAACGTTCCTTGCCTGGGCGGTGCGGGGGGGGATGGCATGGCACCCTTCAATTATCGCTCCCCCCCTAAAGAGCTTTATGGGCCTTTTCCATTCTGGCAGGAAGAGATATACTTTTTCGCCAGCCAGCATAAGTTTTTTTTTGGACCTAGAGATCGAATTTTTGCACGATTTTTTGCAGGCATGCTTAGAATGATGAGATCTCCTTCCGCCCCAAATTTCATAATTTTTGGACACCCCTAGAATATTTTGTGAATTTTTACATTCCCGGCAACCGTGGGGCTCTATCCCCAAGCCCGGGCTCCGATCGGGGCGCCGCCAAGCTCCGTTCCCTTCCTCCCAATGGTCCTCACAAGGTTCTCAAATCGAATCAATCGTTGATACGTTAAAACTCCCCGTGGTACGGAGCCAATTGTCTCGCAGCAACAAAAACTTGCCCGCGGTCCATCCGCCACCGTACCAGACTTGCCCGCGGGCACATCCCACCGTACCAAATTTGCCCGTGGGCATATTCCACCGTACCAAAACTTGCCTGGGGGCATATCTCACCCTACCAAGGCATGGGGAACTTGCCCGGCCTCCATCCGCCACCGTACCATCGAACTTGCCCGCGGTCCATCCGCCACCGTACCAGACTTGCCCGCGGGCATATCCCACCGTACCAAATTTGCCCGTGGGCATATTCCACCGTACCAAAACTTGCCTGGGGGCATATCTCACCCTACCAAGGCATGGAAAACCTGTTCGGGGTCCATCCGCCACCGAACCAAACTTGCCCGCGGTCCATCCGCCACCGTACCAGACTTGCCCGCGGGCACATCCCACCGTACCAAATTTGCCCGTGGGCATATTCCACCGTACCAAAACTTGCCTGGGGGCATATCTCACCCTACCAAGGCATGGAAAACCTGTCCGGGGTCCATCCGCCACCGAACCAAACTTGCCCGCGGTCCATCCGCCACCGTACCAGACTTGCCCGCGGGCACATCCCACCGTACCAAATTTGCCCGTGGGCATATTCCACCGTACCAAAACTTGCCTGGGGGCATATCTCACCCCACCAAGGCATGGAAAACCTGTCCGGGGTCCATCCGCCACCGAACCAAACTTGCCCGCGGTCCATCCGCCACCGTACCAGACTTGCCCGCGGGCATATCCCACCGTACCAAATTTGCCCGTGGGCATATTCCACCGTACCAAAACTTGCCTGGGGGCATATCTCACCCTACCAAGGCATGGGAAACTTGCCCAGCCTCCATCCGCATCCGTACCATCGAACTTGCCCGCGGTCCATCCGCCACCGCACCAGACTTGCCCGCGGGCATATCCCACCGTACCAAACTTGCCCGGGGGCATATTCCACCGTACCAAAACTTGCCCGTGGGCATATCTCGCCCGACCATAGCAAGGGAAACGTGCCCGGGGTCCATCCGCCACCGAATCAAACTTGCCCGGGGCGTATCCCACCGTACCAAACTTGCCCGTGGGCATATCCCACCGGACCAAAACTTGCCCATGGGCATATCTCAACCTACCAAGGCAAGGGAAACTTGTCCGGGGTCAATCCCCACGGTTCTAGGGTCCGTCCCACATGCCCGGGGTTCGATCCCCACCGTTCCAGGGTTCGTTCCCCATGTTCCAACCACCTGGGGTTGATACCCATGGTTCCAGGGTCCGTCCCCCATGCCCGGGGTTCGATCCCCATCCTCCCAGGGTTCGTTCCCCATGTGCCATCCTCCTGGGGTTGATCCCCATCGTTCCAGGGTCCGTCCCCCATGCCCGGTGTTCGATCCCCACCGTTCCAGGGTCCGTTCCCTTGGTTCAACTTTCGCTGGGGTTGATCCCCGTGGTTCCAGGGTCCGTCCCCCATGCCCGGGGTTCGATCCCCATCCTCCCAGGGTTCGTTCCCCATGTTCCATCCTCCTGGGGTTGATCCCCATCGTTCCAGGGTCCGTCCCCCATGCCCGGGGTTCGATCCCCACCGTTCCAGGGTCCGTTCCCTTGGTTCAACTTTCGCTGGGGTTGATCCCCGTGGTTCCAGGGTCCGTCCCCCATGCCCGGGGTTCGATCCCCATCCTCCCAGGGTTCGTTCCCCATGTTCCATCCTCCAGGGGTTGATCCCCATCGTTCCAGGGTCCGTCCCCCGTGCCCGGGGTTCGATCCCCACCGTTCCAGGGTCCGTTCCCTTGGTTCAACTTTCGCTGGGGTTGATCCCCATGGTTCCAGGGTCCGTCCCCCATGCCCGGGGTTCGATCCCCATCCTCCCAGGGTTCGTTCCCTATGTTCCATCCTCCAGGGGTTGATCCCCATCGTTCCAGGGTCCGTCCCCCATGCCCGGGGTTCGATCCCCACCGTTCCAGGGTCCGTTCCCTTGGATCAACTTTCGCTGGGGTTGATCCCCATGGTTCCAGGGTCCGTCCCCCATGCCCGGGGTTCGATCCCCATCCTCCCAGGGTTCGTTCCCCATGTTCCATCCTCCTGGGGTTGATCCCCATCGTTCCAGGGTCCGTCCCCCATGCCCGGGGTCCGATCCCCACCGTTCCAGGGTCCGTTCCCTTGGTTCAACTTTCGCTGGGGTTGATCCCCATGGTTCCAGGGTCCGTCCCCCATGCCCGGGGTTCGATCCCCATCCTCCCAGGGTTCGTTCCCCATGTTCCATCCTCCTGGGGTTGATCCCCATCGTTCCAGGGTCCGTCCCCCATGCCCGGGGTTCGATCCCCACCGTTCCAGGGTCCGTTCCCTTGGTTCAACTTTCGCTGGGGTTGATCCCCGTGGTTCCAGGGTCCGTCCCCCATGCCCGGGGTTCGATCCCCATCCTCCCAGGGTTCGTTCCCCATGTTCCATCCTCCAGGGGTTGATTCCCATCGTTCCAGGGTCCGTCCCCCATGCCCGGGGTTCGATCCCCACCGTTCCAGGGTCCGTTCCCTTGGTTCAACTTTCGCTGGGGTTGATCCCCATGGTTCCAGGGTCCGTCCCCCATGCCCGGGGTTCGATCCCCATCCTCCCAGGGTTCGTTCCCCATGTTCCATCCTCCTGGGGTTGATCCCCATCGTTCCAGGGTCCGTCCCCCATGCCCGGGGTTCGATCCCCACCGTTCCAGGGTCCGTTCCCTTGGTTCAACTTTCGCTGGGGTTGATCCCCGTGGTTCCAGGGTCCGTCCCCCATGCCCGGGGTTCGATCCCCATCCTCCCAGGGTTCGTTCCCCATGTTCCATCCTCCAGGGGTTGATTCCCATCGTTCCAGGGTCCGTCCCCCATGCCCGGGGTTCGATCCCCACCGTTCCAGGGTCCGTTCCCTTGGTTCAACTTTCGCTGGGGTTGATCCCCATGGTTCCAGGGTCCGTCCCCCATGCCCGGGGTTCGATCCCCATCCTCCCAGGGTTCGTTCCCTATGTTCCATCCTCCTGGGGTTGATCCCCATGGTTCCAGGGTCCGTCCCCCATGCCCGGGGTTCGATCCCCACCGTTCCAGGGTCCGTTCCCTTGGTTCAACTTTCGCTGGGGTTGATCCCCATGGTTCCAGGGTCCGTCCCCCATGCCCGGGGTTCGATCCCCATCCTCCCAGGGTTCGTTCCCCATGTTCCATCCTCCTGGGGTTGATCCCCATCGTTCCAGGGTCCGTCCCCCATGCCCGGGGTTCGATCCCCACCGTTCCAGGGTCCGTTCCCTTGGTTCAACTTTCGCTGGGGTTGATCCCCGTGGTTCCAGGGTCCGTCCCCCATGCCCGGGGTTCGATCCCCATCCTCCCAGGGTTCGTTCCCCATGTTCCATCCTCCAGGGGTTGATCCCCATCGTTCCAGGGTCCGTCCCCCATGCCCGGGGTTCGATCCCCACCGTTCCAGGGTCCGTTCCCTTGGTTCAACTTTCGCTGGGGTTGATCCCCATGGTTCCAGGGTCCGTCCCCCATGCCCGGGGTTCGATCCCCATCCTCCCAGGGTTCGTTCCCCATGTTCCATCCTCCAGGGGTTGATCCCCATCGTTCCAGGGTCCGTCCCCCATGCCCGGGGTTCGATCCCCACCGTTCCAGGGTCCGTTCCCTTGGTTCAACTTTCGCTGGGGTTGATCCCCATGGTTCCAGGGTCCGTCCCCCATGCCCGGGGTTCGATCCCCATCCTCCCAGGGTTCGTTCCCTATGTTCCATCCTCCTGGGGTTGATCCCCATGGTTCCAGGGTCCGTCCCCCATGCCCGGGGTTCGATCCCCACCGTTCCAGGGTCCGTTCCCTTGGTTCAACTTTCGCTGGGGTTGATCCCCATGGTTCCAGGGTCCGTCCCCCATGCCCGGGGTTCGATCCCCATCCTCCCAGGGTTCGTTCCCCATGTTCCATCCTCCTGGGGTTGATCCCCATCGTTCCAGGGTCCGTCCCCCATGCCCGGGGTTCGATCCCCACCGTTCCAGGGTCCGTTCCCTTGGTTCAACTTTCGCTGGGGTTGATCCCCATGGTTCCAGGGTCCGTCCCCCATGCCCGGGGTTCGATCCCCATCCTCCCAGGGTTCGTTCCCCATGTTCCATCCTCCTGGGGTTGATTCCCATCGTTCCAGGGTCCGTCCCCCATGCCCGGGGTTCGATCCCCATCCTCCCAGGGTTCGTTCCCCATGTTCCATCCTCCTGGGGTTGATCCCCATGGTTCCAGGGTCCGTTCCCCATGCCCGGGGTTCGATCCCCACCGTTCCAGGGTTCGTTCCCTTGGATCAAATTTCGCTGGGGTTGATCCCCGTGGTTCCAGGGTCCGTCCCCCATGCCCGGGGTTCGATCCCCATCCTCCCAGGGTTCGTTCCCCATGTTCCATCCACCAGGGGTTGATCCCCATCGTTCCAGGGTCCGTCCCCCATGCCCGGGGTTCGATCCCCACCGTTCCAGGGTTCGTTCCCTTGGTTCAACTTTCGCTGGGGTTGATCCCCATGGTTCCAGGGTCCGTCCCTCATG
>JAYWLE010000052.1:900000-902500 GCA_037074485.1 Delonix regia | reverse complement strand
CGGCAACCGTGGGGCTCTATCCCCAAGCCCGGGCTCCGATCGGGGCGCCGCCAAGCTCCGTTCCCTTCCTCCCAATGGTCCTCACAAGGTTCTCAAATCGAATCAATCGTTGATACGTTAAAACTCCCCGTGGTACGGAGCCAATTGTCTCGCAGCAACAAAAACTTGCCCGCGGTCCATCCGCCACCGTACCAGACTTGCCCGCGGGCACATCCCACCGTACCAAATTTGCCCGTGGGCATATTCCACCGTACCAAAACTTGCCTGGGGGCATATCTCACCCTACCAAGGCATGGGGAACTTGCCCGGCCTCCATCCGCCACCGTACCATCGAACTTGCCCGCGGTCCATCCGCCACCGTACCAGACTTGCCCGCGGGCATATCCCACCGTACCAAATTTGCCCGTGGGCATATTCCACCGTACCAAAACTTGCCTGGGGGCATATCTCACCCTACCAAGGCATGGAAAACCTGTTCGGGGTCCATCCGCCACCGAACCAAACTTGCCCGCGGTCCATCCGCCACCGTACCAGACTTGCCCGCGGGCACATCCCACCGTACCAAATTTGCCCGTGGGCATATTCCACCGTACCAAAACTTGCCTGGGGGCATATCTCACCCTACCAAGGCATGGAAAACCTGTCCGGGGTCCATCCGCCACCGAACCAAACTTGCCCGCGGTCCATCCGCCACCGTACCAGACTTGCCCGCGGGCACATCCCACCGTACCAAATTTGCCCGTGGGCATATTCCACCGTACCAAAACTTGCCTGGGGGCATATCTCACCCCACCAAGGCATGGAAAACCTGTCCGGGGTCCATCCGCCACCGAACCAAACTTGCCCGCGGTCCATCCGCCACCGTACCAGACTTGCCCGCGGGCATATCCCACCGTACCAAATTTGCCCGTGGGCATATTCCACCGTACCAAAACTTGCCTGGGGGCATATCTCACCCTACCAAGGCATGGGAAACTTGCCCAGCCTCCATCCGCATCCGTACCATCGAACTTGCCCGCGGTCCATCCGCCACCGCACCAGACTTGCCCGCGGGCATATCCCACCGTACCAAACTTGCCCGGGGGCATATTCCACCGTACCAAAACTTGCCCGTGGGCATATCTCGCCCGACCATAGCAAGGGAAACGTGCCCGGGGTCCATCCGCCACCGAATCAAACTTGCCCGGGGCGTATCCCACCGTACCAAACTTGCCCGTGGGCATATCCCACCGGACCAAAACTTGCCCATGGGCATATCTCAACCTACCAAGGCAAGGGAAACTTGTCCGGGGTCAATCCCCACGGTTCTAGGGTCCGTCCCACATGCCCGGGGTTCGATCCCCACCGTTCCAGGGTTCGTTCCCCATGTTCCAACCACCTGGGGTTGATACCCATGGTTCCAGGGTCCGTCCCCCATGCCCGGGGTTCGATCCCCATCCTCCCAGGGTTCGTTCCCCATGTTCCATCCTCCTGGGGTTGATCCCCATCGTTCCAGGGTCCGTCCCCCATGCCCGGTGTTCGATCCCCACCGTTCCAGGGTCCGTTCCCTTGGTTCAACTTTCGCTGGGGTTGATCCCCGTGGTTCCAGGGTCCGTCCCCCATGCCCGGGGTTCGATCCCCATCCTCCCAGGGTTCGTTCCCCATGTTCCATCCTCCAGGGGTTGATTCCCATCGTTCCAGGGTCCGTCCCCCATGCCCAGGGTTCGATCCCCACCGTTCCAGGGTCCGTTCCCTTGGTTCAACTTTCGCTGGGGTTGATCCCCATGGTTCCAGGGTCCGTCCCCCATGCCCGGGGTTCGATCCCCATCCTCCCAGGGTTCGTTCCCCATGTTCCATCCTCCTGGGGTTGATCCCCATCGTTCCAGGGTCCGTCCCCCATGCCCGGGGTTCGATCCCCACCGTTCCAGGGTCCGTTCCCTTGGTTCAACTTTCGCTGGGGTTGATCCCCGTGGTTCCAGGGTCCGTCCCCCATGCCCGGGGTTCGATCCCCATCCTCCCAGGGTTCGTTCCCCATGTTCCATCCTCCAGGGGTTGATTCCCATCGTTCCAGGGTCCGTCCCCCATGCCCGGGGTTCGATCCCCACCGTTCCAGGGTCCGTTCCCTTGGTTCAACTTTCGCTGGGGTTGATCCCCATGGTTCCAGGGTCCGTCCCCCATGCCCGGGGTTCGATCCCCATCCTCCCAGGGTTCGTTCCCCATGTTCCATCCTCCTGGGGTTGATCCCCATCGTTCCAGGGTCCGTCCCCCATGCCCGGGGTTCGATCCCCACCGTTCCAGGGTCCGTTCCCTTGGTTCAACTTTCGCTGGGGTTGATCCCCGTGGTTCCAGGGTCCGTCCCCCATGCCCGGGGTTCGATCCCCATCCTCCCAGGGTTCGTTCCCCATGTTCCATCCTCCAGGGGTTGATCCCCATCGTTCCAGGGTCCGTCCCCCATGCCCGGGGTTCGATCCCCACCGTTCCAGGGTCCGTTCCCTTGGTTCAACTTTCGCTGGGGTTGATC
>JAYWLE010000052.1:885000-890000 GCA_037074485.1 Delonix regia | reverse complement strand
CCATCTCATTCCGTTCGGGACAGGCAACTCGAGTTCGATTAGGGACGAATCCCATACGGGTCAACCGAAAGGCAACGGCCATGCACCTGGGCCATGGCGGATGGGAGCGGCAGGGCCATGCACCTGGGCCATGGCGGACGGAAGCGGCAGCGCCATGCACCTGGGCCATGGCGTGGACGACGGATGGAAGCAGCAGGGCCATGCACCTGGGCCATGGCGTTGGCGACGGATGGACGGCCGCCGATACCCCTCCTTCGGTTCCGGTGCGAAGGGCACCCCATCAAACGCCGGCTTATCAAGCAACGGGAGGCGCATGCCTTTGCAACGCATCGTGGTTGGGAGGCATGGCCGTCGCATTGCCCGCAGGCGAGTAACGAGAGTGTCCCACGCGTTCGTCCCCGCTCACCGCGCGCCCACGCTGGCAGCTACGTCCGGGCTTATCCAGCAACGGGAGGCAAATGCCTTTGCAACGCATCATGGTTGGGAGGCATGGCCATCGCGTTGCCCGCTCGGGCGCAACTTTAATGGACGGTTGGTGGGAGGACGCCCCGCAAGTGGCCGCGGACGACCAAGAGCGGGTTGGAAGCCCCAGGATCGGTTCCCGACGTGCCCCGCGACCCCATTCAATTCCCTCTCTGTTCGATTCGCGTCACATTTTGGGGGTCGCCGGAGCTTCGCCGGAGTACGGTGGTCGGCCGGCCGCCGGTGGGTGGGCCGGCGGGGGGCGGGGGGCCGCCACCGTTCGGGTGCCATGCCTTGGTGCACCCCAGGTAGCGAACCAACGTTCCTTGCCTGGGCGGTGCGGGGGGGGATGGCATGGCACCCTTCAATTATCGCTCCCCCCCTAAAGAGCTTTATGGGCCTTTTCCATTCTGGCAGGAAGAGATATACTTTTTCGCCAGCCAGCATAAGTTTTTTTTTGGACCTAGAGATCGAATTTTTGCACGATTTTTTGCAGGCATGCTTAGAATGATGAGATCTCCTTCCGCCCCAAATTTCATAATTTTTGGACACCCCTAGAATATTTTGTGAATTTTTACATTCCCGGCAACCGTGGGGCTCTATCCCCAAGCCCGGGCTCCGATCGGGGCGCCGCCAAGCTCCGTTCCCTTCCTCCCAATGGTCCTCACAAGGTTCTCAAATCGAATCAATCGTTGATACGTTAAAACTCCCCGTGGTACGGAGCCAATTGTCTCGCAGCAACAAAAACTTGCCCGCGGTCCATCCGCCACCGTACCAGACTTGCCCGCGGGCACATCCCACCGTACCAAATTTGCCCGTGGGCATATTCCACCGTACCAAAACTTGCCTGGGGGCATATCTCACCCTACCAAGGCATGGGGAACTTGCCCGGCCTCCATCCGCCACCGTACCATCGAACTTGCCCGCGGTCCATCCGCCACCGTACCAGACTTGCCCGCGGGCATATCCCACCGTACCAAATTTGCCCGTGGGCATATTCCACCGTACCAAAACTTGCCTGGGGGCATATCTCACCCTACCAAGGCATGGAAAACCTGTTCGGGGTCCATCCGCCACCGAACCAAACTTGCCCGCGGTCCATCCGCCACCGTACCAGACTTGCCCGCGGGCACATCCCACCGTACCAAATTTGCCCGTGGGCATATTCCACCGTACCAAAACTTGCCTGGGGGCATATCTCACCCTACCAAGGCATGGAAAACCTGTCCGGGGTCCATCCGCCACCGAACCAAACTTGCCCGCGGTCCATCCGCCACCGTACCAGACTTGCCCGCGGGCACATCCCACCGTACCAAATTTGCCCGTGGGCATATTCCACCGTACCAAAACTTGCCTGGGGGCATATCTCACCCCACCAAGGCATGGAAAACCTGTCCGGGGTCCATCCGCCACCGAACCAAACTTGCCCGCGGTCCATCCGCCACCGTACCAGACTTGCCCGCGGGCATATCCCACCGTACCAAATTTGCCCGTGGGCATATTCCACCGTACCAAAACTTGCCTGGGGGCATATCTCACCCTACCAAGGCATGGGAAACTTGCCCAGCCTCCATCCGCATCCGTACCATCGAACTTGCCCGCGGTCCATCCGCCACCGCACCAGACTTGCCCGCGGGCATATCCCACCGTACCAAACTTGCCCGGGGGCATATTCCACCGTACCAAAACTTGCCCGTGGGCATATCTCGCCCGACCATAGCAAGGGAAACGTGCCCGGGGTCCATCCGCCACCGAATCAAACTTGCCCGGGGCGTATCCCACCGTACCAAACTTGCCCGTGGGCATATCCCACCGGACCAAAACTTGCCCATGGGCATATCTCAACCTACCAAGGCAAGGGAAACTTGTCCGGGGTCAATCCCCACGGTTCTAGGGTCCGTCCCACATGCCCGGGGTTCGATCCCCACCGTTCCAGGGTTCGTTCCCCATGTTCCAACCACCTGGGGTTGATACCCATGGTTCCAGGGTCCGTCCCCCATGCCCGGGGTTCGATCCCCATCCTCCCAGGGTTCGTTCCCCATGTTCCATCCTCCTGGGGTTGATCCCCATCGTTCCAGGGTCCGTCCCCCATGCCCGGTGTTCGATCCCCACCGTTCCAGGGTCCGTTCCCTTGGTTCAACTTTCGCTGGGGTTGATCCCCGTGGTTCCAGGGTCCGTCCCCCATGCCCGGGGTTCGATCCCCATCCTCCCAGGGTTCGTTCCCCATGTTCCATCCTCCTGGGGTTGATCCCCATCGTTCCAGGGTCCGTCCCCCGTGCCCGGGGTTCGATCCCCACCGTTCCAGGGTCCGTTCCCTTGGTTCAACTTTCGCTGGGGTTGATCCCCATGGTTCCAGGGTCCGTCCCCCATGCCCGGGGTTCGATCCCCATCCTCCCAGGGTTCGTTCCCTATGTTCCATCCTCCAGGGGTTGATCCCCATCGTTCCAGGGTCCGTCCCCCATGCCCGGGGTTCGATCCCCACCGTTCCAGGGTCCGTTCCCTTGGTTCAACTTTCGCTGGGGTTGATCCCCGTGGTTCCAGGGTCCGTCCCCCATGCCCGGGGTTCGATCCCCATCCTCCCAGGGTTCGTTCCCCATGTTCCATCCTCCTGGGGTTGATCCCCATCGTTCCAGGGTCCGTCCCCCATGCCCGGGGTTCGATCCCCACCGTTCCAGGGTCCGTTCCCTTGGTTCAACTTTCGCTGGGGTTGATCCCCGTGGTTCCAGGGTCCGTCCCCCATGCCCGGGGTTCGATCCCCATCCTCCCAGGGTTCGTTCCCCATGTTCCATCCTCCAGGGGTTGATCCCCATCGTTCCAGGGTCCGTCCCCCGTGCCCGGGGTTCGATCCCCACCGTTCCAGGGTCCGTTCCCTTGGTTCAACTTTCGCTGGGGTTGATCCCCATGGTTCCAGGGTCCGTCCCCCATGCCCGGGGTTCGATCCCCATCCTCCCAGGGTTCGTTCCCTATGTTCCATCCTCCAGGGGTTGATCCCCATCGTTCCAGGGTCCGTCCCCCATGCCCGGGGTTCGATCCCCACCGTTCCAGGGTCCGTTCCCTTGGATCAACTTTCGCTGGGGTTGATCCCCATGGTTCCAGGGTCCGTCCCCCATGCCCGGGGTTCGATCCCCATCCTCCCAGGGTTCGTTCCCCATGTTCCATCCTCCTGGGGTTGATCCCCATCGTTCCAGGGTCCGTCCCCCATGCCCGGGGTCCGATCCCCACCGTTCCAGGGTCCGTTCCCTTGGTTCAACTTTCGCTGGGGTTGATCCCCATGGATCCAGGGTCCGTCCCCCATGCCCGGGGTTCGATCCCCATCCTCCCAGGGTTCGTTCCCCATGTTCCATCCTCCTGGGGTTGATCCCCATCGTTCCAGGGTCCGTCCCCCATGCCCGGGGTTCGATCCCCACCGTTCCAGGGTCCGTTCCCTTGGTTCAACTTTCGCTGGGGTTGATCCCCGTGGTTCCAGGGTCCGTCCCCCATGCCCGGGGTTCGATCCCCATCCTCCCAGGGTTCGTTCCCCATGTTCCATCCTCCAGGGGTTGATTCCCATCGTTCCAGGGTCCGTCCCCCATGCCCGGGGTTCGATCCCCACCGTTCCAGGGTCCGTTCCCTTGGTTCAACTTTCGCTGGGGTTGATCCCCATGGTTCCAGGGTCCGTCCCCCATGCCCGGGGTTCGATCCCCATCCTCCCAGGGTTCGTTCCCCATGTTCCATCCTCCTGGGGTTGATCCCCATGGTTCCAGGGTCCGTCCCCCATGCCCGGGGTTCGATCCCCACCGTTCCAGGGTCCGTTCCCTTGGTTCAACTTTCGCTGGGGTTGATCCCCGTGGTTCCAGGGTCCGTCCCCCATGCCCGGGGTTCGATCCCCATCCTCCCAGGGTTCGTTCCCCATGTTCCATCCTCCAGGGGTTGATTCCCATCGTTCCAGGGTCCGTCCCCCATGCCCGGGGTTCGATCCCCACCGTTCCAGGGTCCGTTCCCTTGGTTCAACTTTCGCTGGGGTTGATCCCCATGGTTCCAGGGTTTGTCCCCCATGCCCGGGGTTCGATCCCCATCCTCCCAGGGTTCGTTCCCTATGTTCCATCCTCCTGGGGTTGATCCCCATGGTTCCAGGGTCCGTCCCCCATGCCCGGGGTTCGATCCCCACCGTTCCAGGGTCCGTTCCCTTGGTTCAACTTTCGCTGGGGTTGATCCCCATGGTTCCAGGGTCCGTCCCCCATGCCCGGGGTTCGATCCCCATCCTCCCAGGGTTCGTTCCCCATGTTCCATCCTCCTGGGGTTGATCCCCATCGTTCCAGGGTCCGTCCCCCATGCCCGGGGTTCGATCCCCACCGTTCCAGGGTCCGTTCCCTTGGTTCAACTTTCGCTGGGGTTGATCCCCGTGGTTCCAGGGTCCGTCCCCCATGCCCGGGGTTCGATCCCCATCCTCCCAGGGTTCGTTCCCCATGTTCCATCCTCCAGGGGTTGATCCCCATCGTTCCAGGGTCCGTCCCCCATGCCCGGGGTTCGATCCCCACCGTTCCAGGGTCCGTTCCCTT
>JAYWLE010000052.1:867500-875000 GCA_037074485.1 Delonix regia | reverse complement strand
AGGCAACGGCCATGCACCTGGGCCATGGCGGATGGGAGCGGCAGGGCCATGCACCTGGGCCATGGCGGACGGAAGCGGCAGCGCCATGCACCTGGGCCATGGCGTGGACGACGGATGGAAGCAGCAGGGCCATGCACCTGGGCCATGGCGTTGGCGACGGATGGACGGCCGCCGATACCCCTCCTTCGGTTCCGGTGCGAAGGGCACCCCATCAAACGCCGGCTTATCAAGCAACGGGAGGCGCATGCCTTTGCAACGCATCGTGGTTGGGAGGCATGGCCGTCGCATTGCCCGCAGGCGAGTAACGAGAGTGTCCCACGCGTTCGTCCCCGCTCACCGCGCGCCCACGCTGGCAGCTACGTCCGGGCTTATCCAGCAACGGGAGGCAAATGCCTTTGCAACGCATCATGGTTGGGAGGCATGGCCATCGCGTTGCCCGCTCGGGCGCAACTTTAATGGACGGTTGGTGGGAGGACGCCCCGCAAGTGGCCGCGGACGACCAAGAGCGGGTTGGAAGCCCCAGGATCGGTTCCCGACGTGCCCCGCGACCCCATTCAATTCCCTCTCTGTTCGATTCGCGTCACATTTTGGGGGTCGCCGGAGCTTCGCCGGAGTACGGTGGTCGGCCGGCCGCCGGTGGGTGGGCCGGCGGGGGGCGGGGGGCCGCCACCGTTCGGGTGCCATGCCTTGGTGCACCCCAGGTAGCGAACCAACGTTCCTTGCCTGGGCGGTGCGGGGGGGGATGGCATGGCACCCTTCAATTATCGCTCCCCCCCTAAAGAGCTTTATGGGCCTTTTCCATTCTGGCAGGAAGAGATATACTTTTTCGCCAGCCAGCATAAGTTTTTTTTTGGACCTAGAGATCGAATTTTTGCACGATTTTTTGCAGGCATGCTTAGAATGATGAGATCTCCTTCCGCCCCAAATTTCATAATTTTTGGACACCCCTAGAATATTTTGTGAATTTTTACATTCCCGGCAACCGTGGGGCTCTATCCCCAAGCCCGGGCTCCGATCGGGGCGCCGCCAAGCTCCGTTCCCTTCCTCCCAATGGTCCTCACAAGGTTCTCAAATCGAATCAATCGTTGATACGTTAAAACTCCCCGTGGTACGGAGCCAATTGTCTCGCAGCAACAAAAACTTGCCCGCGGTCCATCCGCCACCGTACCAGACTTGCCCGCGGGCACATCCCACCGTACCAAATTTGCCCGTGGGCATATTCCACCGTACCAAAACTTGCCTGGGGGCATATCTCACCCTACCAAGGCATGGGGAACTTGCCCGGCCTCCATCCGCCACCGTACCATCGAACTTGCCCGCGGTCCATCCGCCACCGTACCAGACTTGCCCGCGGGCATATCCCACCGTACCAAATTTGCCCGTGGGCATATTCCACCGTACCAAAACTTGCCTGGGGGCATATCTCACCCTACCAAGGCATGGAAAACCTGTTCGGGGTCCATCCGCCACCGAACCAAACTTGCCCGCGGTCCATCCGCCACCGTACCAGACTTGCCCGCGGGCACATCCCACCGTACCAAATTTGCCCGTGGGCATATTCCACCGTACCAAAACTTGCCTGGGGGCATATCTCACCCTACCAAGGCATGGAAAACCTGTCCGGGGTCCATCCGCCACCGAACCAAACTTGCCCGCGGTCCATCCGCCACCGTACCAGACTTGCCCGCGGGCACATCCCACCGTACCAAATTTGCCCGTGGGCATATTCCACCGTACCAAAACTTGCCTGGGGGCATATCTCACCCCACCAAGGCATGGAAAACCTGTCCGGGGTCCATCCGCCACCGAACCAAACTTGCCCGCGGTCCATCCGCCACCGTACCAGACTTGCCCGCGGGCATATCCCACCGTACCAAATTTGCCCGTGGGCATATTCCACCGTACCAAAACTTGCCTGGGGGCATATCTCACCCTACCAAGGCATGGGAAACTTGCCCAGCCTCCATCCGCATCCGTACCATCGAACTTGCCCGCGGTCCATCCGCCACCGCACCAGACTTGCCCGCGGGCATATCCCACCGTACCAAACTTGCCCGGGGGCATATTCCACCGTACCAAAACTTGCCCGTGGGCATATCTCGCCCGACCATAGCAAGGGAAACGTGCCCGGGGTCCATCCGCCACCGAATCAAACTTGCCCGGGGCGTATCCCACCGTACCAAACTTGCCCGTGGGCATATCCCACCGGACCAAAACTTGCCCATGGGCATATCTCAACCTACCAAGGCAAGGGAAACTTGTCCGGGGTCAATCCCCACGGTTCTAGGGTCCGTCCCACATGCCCGGGGTTCGATCCCCACCGTTCCAGGGTTCGTTCCCCATGTTCCAACCACCTGGGGTTGATACCCATGGTTCCAGGGTCCGTCCCCCATGCCCGGGGTTCGATCCCCATCCTCCCAGGGTTCGTTCCCCATGTTCCATCCTCCTGGGGTTGATCCCCATCGTTCCAGGGTCCGTCCCCCATGCCCGGTGTTCGATCCCCACCGTTCCAGGGTCCGTTCCCTTGGTTCAACTTTCGCTGGGGTTGATCCCCGTGGTTCCAGGGTCCGTCCCCCATGCCCGGGGTTCGATCCCCATCCTCCCAGGGTTCGTTCCCCATGTTCCATCCTCCTGGGGTTGATCCCCATCGTTCCAGGGTCCGTCCCCCATGCCCGGGGTTCGATCCCCACCGTTCCAGGGTCCGTTCCCTTGGTTCAACTTTCGCTGGGGTTGATCCCCGTGGTTCCAGGGTCCGTCCCCCATGCCCGGGGTTCGATCCCCATCCTCCCAGGGTTCGTTCCCCATGTTCCATCCTCCAGGGGTTGATCCCCATCGTTCCAGGGTCCGTCCCCCGTGCCCGGGGTTCGATCCCCACCGTTCCAGGGTCCGTTCCCTTGGTTCAACTTTCGCTGGGGTTGATCCCCATGGTTCCAGGGTCCGTCCCCCATGCCCGGGGTTCGATCCCCATCCTCCCAGGGTTCGTTCCCTATGTTCCATCCTCCAGGGGTTGATCCCCATCGTTCCAGGGTCCGTCCCCCATGCCCGGGGTTCGATCCCCACCGTTCCAGGGTCCGTTCCCTTGGATCAACTTTCGCTGGGGTTGATCCCCATGGTTCCAGGGTCCGTCCCCCATGCCCGGGGTTCGATCCCCATCCTCCCAGGGTTCGTTCCCCATGTTCCATCCTCCTGGGGTTGATCCCCATCGTTCCAGGGTCCGTCCCCCATGCCCGGGGTCCGATCCCCACCGTTCCAGGGTCCGTTCCCTTGGTTCAACTTTCGCTGGGGTTGATCCCCATGGTTCCAGGGTCCGTCCCCCATGCCCGGGGTTCGATCCCCATCCTCCCAGGGTTCGTTCCCCATGTTCCATCCTCCTGGGGTTGATCCCCATCGTTCCAGGGTCCGTCCCCCATGCCCGGGGTTCGATCCCCACCGTTCCAGGGTCCGTTCCCTTGGTTCAACTTTCGCTGGGGTTGATCCCCGTGGTTCCAGGGTCCGTCCCCCATGCCCGGGGTTCGATCCCCATCCTCCCAGGGTTCGTTCCCCATGTTCCATCCTCCAGGGGTTGATTCCCATCGTTCCAGGGTCCGTCCCCCATGCCCGGGGTTCGATCCCCACCGTTCCAGGGTCCGTTCCCTTGGTTCAACTTTCGCTGGGGTTGATCCCCATGGTTCCAGGGTCCGTCCCCCATGCCCGGGGTTCGATCCCCATCCTCCCAGGGTTCGTTCCCCATGTTCCATCCTCCTGGGGTTGATCCCCATCGTTCCAGGGTCCGTCCCCCATGCCCGGGGTTCGATCCCCACCGTTCCAGGGTCCGTTCCCTTGGTTCAACTTTCGCTGGGGTTGATCCCCGTGGTTCCAGGGTCCGTCCCCCATGCCCGGGGTTCGATCCCCATCCTCCCAGGGTTCGTTCCCCATGTTCCATCCTCCAGGGGTTGATTCCCATCGTTCCAGGGTCCGTCCCCCATGCCCGGGGTTCGATCCCCACCGTTCCAGGGTCCGTTCCCTTGGTTCAACTTTCGCTGGGGTTGATCCCCATGGTTCCAGGGTCCGTCCCCCATGCCCGGGGTTCGATCCCCATCCTCCCAGGGTTCGTTCCCTATGTTCCATCCTCCTGGGGTTGATCCCCATGGTTCCAGGGTCCGTCCCCCATGCCCGGGGTTCGATCCCCACCGTTCCAGGGTCCGTTCCCTTGGTTCAACTTTCGCTGGGGTTGATCCCCATGGTTCCAGGGTCCGTCCCCCATGCCCGGGGTTCGATCCCCATCCTCCCAGGGTTCGTTCCCCATGTTCCATCCTCCTGGGGTTGATCCCCATCGTTCCAGGGTCCGTCCCCCATGCCCGGGGTTCGATCCCCACCGTTCCAGGGTCCGTTCCCTTGGTTCAACTTTCGCTGGGGTTGATCCCCGTGGTTCCAGGGTCCGTCCCCCATGCCCGGGGTTCGATCCCCATCCTCCCAGGGTTCGTTCCCCATGTTCCATCCTCCAGGGGTTGATCCCCATCGTTCCAGGGTCCGTCCCCCATGCCCGGGGTTCGATCCCCACCGTTCCAGGGTCCGTTCCCTTGGTTCAACTTTCGCTGGGGTTGATCCCCATGGTTCCAGGGTCCGTCCCCCATGCCCGGGGTTCGATCCCCATCCTCCCAGGGTTCGTTCCCCATGTTCCATCCTCCAGGGGTTGATCCCCATCGTTCCAGGGTCCGTCCCCCATGCCCGGGGTTCGATCCCCACCGTTCCAGGGTCCGTTCCCTTGGTTCAACTTCCGCTGGGGTTGATCCCCATGGTTCCAGGGTCCGTCCCCCATGCCCGGGGTTCGATCCCCATCCTCCCAGGGTTCGTTCCCTATGTTCCATCCTCCTGGGGTTGATCCCCATGGTTCCAGGGTCCGTCCCCCATGCCCGGGGTTCGATCCCCACCGTTCCAGGGTCCGTTCCCTTGGTTCAACTTTCGCTGGGGTTGATCCCCATGGTTCCAGGGTCCGTCCCCCATGCCCGGGGTTCGATCCCCATCCTCCCAGGGTTCGTTCCCCATGTTCCATCCTCCTGGGGTTGATCCCCATCGTTCCAGGGTCCGTCCCCCATGCCCGGGGTTCGATCCCCACCGTTCCAGGGTCCGTTCCCTTGGTTCAACTTTCGCTGGGGTTGATCCCCATGGTTCCAGGGTCCGTCCCCCATGCCCGGGGTTCGATCCCCATCCTCCCAGGGTTCGTTCCCCATGTTCCATCCTCCTGGGGTTGATCCCCATCGTTCCAGGGTCCGTCCCCCATGCCCGGGGTTCGATCCCCATCCTCCCAGGGTTCGTTCCCTATGTTCCATCCTCCTGGGGTTGATCCCCATGGTTCCAGGGTCCGTCCCCCATGCCCGGGGTTCGATCCCCACCGTTCCAGGGTCCGTTCCCTTGGTTCAACTTTCGCTGGGGTTGATCCCCGTGGTTCCAGGGTCCGTCCCCCATGCCCGGGGTTCGATCCCCATCCTCCCAGGGTTCGTTCCCCATGTTCCATCCTCCAGGGGTTGATTCCCATCGTTCCAGGGTCCGTCCCCCATGCCCGGGGTTCGATCCCCACCGTTCCAGGGTCCGTTCCCTTGGTTCAACTTTCGCTGGGGTTGATCCCCGTGGTTCCAGGGTCCGTCCCCCATGCCCGGGGTTCGATCCCCATCCTCCCAGGGTTCGTTCCCCATGTTCCATCCTCCTGGGGTTGATCCCCATCGTTCCAGGGTCCGTCCCCCATGCCCGGGGTTCGATCCCCACCGTTCCAGGGTCCGTTCCCTTGGTTCAACTTTCGCTGGGGTTGATCCCCGTGGTTCCAGGGTCCGTCCCCCATGCCCGGGGTTCGATCCCCATCCTCCCAGGGTTCGTTCCCCATGTTCCATCCTCCAGGGGTTGATTCCCATCGTTCCAGGGTCCGTCCCCCATGCCCGGGGTTCGATCCCCACCGTTCCAGGGTCCGTTCCCTTGGTTCAACTTTCGCTGGGGTTGATCCCCATGGTTCCAGGGTCCGTCCCCCATGCCCGGGGTTCGATCCCCATCCTCCCAGGGTTCGTTCCCTATGTTCCATCCTCCTGGGGTTGATCCCCATGGTTCCAGGGTCCGTCCCCCATGCCCGGGGTTCGATCCCCACCGTTCCAGGGTCCGTTCCCTTGGTTCAACTTTCGCTGGGGTTGATCCCCATGGTTCCAGGGTCCGTCCCCCATGCCCGGGGTTCGATCCCCATCCTCCCAGGGTTCGTTCCCCATGTTCCATCCTCCTGGGGTTGATCCCCATCGTTCCAGGGTCCGTCCCCCATGCCCGGGGTTCGATCCCCACCGTTCCAGGGTCCGTTCCCTTGGTTCAACTTTCGCTGGGGTTGATCCCCGTGGTTCCAGGGTCCGTCCCCCATGCCCGGGGTTCGATCCCCATCCTCCCAGGGTTCGTTCCCCATGTTCCATCCTCCAGGGGTTGATCCCCATCGTTCCAGGGTCCGTCCCCCATGCCCGGGGTTCGATCCCCACCGTTCCAGGGTCCGTTCCCTTGGTTCAACTTTCGCTGGGGTTGATCCCCATGGTTCCAGGGTCCGTCCCCCATGCCCGGGGTTCGATCCCCATCCTCCCAGGGTTCGTTCCCCATGTTCCATCCTCCAGGGGTTGATCCCCATCGTTCCAGGGTCCGTCCCCCATGCCCGGGGTTCGATCCCCACCGTTCCAGGGTCCGTTCCCTTGGTTCAACTTCCGCTGGGGTTGATCCCCATGGTTCCAGGGTCCGTCCCCCATGCCCGGGGTTCGATCCCCATCCTCCCAGGGTTCGTTCCCTATGTTCCATCCTCCTGGGGTTGATCCCCATGGTTCCAGGGTCCGTCCCCCATGCCCGGGGTTCGATCCCCACCGTTCCAGGGTCCGTTCCCTTGGTTCAACTTTCGCTGGGGTTGATCCCCATGGTTCCAGGGTCCGTCCCCCATGCCCGGGGTTCGATCCCCATCCTCCCAGGGTTCGTTCCCCATGTTCCATCCTCCTGGGGTTGATCCCCATCGTTCCAGGGTCCGTCCCCCATGCCCGGGGTTCGATCCCCACCGTTCCAGGGTCCGTTCCCTTGGTTCAACTTTCGCTGGGGTTGATCCCCATGGTTCCAGGGTCCGTCCCCCATGCCCGGGGTTCGATCCCCATCCTCCCAGGGTTCGTTCCCCATGTTCCATCCTCCTGGGGTTGATTCCCATCGTTCCAGGGTCCGTCCCCCATGCCCGGGGTTCGATCCCCATCCTCCCAGGGTTCGTTCCCCATGTTCCATCCTCCTGGGGTTGATCCCCATGGTTCCAGGGTCCGTCCCCCATGCCCGGGGTTCGATCCCCACCGTTCCAGGGTTCGTTCCCTTGGATCAAATTTCGCTGGGGTTGATCCCCGTGGTTCCAGGGTCCGTCCCCCATGCCCGGGGTTCGATCCCCATCCTCCCAGGGTTCGTTCCCCATGTTCCATCCACCAGGGGTTGATCCCCATCGTTCCAGGGTCCGTCCCCCATGCCCGGGGTTCGATCCCCACC
>JAYWLE010000052.1:852500-857500 GCA_037074485.1 Delonix regia | reverse complement strand
TACGTTAAAACTCCCCGTGGTACGGAGCCAATTGTCTCGCAGCAACAAAAACTTGCCCGCGGTCCATCCGCCACCGTACCAGACTTGCCCGCGGGCACATCCCACCGTACCAAATTTGCCCGTGGGCATATTCCACCGTACCAAAACTTGCCTGGGGGCATATCTCACCCTACCAAGGCATGGGGAACTTGCCCGGCCTCCATCCGCCACCGTACCATCGAACTTGCCCGCGGTCCATCCGCCACCGTACCAGACTTGCCCGCGGGCATATCCCACCGTACCAAATTTGCCCGTGGGCATATTCCACCGTACCAAAACTTGCCTGGGGGCATATCTCACCCTACCAAGGCATGGAAAACCTGTTCGGGGTCCATCCGCCACCGAACCAAACTTGCCCGCGGTCCATCCGCCACCGTACCAGACTTGCCCGCGGGCACATCCCACCGTACCAAATTTGCCCGTGGGCATATTCCACCGTACCAAAACTTGCCTGGGGGCATATCTCACCCTACCAAGGCATGGAAAACCTGTCCGGGGTCCATCCGCCACCGAACCAAACTTGCCCGCGGTCCATCCGCCACCGTACCAGACTTGCCCGCGGGCACATCCCACCGTACCAAATTTGCCCGTGGGCATATTCCACCGTACCAAAACTTGCCTGGGGGCATATCTCACCCCACCAAGGCATGGAAAACCTGTCCGGGGTCCATCCGCCACCGAACCAAACTTGCCCGCGGTCCATCCGCCACCGTACCAGACTTGCCCGCGGGCATATCCCACCGTACCAAATTTGCCCGTGGGCATATTCCACCGTACCAAAACTTGCCTGGGGGCATATCTCACCCTACCAAGGCATGGGAAACTTGCCCAGCCTCCATCCGCATCCGTACCATCGAACTTGCCCGCGGTCCATCCGCCACCGCACCAGACTTGCCCGCGGGCATATCCCACCGTACCAAACTTGCCCGGGGGCATATTCCACCGTACCAAAACTTGCCCGTGGGCATATCTCGCCCGACCATAGCAAGGGAAACGTGCCCGGGGTCCATCCGCCACCGAATCAAACTTGCCCGGGGCGTATCCCACCGTACCAAACTTGCCCGTGGGCATATCCCACCGGACCAAAACTTGCCCATGGGCATATCTCAACCTACCAAGGCAAGGGAAACTTGTCCGGGGTCAATCCCCACGGTTCTAGGGTCCGTCCCACATGCCCGGGGTTCGATCCCCACCGTTCCAGGGTTCGTTCCCCATGTTCCAACCACCTGGGGTTGATACCCATGGTTCCAGGGTCCGTCCCCCATGCCCGGGGTTCGATCCCCATCCTCCCAGGGTTCGTTCCCCATGTTCCATCCTCCTGGGGTTGATCCCCATCGTTCCAGGGTCCGTCCCCCATGCCCGGTGTTCGATCCCCACCGTTCCAGGGTCCGTTCCCTTGGTTCAACTTTCGCTGGGGTTGATCCCCGTGGTTCCAGGGTCCGTCCCCCATGCCCGGGGTTCGATCCCCATCCTCCCAGGGTTCGTTCCCCATGTTCCATCCTCCTGGGGTTGATCCCCATCGTTCCAGGGTCCGTCCCCCATGCCCGGGGTTCGATCCCCACCGTTCCAGGGTCCGTTCCCTTGGTTCAACTTTCGCTGGGGTTGATCCCCGTGGTTCCAGGGTCCGTCCCCCATGCCCGGGGTTCGATCCCCATCCTCCCAGGGTTCGTTCCCCATGTTCCATCCTCCAGGGGTTGATCCCCATCGTTCCAGGGTCCGTCCCCCGTGCCCGGGGTTCGATCCCCACCGTTCCAGGGTCCGTTCCCTTGGTTCAACTTTCGCTGGGGTTGATCCCCATGGTTCCAGGGTCCGTCCCCCATGCCCGGGGTTCGATCCCCATCCTCCCAGGGTTCGTTCCCTATGTTCCATCCTCCAGGGGTTGATCCCCATCGTTCCAGGGTCCGTCCCCCATGCCCGGGGTTCGATCCCCACCGTTCCAGGGTCCGTTCCCTTGGATCAACTTTCGCTGGGGTTGATCCCCATGGTTCCAGGGTCCGTCCCCCATGCCCGGGGTTCGATCCCCATCCTCCCAGGGTTCGTTCCCCATGTTCCATCCTCCTGGGGTTGATCCCCATCGTTCCAGGGTCCGTCCCCCATGCCCGGGGTCCGATCCCCACCGTTCCAGGGTCCGTTCCCTTGGTTCAACTTTCGCTGGGGTTGATCCCCATGGTTCCAGGGTCCGTCCCCCATGCCCGGGGTTCGATCCCCATCCTCCCAGGGTTCGTTCCCCATGTTCCATCCTCCTGGGGTTGATCCCCATCGTTCCAGGGTCCGTCCCCCATGCCCGGGGTTCGATCCCCACCGTTCCAGGGTCCGTTCCCTTGGTTCAACTTTCGCTGGGGTTGATCCCCGTGGTTCCAGGGTCCGTCCCCCATGCCCGGGGTTCGATCCCCATCCTCCCAGGGTTCGTTCCCCATGTTCCATCCTCCAGGGGTTGATTCCCATCGTTCCAGGGTCCGTCCCCCATGCCCGGGGTTCGATCCCCACCGTTCCAGGGTCCGTTCCCTTGGTTCAACTTTCGCTGGGGTTGATCCCCATGGTTCCAGGGTCCGTCCCCCATGCCCGGGGTTCGATCCCCATCCTCCCAGGGTTCGTTCCCCATGTTCCATCCTCCTGGGGTTGATCCCCATCGTTCCAGGGTCCGTCCCCCATGCCCGGGGTTCGATCCCCACCGTTCCAGGGTCCGTTCCCTTGGTTCAACTTTCGCTGGGGTTGATCCCCGTGGTTCCAGGGTCCGTCCCCCATGCCCGGGGTTCGATCCCCATCCTCCCAGGGTTCGTTCCCCATGTTCCATCCTCCAGGGGTTGATTCCCATCGTTCCAGGGTCCGTCCCCCATGCCCGGGGTTCGATCCCCACCGTTCCAGGGTCCGTTCCCTTGGTTCAACTTTCGCTGGGGTTGATCCCCATGGTTCCAGGGTCCGTCCCCCATGCCCGGGGTTCGATCCCCATCCTCCCAGGGTTCGTTCCCTATGTTCCATCCTCCTGGGGTTGATCCCCATGGTTCCAGGGTCCGTCCCCCATGCCCGGGGTTCGATCCCCACCGTTCCAGGGTCCGTTCCCTTGGTTCAACTTTCGCTGGGGTTGATCCCCATGGTTCCAGGGTCCGTCCCCCATGCCCGGGGTTCGATCCCCATCCTCCCAGGGTTCGTTCCCCATGTTCCATCCTCCTGGGGTTGATCCCCATCGTTCCAGGGTCCGTCCCCCATGCCCGGGGTTCGATCCCCACCGTTCCAGGGTCCGTTCCCTTGGTTCAACTTTCGCTGGGGTTGATCCCCGTGGTTCCAGGGTCCGTCCCCCATGCCCGGGGTTCGATCCCCATCCTCCCAGGGTTCGTTCCCCATGTTCCATCCTCCAGGGGTTGATCCCCATCGTTCCAGGGTCCGTCCCCCATGCCCGGGGTTCGATCCCCACCGTTCCAGGGTCCGTTCCCTTGGTTCAACTTTCGCTGGGGTTGATCCCCATGGTTCCAGGGTCCGTCCCCCATGCCCGGGGTTCGATCCCCATCCTCCCAGGGTTCGTTCCCCATGTTCCATCCTCCAGGGGTTGATCCCCATCGTTCCAGGGTCCGTCCCCCATGCCCGGGGTTCGATCCCCACCGTTCCAGGGTCCGTTCCCTTGGTTCAACTTTCGCTGGGGTTGATCCCCATGGTTCCAGGGTCCGTCCCCCATGCCCGGGGTTCGATCCCCATCCTCCCAGGGTTCGTTCCCTATGTTCCATCCTCCTGGGGTTGATCCCCATGGTTCCAGGGTCCGTCCCCCATGCCCGGGGTTCGATCCCCACCGTTCCAGGGTCCGTTCCCTTGGTTCAACTTTCGCTGGGGTTGATCCCCATGGTTCCAGGGTCCGTCCCCCATGCCCGGGGTTCGATCCCCATCCTCCCAGGGTTCGTTCCCCATGTTCCATCCTCCTGGGGTTGATCCCCATCGTTCCAGGGTCCGTCCCCCATGCCCGGGGTTCGATCCCCACCGTTCCAGGGTCCGTTCCCTTGGTTCAACTTTCGCTGGGGTTGATCCCCATGGTTCCAGGGTCCGTCCCCCATGCCCGGGGTTCGATCCCCATCCTCCCAGGGTTCGTTCCCCATGTTCCATCCTCCTGGGGTTGATTCCCATCGTTCCAGGGTCCGTCCCCCATGCCCGGGGTTCGATCCCCATCCTCCCAGGGTTCGTTCCCCATGTTCCATCCTCCTGGGGTTGATCCCCATCGTTCCAGGGTCCGTCCCCCATGCCCGGGGTTCGATCCCCACCGTTCCAGGGTTCGTTCCCTTGGATCAAATTTCGCTGGGGTTGATCCCCGTGGTTCCAGGGTCCGTCCCCCATGCCCGGGGTTCGATCCCCATCCTCCCAGGGTTCGTTCCCCATGTTCCATCCACCAGGGGTTGATCCCCATCGTTCCAGGGTCCGTCCCCCATGCCCGGGGTTCGATCCCCACCGTTCCAGGGTTCGTTCCCTTGGTTCAACTTTCGCTGGGGTTGATCCCCATGGTTCCAGGGTCCGTCCCTCATGCCCGGGGTTCGATCCCCATCCTCCCAGGGTTCGTTCCCCATGTTCCATCCTCCTGGGGTTGATCCCCATCGTTCCAGGGTCCGTCCCCCATGCCCGGGGTTCGATCCCCACCGTTCCAGGGTTCGTTCCCTTGGATCAAATTTCGCTGGGGTTGATCCCCATGGTTCCAGGGTCCGTCCCCCATGCCCGGGGTTCGATCCCCATCCTCTCAGGGTTCGTTCCCCATGTTCCATCCCCCAGGGGTTGATCCCCATCGTTCCAGGGTCCGTCCCCCATGCCCGGGGTTCGATCCCCACCGTTCCAGGGTTCGTTCCCTTGGATCAAATTTCGCTGGGGTTGATCCCCATGGTTCCAGGGTCCGTCCCCCATGCCCGGGGTTCGATCCCCATCCTCCCAGGGTTCGTTCCCCATGTTCCATCCACCAGGGGTTGATCCCCATCGTTCCAGGGTCCGTCCCC
>JAYWLE010000052.1:837500-842500 GCA_037074485.1 Delonix regia | reverse complement strand
AGGCATGGAAAACCTGTTCGGGGTCCATCCGCCACCGAACCAAACTTGCCCGCGGTCCATCCGCCACCGTACCAGACTTGCCCGCGGGCACATCCCACCGTACCAAATTTGCCCGTGGGCATATTCCACCGTACCAAAACTTGCCTGGGGGCATATCTCACCCTACCAAGGCATGGAAAACCTGTCCGGGGTCCATCCGCCACCGAACCAAACTTGCCCGCGGTCCATCCGCCACCGTACCAGACTTGCCCGCGGGCACATCCCACCGTACCAAATTTGCCCGTGGGCATATTCCACCGTACCAAAACTTGCCTGGGGGCATATCTCACCCCACCAAGGCATGGAAAACCTGTCCGGGGTCCATCCGCCACCGAACCAAACTTGCCCGCGGTCCATCCGCCACCGTACCAGACTTGCCCGCGGGCATATCCCACCGTACCAAATTTGCCCGTGGGCATATTCCACCGTACCAAAACTTGCCTGGGGGCATATCTCACCCTACCAAGGCATGGGAAACTTGCCCAGCCTCCATCCGCATCCGTACCATCGAACTTGCCCGCGGTCCATCCGCCACCGCACCAGACTTGCCCGCGGGCATATCCCACCGTACCAAACTTGCCCGGGGGCATATTCCACCGTACCAAAACTTGCCCGTGGGCATATCTCGCCCGACCATAGCAAGGGAAACGTGCCCGGGGTCCATCCGCCACCGAATCAAACTTGCCCGGGGCGTATCCCACCGTACCAAACTTGCCCGTGGGCATATCCCACCGGACCAAAACTTGCCCATGGGCATATCTCAACCTACCAAGGCAAGGGAAACTTGTCCGGGGTCAATCCCCACGGTTCTAGGGTCCGTCCCACATGCCCGGGGTTCGATCCCCACCGTTCCAGGGTTCGTTCCCCATGTTCCAACCACCTGGGGTTGATACCCATGGTTCCAGGGTCCGTCCCCCATGCCCGGGGTTCGATCCCCATCCTCCCAGGGTTCGTTCCCCATGTTCCATCCTCCTGGGGTTGATCCCCATCGTTCCAGGGTCCGTCCCCCATGCCCGGTGTTCGATCCCCACCGTTCCAGGGTCCGTTCCCTTGGTTCAACTTTCGCTGGGGTTGATCCCCGTGGTTCCAGGGTCCGTCCCCCATGCCCGGGGTTCGATCCCCATCCTCCCAGGGTTCGTTCCCCATGTTCCATCCTCCTGGGGTTGATCCCCATCGTTCCAGGGTCCGTCCCCCATGCCCGGGGTTCGATCCCCACCGTTCCAGGGTCCGTTCCCTTGGTTCAACTTTCGCTGGGGTTGATCCCCGTGGTTCCAGGGTCCGTCCCCCATGCCCGGGGTTCGATCCCCATCCTCCCAGGGTTCGTTCCCCATGTTCCATCCTCCAGGGGTTGATCCCCATCGTTCCAGGGTCCGTCCCCCGTGCCCGGGGTTCGATCCCCACCGTTCCAGGGTCCGTTCCCTTGGTTCAACTTTCGCTGGGGTTGATCCCCATGGTTCCAGGGTCCGTCCCCCATGCCCGGGGTTCGATCCCCATCCTCCCAGGGTTCGTTCCCTATGTTCCATCCTCCAGGGGTTGATCCCCATCGTTCCAGGGTCCGTCCCCCATGCCCGGGGTTCGATCCCCACCGTTCCAGGGTCCGTTCCCTTGGATCAACTTTCGCTGGGGTTGATCCCCATGGTTCCAGGGTCCGTCCCCCATGCCCGGGGTTCGATCCCCATCCTCCCAGGGTTCGTTCCCCATGTTCCATCCTCCTGGGGTTGATCCCCATCGTTCCAGGGTCCGTCCCCCATGCCCGGGGTCCGATCCCCACCGTTCCAGGGTCCGTTCCCTTGGTTCAACTTTCGCTGGGGTTGATCCCCATGGTTCCAGGGTCCGTCCCCCATGCCCGGGGTTCGATCCCCATCCTCCCAGGGTTCGTTCCCCATGTTCCATCCTCCTGGGGTTGATCCCCATCGTTCCAGGGTCCGTCCCCCATGCCCGGGGTTCGATCCCCACCGTTCCAGGGTCCGTTCCCTTGGTTCAACTTTCGCTGGGGTTGATCCCCGTGGTTCCAGGGTCCGTCCCCCATGCCCGGGGTTCGATCCCCATCCTCCCAGGGTTCGTTCCCCATGTTCCATCCTCCAGGGGTTGATTCCCATCGTTCCAGGGTCCGTCCCCCATGCCCGGGGTTCGATCCCCACCGTTCCAGGGTCCGTTCCCTTGGTTCAACTTTCGCTGGGGTTGATCCCCATGGTTCCAGGGTCCGTCCCCCATGCCCGGGGTTCGATCCCCATCCTCCCAGGGTTCGTTCCCCATGTTCCATCCTCCTGGGGTTGATCCCCATCGTTCCAGGGTCCGTCCCCCATGCCCGGGGTTCGATCCCCACCGTTCCAGGGTCCGTTCCCTTGGTTCAACTTTCGCTGGGGTTGATCCCCGTGGTTCCAGGGTCCGTCCCCCATGCCCGGGGTTCGATCCCCATCCTCCCAGGGTTCGTTCCCCATGTTCCATCCTCCAGGGGTTGATTCCCATCGTTCCAGGGTCCGTCCCCCATGCCCGGGGTTCGATCCCCACCGTTCCAGGGTCCGTTCCCTTGGTTCAACTTTCGCTGGGGTTGATCCCCATGGTTCCAGGGTCCGTCCCCCATGCCCGGGGTTCGATCCCCATCCTCCCAGGGTTCGTTCCCTATGTTCCATCCTCCTGGGGTTGATCCCCATGGTTCCAGGGTCCGTCCCCCATGCCCGGGGTTCGATCCCCACCGTTCCAGGGTCCGTTCCCTTGGTTCAACTTTCGCTGGGGTTGATCCCCATGGTTCCAGGGTCCGTCCCCCATGCCCGGGGTTCGATCCCCATCCTCCCAGGGTTCGTTCCCCATGTTCCATCCTCCTGGGGTTGATCCCCATCGTTCCAGGGTCCGTCCCCCATGCCCGGGGTTCGATCCCCACCGTTCCAGGGTCCGTTCCCTTGGTTCAACTTTCGCTGGGGTTGATCCCCGTGGTTCCAGGGTCCGTCCCCCATGCCCGGGGTTCGATCCCCATCCTCCCAGGGTTCGTTCCCCATGTTCCATCCTCCAGGGGTTGATCCCCATCGTTCCAGGGTCCGTCCCCCATGCCCGGGGTTCGATCCCCACCGTTCCAGGGTCCGTTCCCTTGGTTCAACTTTCGCTGGGGTTGATCCCCATGGTTCCAGGGTCCGTCCCCCATGCCCGGGGTTCGATCCCCATCCTCCCAGGGTTCGTTCCCCATGTTCCATCCTCCAGGGGTTGATCCCCATCGTTCCAGGGTCCGTCCCCCATGCCCGGGGTTCGATCCCCACCGTTCCAGGGTCCGTTCCCTTGGTTCAACTTTCGCTGGGGTTGATCCCCATGGTTCCAGGGTCCGTCCCCCATGCCCGGGGTTCGATCCCCATCCTCCCAGGGTTCGTTCCCTATGTTCCATCCTCCAGGGGTTGATCCCCATGGTTCCAGGGTCCGTCCCCCATGCCCGGGGTTCGATCCCCACCGTTCCAGGGTCCGTTCCCTTGGTTCAACTTTCGCTGGGGTTGATCCCCATGGTTCCAGGGTCCGTCCCCCATGCCCGGGGTTCGATCCCCATCCTCCCAGGGTTCGTTCCCCATGTTCCATCCTCCTGGGGTTGATCCCCATCGTTCCAGGGTCCGTCCCCCATGCCCGGGGTTCGATCCCCACCGTTCCAGGGTCCGTTCCCTTGGTTCAACTTTCGCTGGGGTTGATCCCCATGGTTCCAGGGTCCGTCCCCCATGCCCGGGGTTCGATCCCCATCCTCCCAGGGTTCGTTCCCCATGTTCCATCCTCCTGGGGTTGATTCCCATCGTTCCAGGGTCCGTCCCCCATGCCCGGGGTTCGATCCCCATCCTCCCAGGGTTCGTTCCCCATGTTCCATCCTCCTGGGGTTGATCCCCATGGTTCCAGGGTCCGTCCCCCATGCCCGGGGTTCGATCCCCACCGTTCCAGGGTTCGTTCCCTTGGATCAAATTTCGCTGGGGTTGATCCCCGTGGTTCCAGGGTCCGTCCCCCATGCCCGGGGTTCGATCCCCATCCTCCCAGGGTTCGTTCCCCATGTTCCATCCACCAGGGGTTGATCCCCATCGTTCCAGGGTCCGTCCCCCATGCCCGGGGTTCGATCCCCACCGTTCCAGGGTTCGTTCCCTTGGTTCAACTTTCGCTGGGGTTGATCCCCATGGTTCCAGGGTCCGTCCCTCATGCCCGGGGTTCGATCCCCATCCTCCCAGGGTTCGTTCCCCATGTTCCATCCTCCTGGGGTTGATCCCCATCGTTCCAGGGTCCGTCCCCCATGCCCGGGGTTCGATCCCCACCGTTCCAGGGTTCGTTCCCTTGGATCAAATTTCGCTGGGGTTGATCCCCATGGTTCCAGGGTCCGTCCCCCATGCCCGGGGTTCGATCCCCATCCTCTCAGGGTTCGTTCCCCATGTTCCATCCCCCAGGGGTTGATCCCCATCGTTCCAGGGTCCGTCCCCCATGCCCGGGGTTCGATCCCCACCGTTCCAGGGTTCGTTCCCTTGGATCAAATTTCGCTGGGGTTGATCCCCATGGTTCCAGGGTCCGTCCCCCATGCCCGGGGTTCGATCCCCATCCTCCCAGGGTTCGTTCCCCATGTTCCATCCACCAGGGGTTGATCCCCATCGTTCCAGGGTCCGTCCCCCATGCCCGGGGTTCGATCCCCACCGTTCCAGGGTTCGTTCCCTTGGTTCAACTTTCGCTGGGGTTGATCCCCATGGTTCCAGGGTCCGTCCCCCATGCCCGGGGTTCGATCCCCATCCTCCCAGGGTTCGTTCCCCATGTTCCATCCACCAGGGGTTGATCCCCATCGTTCCAGGGTCCGTCCCCCATGCCCGGGGTTCGATCCCCACCGTTCCAGGGTCCGTTCCCTTGGATCAACTTTCACCTGGGGTTGATCCCCATGGTTCCAGGGTCCGTCCCTCATGCCCGGGGTTCGATCCCCATCCTCCCAGGGTTCGTTCCCTTGGTTCAACTTTCCCCTGGGGTTG
>JAYWLE010000052.1:825000-827500 GCA_037074485.1 Delonix regia | reverse complement strand
AACCTGTCCGGGGTCCATCCGCCACCGAACCAAACTTGCCCGCGGTCCATCCGCCACCGTACCAGACTTGCCCGCGGGCATATCCCACCGTACCAAATTTGCCCGTGGGCATATTCCACCGTACCAAAACTTGCCTGGGGGCATATCTCACCCTACCAAGGCATGGGAAACTTGCCCAGCCTCCATCCGCATCCGTACCATCGAACTTGCCCGCGGTCCATCCGCCACCGCACCAGACTTGCCCGCGGGCATATCCCACCGTACCAAACTTGCCCGGGGGCATATTCCACCGTACCAAAACTTGCCCGTGGGCATATCTCGCCCGACCATAGCAAGGGAAACGTGCCCGGGGTCCATCCGCCACCGAATCAAACTTGCCCGGGGCGTATCCCACCGTACCAAACTTGCCCGTGGGCATATCCCACCGGACCAAAACTTGCCCATGGGCATATCTCAACCTACCAAGGCAAGGGAAACTTGTCCGGGGTCAATCCCCACGGTTCTAGGGTCCGTCCCACATGCCCGGGGTTCGATCCCCACCGTTCCAGGGTTCGTTCCCCATGTTCCAACCACCTGGGGTTGATACCCATGGTTCCAGGGTCCGTCCCCCATGCCCGGGGTTCGATCCCCATCCTCCCAGGGTTCGTTCCCCATGTTCCATCCTCCTGGGGTTGATCCCCATCGTTCCAGGGTCCGTCCCCCATGCCCGGTGTTCGATCCCCACCGTTCCAGGGTCCGTTCCCTTGGTTCAACTTTCGCTGGGGTTGATCCCCGTGGTTCCAGGGTCCGTCCCCCATGCCCGGGGTTCGATCCCCATCCTCCCAGGGTTCGTTCCCCATGTTCCATCCTCCTGGGGTTGATCCCCATCGTTCCAGGGTCCGTCCCCCATGCCCGGGGTTCGATCCCCACCGTTCCAGGGTCCGTTCCCTTGGTTCAACTTTCGCTGGGGTTGATCCCCGTGGTTCCAGGGTCCGTCCCCCATGCCCGGGGTTCGATCCCCATCCTCCCAGGGTTCGTTCCCCATGTTCCATCCTCCAGGGGTTGATCCCCATCGTTCCAGGGTCCGTCCCCCGTGCCCGGGGTTCGATCCCCACCGTTCCAGGGTCCGTTCCCTTGGTTCAACTTTCGCTGGGGTTGATCCCCATGGTTCCAGGGTCCGTCCCCCATGCCCGGGGTTCGATCCCCATCCTCCCAGGGTTCGTTCCCTATGTTCCATCCTCCAGGGGTTGATCCCCATCGTTCCAGGGTCCGTCCCCCATGCCCGGGGTTCGATCCCCACCGTTCCAGGGTCCGTTCCCTTGGATCAACTTTCGCTGGGGTTGATCCCCATGGTTCCAGGGTCCGTCCCCCATGCCCGGGGTTCGATCCCCATCCTCCCAGGGTTCGTTCCCCATGTTCCATCCTCCTGGGGTTGATCCCCATCGTTCCAGGGTCCGTCCCCCATGCCCGGGGTCCGATCCCCACCGTTCCAGGGTCCGTTCCCTTGGTTCAACTTTCGCTGGGGTTGATCCCCATGGTTCCAGGGTCCGTCCCCCATGCCCGGGGTTCGATCCCCATCCTCCCAGGGTTCGTTCCCCATGTTCCATCCTCCTGGGGTTGATCCCCATCGTTCCAGGGTCCGTCCCCCATGCCCGGGGTTCGATCCCCACCGTTCCAGGGTCCGTTCCCTTGGTTCAACTTTCGCTGGGGTTGATCCCCGTGGTTCCAGGGTCCGTCCCCCATGCCCGGGGTTCGATCCCCATCCTCCCAGGGTTCGTTCCCCATGTTCCATCCTCCAGGGGTTGATTCCCATCGTTCCAGGGTCCGTCCCCCATGCCCGGGGTTCGATCCCCACCGTTCCAGGGTCCGTTCCCTTGGTTCAACTTTCGCTGGGGTTGATCCCCATGGTTCCAGGGTCCGTCCCCCATGCCCGGGGTTCGATCCCCATCCTCCCAGGGTTCGTTCCCCATGTTCCATCCTCCTGGGGTTGATCCCCATCGTTCCAGGGTCCGTCCCCCATGCCCGGGGTTCGATCCCCACCGTTCCAGGGTCCGTTCCCTTGGTTCAACTTTCGCTGGGGTTGATCCCCGTGGTTCCAGGGTCCGTCCCCCATGCCCGGGGTTCGATCCCCATCCTCCCAGGGTACGTTCCCCATGTTCCATCCTCCAGGGGTTGATTCCCATCGTTCCAGGGTCCGTCCCCCATGCCCGGGGTTCGATCCCCACCGTTCCAGGGTCCGTTCCCTTGGTTCAACTTTCGCTGGGGTTGATCCCCATGGTTCCAGGGTCCGTCCCCCATGCCCGGGGTTCGATCCCCATCCTCCCAGGGTTCGTTCCCTATGTTCCATCCTCCTGGGGTTGATCCCCATGGTTCCAGGGTCCGTCCCCCATGCCCGGGGTTCGATCCCCACCGTTCCAGGGTCCGTTCCCTTGGTTCAACTTTCGCTGGGGTTGATCCCCATGGTTCCAGGGTCCGTCCCCCATGCCCGGGGTTCGATCCCCATCCTCCCAGGGTTCGTTCC
>JAYWLE010000052.1:810000-815000 GCA_037074485.1 Delonix regia | reverse complement strand
CTCATTCCGTTCGGGACAGGCAACTCGGGTCCGATCAGGGACGAATCCCATCTCATTCCGTTACTCGGGACAGGCAACTCGGGTCCGATCAGGGACGAATCCCATCTCATTCCGTGTTCGGGACAGGCAACTCGGGTCCGATCAGGGACGAATCCCATCTCATTCCGTTCGGGACGGGCAACTCGGGTCCGATCAGGGACGAATCCCATCTCATTCCCGCTCGGGACAGGCAACTCGGGTCCGATCAGGGACGAATCCCATCTCATTCCGTTCGGGACAGGCAACTCTCGATCAGGGACGAATCCCATCTCATTCCGTTCGGGACAGGCAACTCGAGTTCGATTAGGGACGAATCCCATACGGGTCAACCGAAAGGCAACGGCCATGCACCTGGGCCATGGCGGATGGGAGCGGCAGGGCCATGCACCTGGGCCATGGCGGACGGAAGCGGCAGCGCCATGCACCTGGGCCATGGCGTGGACGACGGATGGAAGCAGCAGGGCCATGCACCTGGGCCATGGCGTTGGCGACGGATGGACGGCCGCCGATACCCCTCCTTCGGTTCCGGTGCGAAGGGCACCCCATCAAACGCCGGCTTATCAAGCAACGGGAGGCGCATGCCTTTGCAACGCATCGTGGTTGGGAGGCATGGCCGTCGCATTGCCCGCAGGCGAGTAACGAGAGTGTCCCACGCGTTCGTCCCCGCTCACCGCGCGCCCACGCTGGCAGCTACGTCCGGGCTTATCCAGCAACGGGAGGCAAATGCCTTTGCAACGCATCATGGTTGGGAGGCATGGCCATCGCGTTGCCCGCTCGGGCGCAACTTTAATGGACGGTTGGTGGGAGGACGCCCCGCAAGTGGCCGCGGACGACCAAGAGCGGGTTGGAAGCCCCAGGATCGGTTCCCGACGTGCCCCGCGACCCCATTCAATTCCCTCTCTGTTCGATTCGCGTCACATTTTGGGGGTCGCCGGAGCTTCGCCGGAGTACGGTGGTCGGCCGGCCGCCGGTGGGTGGGCCGGCGGGGGGCGGGGGGCCGCCACCGTTCGGGTGCCATGCCTTGGTGCACCCCAGGTAGCGAACCAACGTTCCTTGCCTGGGCGGTGCGGGGGGGGATGGCATGGCACCCTTCAATTATCGCTCCCCCCCTAAAGAGCTTTATGGGCCTTTTCCATTCTGGCAGGAAGAGATATACTTTTTCGCCAGCCAGCATAAGTTTTTTTTTGGACCTAGAGATCGAATTTTTGCACGATTTTTTGCAGGCATGCTTAGAATGATGAGATCTCCTTCCGCCCCAAATTTCATAATTTTTGGACACCCCTAGAATATTTTGTGAATTTTTACATTCCCGGCAACCGTGGGGCTCTATCCCCAAGCCCGGGCTCCGATCGGGGCGCCGCCAAGCTCCGTTCCCTTCCTCCCAATGGTCCTCACAAGGTTCTCAAATCGAATCAATCGTTGATACGTTAAAACTCCCCGTGGTACGGAGCCAATTGTCTCGCAGCAACAAAAACTTGCCCGCGGTCCATCCGCCACCGTACCAGACTTGCCCGCGGGCACATCCCACCGTACCAAATTTGCCCGTGGGCATATTCCACCGTACCAAAACTTGCCTGGGGGCATATCTCACCCTACCAAGGCATGGGGAACTTGCCCGGCCTCCATCCGCCACCGTACCATCGAACTTGCCCGCGGTCCATCCGCCACCGTACCAGACTTGCCCGCGGGCATATCCCACCGTACCAAATTTGCCCGTGGGCATATTCCACCGTACCAAAACTTGCCTGGGGGCATATCTCACCCTACCAAGGCATGGAAAACCTGTTCGGGGTCCATCCGCCACCGAACCAAACTTGCCCGCGGTCCATCCGCCACCGTACCAGACTTGCCCGCGGGCACATCCCACCGTACCAAATTTGCCCGTGGGCATATTCCACCGTACCAAAACTTGCCTGGGGGCATATCTCACCCTACCAAGGCATGGAAAACCTGTCCGGGGTCCATCCGCCACCGAACCAAACTTGCCCGCGGTCCATCCGCCACCGTACCAGACTTGCCCGCGGGCACATCCCACCGTACCAAATTTGCCCGTGGGCATATTCCACCGTACCAAAACTTGCCTGGGGGCATATCTCACCCCACCAAGGCATGGAAAACCTGTCCGGGGTCCATCCGCCACCGAACCAAACTTGCCCGCGGTCCATCCGCCACCGTACCAGACTTGCCCGCGGGCATATCCCACCGTACCAAATTTGCCCGTGGGCATATTCCACCGTACCAAAACTTGCCTGGGGGCATATCTCACCCTACCAAGGCATGGGAAACTTGCCCAGCCTCCATCCGCATCCGTACCATCGAACTTGCCCGCGGTCCATCCGCCACCGCACCAGACTTGCCCGCGGGCATATCCCACCGTACCAAACTTGCCCGGGGGCATATTCCACCGTACCAAAACTTGCCCGTGGGCATATCTCGCCCGACCATAGCAAGGGAAACGTGCCCGGGGTCCATCCGCCACCGAATCAAACTTGCCCGGGGCGTATCCCACCGTACCAAACTTGCCCGTGGGCATATCCCACCGGACCAAAACTTGCCCATGGGCATATCTCAACCTACCAAGGCAAGGGAAACTTGTCCGGGGTCAATCCCCACGGTTCTAGGGTCCGTCCCACATGCCCGGGGTTCGATCCCCACCGTTCCAGGGTTCGTTCCCCATGTTCCAACCACCTGGGGTTGATACCCATGGTTCCAGGGTCCGTCCCCCATGCCCGGGGTTCGATCCCCATCCTCCCAGGGTTCGTTCCCCATGTTCCATCCTCCTGGGGTTGATCCCCATCGTTCCAGGGTCCGTCCCCCATGCCCGGTGTTCGATCCCCACCGTTCCAGGGTCCGTTCCCTTGGTTCAACTTTCGCTGGGGTTGATCCCCGTGGTTCCAGGGTCCGTCCCCCATGCCCGGGGTTCGATCCCCATCCTCCCAGGGTTCGTTCCCCATGTTCCATCCTCCTGGGGTTGATCCCCATCGTTCCAGGGTCCGTCCCCCATGCCCGGGGTTCGATCCCCACCGTTCCAGGGTCCGTTCCCTTGGTTCAACTTTCGCTGGGGTTGATCCCCGTGGTTCCAGGGTCCGTCCCCCATGCCCGGGGTTCGATCCCCATCCTCCCAGGGTTCGTTCCCCATGTTCCATCCTCCAGGGGTTGATCCCCATCGTTCCAGGGTCCGTCCCCCGTGCCCGGGGTTCGATCCCCACCGTTCCAGGGTCCGTTCCCTTGGTTCAACTTTCGCTGGGGTTGATCCCCATGGTTCCAGGGTCCGTCCCCCATGCCCGGGGTTCGATCCCCATCCTCCCAGGGTTCGTTCCCTATGTTCCATCCTCCAGGGGTTGATCCCCATCGTTCCAGGGTCCGTCCCCCATGCCCGGGGTTCGATCCCCACCGTTCCAGGGTCCGTTCCCTTGGATCAACTTTCGCTGGGGTTGATCCCCATGGTTCCAGGGTCCGTCCCCCATGCCCGGGGTTCGATCCCCATCCTCCCAGGGTTCGTTCCCCATGTTCCATCCTCCTGGGGTTGATCCCCATCGTTCCAGGGTCCGTCCCCCATGCCCGGGGTCCGATCCCCACCGTTCCAGGGTCCGTTCCCTTGGTTCAACTTTCGCTGGGGTTGATCCCCATGGTTCCAGGGTCCGTCCCCCATGCCCGGGGTTCGATCCCCATCCTCCCAGGGTTCGTTCCCCATGTTCCATCCTCCTGGGGTTGATCCCCATCGTTCCAGGGTCCGTCCCCCATGCCCGGGGTTCGATCCCCACCGTTCCAGGGTCCGTTCCCTTGGTTCAACTTTCGCTGGGGTTGATCCCCGTGGTTCCAGGGTCCGTCCCCCATGCCCGGGGTTCGATCCCCATCCTCCCAGGGTTCGTTCCCCATGTTCCATCCTCCAGGGGTTGATTCCCATCGTTCCAGGGTCCGTCCCCCATGCCCGGGGTTCGATCCCCACCGTTCCAGGGTCCGTTCCCTTGGTTCAACTTTCGCTGGGGTTGATCCCCATGGTTCCAGGGTCCGTCCCCCATGCCCGGGGTTCGATCCCCATCCTCCCAGGGTTCGTTCCCCATGTTCCATCCTCCTGGGGTTGATCCCCATCGTTCCAGGGTCCGTCCCCCATGCCCGGGGTTCGATCCCCACCGTTCCAGGGTCCGTTCCCTTGGTTCAACTTTCGCTGGGGTTGATCCCCGTGGTTCCAGGGTCCGTCCCCCATGCCCGGGGTTCGATCCCCATCCTCCCAGGGTTCGTTCCCCATGTTCCATCCTCCAGGGGTTGATTCCCATCGTTCCAGGGTCCGTCCCCCATGCCCGGGGTTCGATCCCCACCGTTCCAGGGTCCGTTCCCTTGGTTCAACTTTCGCTGGGGTTGATCCCCATGGTTCCAGGGTCCGTCCCCCATGCCCGGGGTTCGATCCCCATCCTCCCAGGGTTCGTTCCCTATGTTCCATCCTCCTGGGGTTGATCCCCATGGTTCCAGGGTCCGTCCCCCATGCCCGGGGTTCGATCCCCACCGTTCCAGGGTCCGTTCCCTTGGTTCAACTTTCGCTGGGGTTGATCCCCATGGTTCCAGGGTCCGTCCCCCATGCCCAGGGTTCGATCCCCATCCTCCCAGGGTTCGTTACCCATGTTCCATCCTCCTGGGGTTGATCCCCATCGTTCCAGGGTCCGTCCCCCATGCCCGGGGTTCGATCCCCACCGTTCCAGGGTCCGTTCCCTTGGTTCAACTTTCGCTGGGGTTGATCCCCGTGGTTCCAGGGTCCGTCCCCCATGCCCGGGGTTCGATCCCCATCCTCCCAGGGTTCGTTCCCCATGTTCCATCCTCCAGGGGTTGATCCCCATCGTTCCAGGGTCCGTCCCCCATGCCCGGGGTTCGATCCCCACCGTTCCAGGGTCCGTTCCCTTGGTTCAACTTTCGCTGGGGTTGATCCCCATGGTTCCAGGGTCCGTCCCCCATGCCCGGGGTTCGAT
>JAYWLE010000052.1:795000-800000 GCA_037074485.1 Delonix regia | reverse complement strand
GGACGAATCCCATACGGGTCAACCGAAAGGCAACGGCCATGCACCTGGGCCATGGCGGATGGGAGCGGCAGGGCCATGCACCTGGGCCATGGCGGACGGAAGCGGCAGCGCCATGCACCTGGGCCATGGCGTGGACGACGGATGGAAGCAGCAGGGCCATGCACCTGGGCCATGGCGTTGGCGACGGATGGACGGCCGCCGATACCCCTCCTTCGGTTCCGGTGCGAAGGGCACCCCATCAAACGCCGGCTTATCAAGCAACGGGAGGCGCATGCCTTTGCAACGCATCGTGGTTGGGAGGCATGGCCGTCGCATTGCCCGCAGGCGAGTAACGAGAGTGTCCCACGCGTTCGTCCCCGCTCACCGCGCGCCCACGCTGGCAGCTACGTCCGGGCTTATCCAGCAACGGGAGGCAAATGCCTTTGCAACGCATCATGGTTGGGAGGCATGGCCATCGCGTTGCCCGCTCGGGCGCAACTTTAATGGACGGTTGGTGGGAGGACGCCCCGCAAGTGGCCGCGGACGACCAAGAGCGGGTTGGAAGCCCCAGGATCGGTTCCCGACGTGCCCCGCGACCCCATTCAATTCCCTCTCTGTTCGATTCGCGTCACATTTTGGGGGTCGCCGGAGCTTCGCCGGAGTACGGTGGTCGGCCGGCCGCCGGTGGGTGGGCCGGCGGGGGGCGGGGGGCCGCCACCGTTCGGGTGCCATGCCTTGGTGCACCCCAGGTAGCGAACCAACGTTCCTTGCCTGGGCGGTGCGGGGGGGGATGGCATGGCACCCTTCAATTATCGCTCCCCCCCTAAAGAGCTTTATGGGCCTTTTCCATTCTGGCAGGAAGAGATATACTTTTTCGCCAGCCAGCATAAGTTTTTTTTTGGACCTAGAGATCGAATTTTTGCACGATTTTTTGCAGGCATGCTTAGAATGATGAGATCTCCTTCCGCCCCAAATTTCATAATTTTTGGACACCCCGAGAATATTTTGTGAATTTTTACATTCCCGGCAACCGTGGGGCTCTATCCCCAAGCCCGGGCTCCGATCGGGGCGCCGCCAAGCTCCGTTCCCTTCCTCCCAATGGTCCTCACAAGGTTCTCAAATCGAATCAATCGTTGATACGTTAAAACTCCCCGTGGTACGGAGCCAATTGTCTCGCAGCAACAAAAACTTGCCCGCGGTCCATCCGCCACCGTACCAGACTTGCCCGCGGGCACATCCCACCGTACCAAATTTGCCCGTGGGCATATTCCACCGTACCAAAACTTGCCTGGGGGCATATCTCACCCTACCAAGGCATGGGGAACTTGCCCGGCCTCCATCCGCCACCGTACCATCGAACTTGCCCGCGGTCCATCCGCCACCGTACCAGACTTGCCCGCGGGCATATCCCACCGTACCAAATTTGCCCGTGGGCATATTCCACCGTACCAAAACTTGCCTGGGGGCATATCTCACCCTACCAAGGCATGGAAAACCTGTTCGGGGTCCATCCGCCACCGAACCAAACTTGCCCGCGGTCCATCCGCCACCGTACCAGACTTGCCCGCGGGCACATCCCACCGTACCAAATTTGCCCGTGGGCATATTCCACCGTACCAAAACTTGCCTGGGGGCATATCTCACCCTACCAAGGCATGGAAAACCTGTCCGGGGTCCATCCGCCACCGAACCAAACTTGCCCGCGGTCCATCCGCCACCGTACCAGACTTGCCCGCGGGCACATCCCACCGTACCAAATTTGCCCGTGGGCATATTCCACCGTACCAAAACTTGCCTGGGGGCATATCTCACCCCACCAAGGCATGGAAAACCTGTCCGGGGTCCATCCGCCACCGAACCAAACTTGCCCGCGGTCCATCCGCCACCGTACCAGACTTGCCCGCGGGCATATCCCACCGTACCAAATTTGCCCGTGGGCATATTCCACCGTACCAAAACTTGCCTGGGGGCATATCTCACCCTACCAAGGCATGGGAAACTTGCCCAGCCTCCATCCGCATCCGTACCATCGAACTTGCCCGCGGTCCATCCGCCACCGCACCAGACTTGCCCGCGGGCATATCCCACCGTACCAAACTTGCCCGGGGGCATATTCCACCGTACCAAAACTTGCCCGTGGGCATATCTCGCCCGACCATAGCAAGGGAAACGTGCCCGGGGTCCATCCGCCACCGAATCAAACTTGCCCGGGGCGTATCCCACCGTACCAAACTTGCCCGTGGGCATATCCCACCGGACCAAAATTTGCCCATGGGCATATCTCAACCTACCAAGGCAAGGGAAACTTGTCCGGGGTCAATCCCCACGGTTCTAGGGTCCGTCCCACATGCCCGGGGTTCGATCCCCACCGTTCCAGGGTTCGTTCCCCATGTTCCAACCACCTGGGGTTGATACCCATGGTTCCAGGGTCCGTCCCCCATGCCCGGGGTTCGATCCCCATCCTCCCAGGGTTCGTTCCCCATGTTCCATCCTCCTGGGGTTGATCCCCATCGTTCCAGGGTCCGTCCCCCATGCCCGGTGTTCGATCCCCACCGTTCCAGGGTCCGTTCCCTTGGTTCAACTTTCGCTGGGGTTAATCCCCGTGGTTCCAGGGTCCGTCCCCCATGCCCGGGGTTCGATCCCCATCCTCCCAGGGTTCGTTCCCCATGTTCCATCCTCCTGGGGTTGATCCCCATCGTTCCAGGGTCCGTCCCCCATGCCCGGGGTTCGATCCCCACCGTTCCAGGGTCCGTTCCCTTGGTTCAACTTTCGCTGGGGTTGATCCCCGTGGTTCCAGGGTCCGTCCCCCATGCCCGGGGTTCGATCCCCATCCTCCCAGGGTTCGTTCCCCATGTTCCATCCTCCAGGGGTTGATCCCCATCGTTCCAGGGTCCGTCCCCCGTGCCCGGGGTTCGATCCCCACCGTTCCAGGGTCCGTTCCCTTGGTTCAACTTTCGCTGGGGTTGATCCCCATGGTTCCAGGGTCCGTCCCCCATGCCCGGGGTTCGATCCCCATCCTCCCAGGGTTCGTTCCCTATGTTCCATCCTCCAGGGGTTGATCCCCATCGTTCCAGGGTCCGTCCCCCATGCCCGGGGTTCGATCCCCACCGTTCCAGGGTCCGTTCCCTTGGATCAACTTTCGCTGGGGTTGATCCCCATGGTTCCAGGGTCCGTCCCCCATGCCCGGGGTTCGATCCCCATCCTCCCAGGGTTCGTTCCCCATGTTCCATCCTCCTGGGGTTGATCCCCATCGTTCCAGGGTCCGTCCCCCATGCCCGGGGTCCGATCCCCACCGTTCCAGGGTCCGTTCCCTTGGTTCAACTTTCGCTGGGGTTGATCCCCATGGTTCCAGGGTCCGTCCCCCATGCCCGGGGTTCGATCCCCATCCTCCCAGGGTTCGTTCCCCATGTTCCATCCTCCTGGGGTTGATCCCCATCGTTCCAGGGTCCGTCCCCCATGCCCGGGGTTCGATCCCCACCGTTCCAGGGTCCGTTCCCTTGGTTCAACTTTCGCTGGGGTTGATCCCCGTGGTTCCAGGGTCCGTCCCCCATGCCCGGGGTTCGATCCCCATCCTCCCAGGGTTCGTTCCCCATGTTCCATCCTCCAGGGGTTGATTCCCATCGTTCCAGGGTCCGTCCCCCATGCCCGGGGTTCGATCCCCACCGTTCCAGGGTCCGTTCCCTTGGTTCAACTTTCGCTGGGGTTGATCCCCATGGTTCCAGGGTCCGTCCCCCATGCCCGGGGTTCGATCCCCATCCTCCCAGGGTTCGTTCCCCATGTTCCATCCTCCTGGGGTTGATCCCCATCGTTCCAGGGTCCGTCCCCCATGCCCGGGGTTCGATCCCCACCGTTCCAGGGTCCGTTCCCTTGGTTCAACTTTCGCTGGGGTTGATCCCCGTGGTTCCAGGGTCCGTCCCCCATGCCCGGGGTTCGATCCCCATCCTCCCAGGGTTCGTTCCCCATGTTCCATCCTCCAGGGGTTGATTCCCATCGTTCCAGGGTCCGTCCCCCATGCCCGGGGTTCGATCCCCACCGTTCCAGGGTCCGTTCCCTTGGTTCAACTTTCGCTGGGGTTGATCCCCATGGTTCCAGGGTCCGTCCCCCATGCCCGGGGTTCGATCCCCATCCTCCCAGGGTTCGTTCCCTATGTTCCATCCTCCTGGGGTTGATCCCCATGGTTCCAGGGTCCGTCCCCCATGCCCGGGGTTCGATCCCCACCGTTCCAGGGTCCGTTCCCTTGGTTCAACTTTCGCTGGGGTTGATCCCCGTGGTTCCAGGGTCCGTCCCCCATGCCCGGGGTTCGATCCCCATCCTCCCAGGGTTCGTTCCCCATGTTCCATCCTCCTGGGGTTGATCCCCATCGTTCCAGGGTCCGTCCCCCATGCCCGGGGTTCGATCCCCACCGTTCCAGGGTCCGTTCCCTTGGTTCAACTTTCGCTGGGGTTGATCCCCGTGGTTCCAGGGTCCGTCCCCCATGCCCGGGGTTCGATCCCCATCCTCCCAGGGTTCGTTCCCCGTGTTCCATCCTCCAGGGGTTGATCCCCATCGTTCCAGGGTCCGTCCCCCATGCCCGGGGTTCGATCCCCACCGTTCCAGGGTCCGTTCCCTTGGTTCAACTTTCGCTGGGGTTGATCCCCATGGTTCCAGGGTCCGTCCCCCATGCCCGGGGTTCGATCCCCATCCTCCCAGGGTTCGTTCCCCATGTTCCATCCTCCAGGGGTTGATCCCCATCGTTCCAGGGTCCGTCCCCCATGCCCGGGGTTCGATCCCCACCGTTCCAGGGTCCGTTCCCTTGGTTCAACTTTCGCTGGGGTTGATCCCCATGGTTCCAGGGTCCGTCCCCCATGCCCGGGGTTCGATCCCCACCGTTCCAGGGTCCGTTCCCTTGGTTCAACTTTCGCTGGGGTTGATCCCCATGGTTCCAGGGTCCGTCCCCCATGCCCGGGGTTCGATCCCCATCCTCCCAGGGTTCATTCCCCATGTTCCATCCTCCTGGGGTTGATCCCCATCGTTCCAGGGTC
>JAYWLE010000052.1:780000-785000 GCA_037074485.1 Delonix regia | reverse complement strand
TCCCACGCGTTCGTCCCCGCTCACCGCGCGCCCACGCTGGCAGCTACGTCCGGGCTTATCCAGCAACGGGAGGCAAATGCCTTTGCAACGCATCATGGTTGGGAGGCATGGCCATCGCGTTGCCCGCTCGGGCGCAACTTTAATGGACGGTTGGTGGGAGGACGCCCCGCAAGTGGCCGCGGACGACCAAGAGCGGGTTGGAAGCCCCAGGATCGGTTCCCGACGTGCCCCGCGACCCCATTCAATTCCCTCTCTGTTCGATTCGCGTCACATTTTGGGGGTCGCCGGAGCTTCGCCGGAGTACGGTGGTCGGCCGGCCGCCGGTGGGTGGGCCGGCGGGGGGCGGGGGGCCGCCACCGTTCGGGTGCCATGCCTTGGTGCACCCCAGGTAGCGAACCAACGTTCCTTGCCTGGGCGGTGCGGGGGGGGATGGCATGGCACCCTTCAATTATCGCTCCCCCCCTAAAGAGCTTTATGGGCCTTTTCCATTCTGGCAGGAAGAGATATACTTTTTCGCCAGCCAGCATAAGTTTTTTTTTGGACCTAGAGATCGAATTTTTGCACGATTTTTTGCAGGCATGCTTAGAATGATGAGATCTCCTTCCGCCCCAAATTTCATAATTTTTGGACACCCCTAGAATATTTTGTGAATTTTTACATTCCCGGCAACCGTGGGGCTCTATCCCCAAGCCCGGGCTCCGATCGGGGCGCCGCCAAGCTCCGTTCCCTTCCTCCCAATGGTCCTCACAAGGTTCTCAAATCGAATCAATCGTTGATACGTTAAAACTCCCCGTGGTACGGAGCCAATTGTCTCGCAGCAACAAAAACTTGCCCGCGGTCCATCCGCCGCCGTACCAGACTTGCCCGCGGGCACATCCCACCGTACCAAATTTGCCCGTGGGCATATTCCACCGTACCAAAACTTGCCTGGGGGCATATCTCACCCTACCAAGGCATGGGGAACTTGCCCGGCCTCTATCCGCCACCGTACCATCGAACTTGCCCGCGGTCCATCCGCCACCGTACCAGACTTGCCCGCGGGCATATCCCACCGTACCAAATTTGCCCGTGGGCATATTCCACCGTACCAAAACTTGCCTGGGGGCATATCTCACCCTACCAAGGCATGGAAAACCTGTCCGGGGTCCATCCGCCACCGAACCAAACTTGCCCGCGGTCCATCCGCCACCGTACCAGACTTGCCCGCGGGCACATCCCACCGTACCAAATTTGCCCGTGGGCATATTCCACCGTACCAAAACTTGCCTGGGGGCATATCTCACCCTACCAAGGCATGGAAAACCTGTCCGGGGTCCATCCGCCACCGAACCAAACTTGCCCGCGGTCCATCCGCCACCGTACCAGACTTGCCCGCGGGCACATCCCACCGTACCAAATTTGCCCGTGGGCATATTCCACCGTACCAAAACTTGCCTGGGGGCATATCTCACCCTACCAAGGCATGGAAAACCTGTCCGGGGTCCATCCGCCACCGAACCAAACTTGCCCGCGGTCCATCCGCCACCGTACCAGACTTGCCCGCGGGCATATCCCACCGTACCAAATTTGCCCGTGGGCATATTCCACCGTACCAAAACTTGCCTGGGGGCATATCTCACCCTACCAAGGCATGGGAAACTTGCCCGGCCTCCATCCGCATCCGTACCATCGAACTTGCCCGCGGTCCATCCGCCACCGCACCAGACTTGCCCGCGGGCATATCCCACCGTACCAAACTTGCCCAGGGGCATATTCCACCGTACCAAAACTTGCCCGTGGGCATATCTCGCCCGACCATAGCAAGGGAAACGTGCCCGGGGTCCATCCGCCACCGAACCAAACTTGCCCGGGGCGTATCCCACCGTACCAAACTTGCCCGTGGGCATATCCCACCGGACCAAAACTTGCCCATGGGCATATCTCAACCTACCAAGGCAAGGGAAACTTGTCCGGGGTCAATCCCCACGGTTCTAGGGTCCGTCCCACATGCCCGGGGTTCGATCCCCACCGTTCCAGGGTTCGTTCCCCATGTTCCAACCACCTGGGGTTGATCCCCATGGTTCCAGGGTCCGTCCCCCATGCCCGGGGTTCGATCCCCATCCTCCCAGGGTTCGTTCCCCATGTTCCATCCTCCTGGGGTTGATCCCCATCGTTCCAGGGTCCGTCCCCCATGCCCGGGGTTCGATCCCCATCCTCCCAGGGTTCGTTCCCTTGGATCAAATTTCGCTGGGGTTGATCCCCATGGTTCCAGGGTCCGTCCCCCTTGCCCGGGGTTCGATCCCCATCCTCCCAGGGTTCGTTCCCCATGTTCCATCCACCAGGGGTTGATCCCCATCGTTCCAGGGTCCGTCCCCATGCCCGGGGTTCGATCCCCACCGTTCCAGGGTTCGTTCCCTTGGTTCAACTTTCGCTGGGGTTGATCCCCATGGTTCCAGGGTCCGTCCCCCATGCCCGGGGTTCGATCCCCATCCTCCCAGGGTTCGTTCCCCATGTTCCATCCACCAGGGGTTGATCCCCATCGTTCCAGGGTCCGTCCCCCATGCCCGGGGTTCGATCCCCACCGTTCCAGGGTTCGTACCCTTGGTTCAACTTTCGCTGGGGTTGATCCCCATGGTTCCAGGGTCCGTCCCCCATGCCCGGGGTTCGATCCCCATCCTCCCAGGGTTCGTTCCCCATGTTCCATCCACCAGGGGTTGATCCCCATGGTTCCAGGGTCCGTCCCCCATGCCCGGGGTTCGATCCCCGCCGTTCCAGGGTTCGTTCCCTTGGTTCAACTTTCGCTGGGGTTGATCCCCATGGTTCCAGGGTCCGTCCCCCATGCCCGGGGTTCGATCCCCATCCTCCCAGGGTTCGTTCCCCATGTTCCATCCTCCTGGGGTTGATCCCCATCGTTCCAGGGTCCGTCCCCCCTGCCCGGGGTTCGATCCCCACCGTTCCAGGGTTCGTTCCCTTGGATCAACTTTCGCTGGGGTTGATCCCCATGGTTCCAGGGTCCGTCCCCCATGCCCGGGGTTCGATCCCCATCCTCCCAGGGTTCGTTCCCCATGTTCCATCCACCAGGGGTTGATCCCCATCGTTCCAGGGTCCGTCCCCCATGCCCGGGATTCGATCCCCACCGTTCCAGGGTTCGTTCCCTTGGTTCAACTTTCGCTGGGGTTGATCCCCATGGTTCCAGGGTCCGTCCCCCATGCCCGGGGTTCGATCCCCATCCTCCCAGGGTTCGTTCCCCATGTTCCATCCTCCTGGGGTTGATCCCCATCGTTCCAGGGTCCGTCCCCCCTGCCCGGGGTTCGATCCCCACCGTTCCAGGGTTCGTTCCCTTGGATCAAATTTCGCTGGGGTTGATCCCCATGGTTCCAGGGTCCGTCCCCCATGCCCGGGGTTCGATCCCCATCCTCCCAGGGTTCGTTCCCCATGTTCCATCCTCCTGGGGTTGATCCCCATCGTTCCAGGGTCCGTCCCCCCTACCCGGGGTTCGATCCCCACCGTTCCAGGGTTCGTTCCCTTGGATCAACTTTCGCTGGGGTTGATCCCCATGGTTCCAGGGTCCGTCCCCCATGCCCGGGGTTCGATCCCCATCCTCCCAGGGTTCGTTCCCCATGTTCCATCCTCCTGGGGTTGATCCCCATCGTTCCAGGGTCCGTCCCCCATGCCCGGGGTTCGATCCCCACCGTTCCAGGGTTCGTTCCCTTGGTTCAACTTTCGCTGGGGTTGATCCCCATGGTTCCAGGGTCCGTCCCCCATGCCCGGGGTTCGATCCCCATCCTCCCAGGGTTCGTTCCCCATGTTCCATCCACCAGGGGTTGATCCCCATCGTTCCAGGGTCCGTCCCCCATGCCCGGGGTTCGATCCCCACCGTTCCAGGGTTCGTACCCTTGGTTCAACTTTCGCTGGGGTTGATCCCCATGGTTCCAGGGTCCGTCCCCCATGCCCGGGGTTCGATCCCCATCCTCCCAGGGTTCGTTCCCCATGTTCCATCCTCCTGGGGTTGATCCCCATCGTTCCAGGGTCCGTCCCCCCTGCCCGGGGTTCGATCCCCGCCGTTCCAGGGTTCGTTCCCTTGGATCAAATTTCGCTGGGGTTGATCCCCATGGTTCCAGGGTCCGTCCCCCATGCCCGGGGTTCGATCCCCATCCTCCCAGGGTTCGTTCCCCATGTTCCATCCTCCTGGGGTTGATCCCCATCGTTCCAGGGTCCGTCCCCCCTGCCCGGGGTTCGATCCCCACCGTTCCAGGGTTCGTTCCCTTGGATCAAATTTCGCTGGGGTTGATCCCCATGGTTCCAGGGTCCGTCCCCCATGCCCGGGGTTCGATCCCCATCCTCCCAGGGTTCGTTCCCCATGTTCCATCCTCCTGGGGTTGATCCCCATCGTTCCAGGGTCCGTCCCCCCTGCCCGGGGTTCGATCCCCACCGTTCCAGGGTTCGTTCCCTTGGATCAAATTTCGCTGGGGTTGATCCCCATGGTTCCAGGGTCCGTCCCCCATGCCCGGGGTTCGATCCCCATCCTCCCAGGGTTCGTTCCCCATGTTCCATCCTCCAGGGGTTGATCCCCATCGTTCCAGGGTCCGTCACCCATGCCCGGGGTTCGATCCCCACCGTTCCAGGGTTCGTTCCCTTGGATCAAATTTCGCTGGGGTTGATCCCCATGGTTCCAGGGTCCGTCCCCCATGCCCGGGGTTCGATCCCCATCCTCCCAGGGTTCGTTCCCCATGTTCCATCCACCAGGGGTTGATCCCCATCCGTCCCCCATGCCCGGGGTCCGATCCCCACCGTTCCAGGGTCCGTTCCCTTGGTTCAACTTTCGCTGGGGTTGATCCCCATGGTTCCAGGGTCCGTCCCTCATGCCCGGGGTTCGATCCCCATCCTCCCAGGGTTCGTTCCCCATGTTCCATCCTCCTGGGGTTGATCCCCTTCGTTCCAGGGTCCGTCCCCCATGCCCGGGGTTCGATCCCCATCGTTCCAGGGTCCGTTCCCTTGGTTCAACTTTCACCTGGGGTTGA